>VZTE01006387.1:0-111431 GCA_013397775.1 Eulacestoma nigropectus | reverse complement strand
AAAAAAAAAAAAAAAAGCAAGTCTTGAGAAGGAGGAGAAAAGAAGCATTTTAGACGGACAGCATGCAAAACTTATTTCTTGGAAAAGAATGCTCTGTGTGCAAGATCCTTAAAGTATGAAGGTTTTAAAGGCACAGTCCCAGTTCTAGCATTGAGGAGTTGTTGGACTCTGGCAAGCTGCAGCCCAGCATCACTCAAAGGAAACTTGGAGTCTTGCTCCAAGCTGATGTGAAATTAAAAGCCTGTTTCAAGGCTCTTTCACTATCTTGAAAAGGAATAAATGAAGAGGAGTTTGAATGCAAGAAAGTTTGATATTTATGGAACAGTGAGGATGAAAAAGGTATTAGTCCAAAATCCAGACTTTTTTTTTGAAAGAGAAATATATTCCAATTCTTTTAGTTTATTAATTTTTCCTACTTAGTTTCTTCTGTGTCTTGAGGCCACATGAGTTTCCAATTCCCAGACAACAGGATCAGAATTAGAGTTTTTTCTGTGACCCCCTTTCCCCTCCACCTGCACATAGCAACATTTCATCTTTTCTCTTTGCTGCCCTCCTGCTCACTGCACCCTTTTTCATGAGCTGCCCGGACACTTGGCTGTTATCTTGCAAACATTTTCCCCACAAACAACGTTCAACTGAATGAAAAGGTTCATCTGCAGCATCCAAAAGGGGAAACATTGGCACAAATATTCATAAAATCAGTTCCAAGGAAATGCAAGGAAGTTGCTGCAGTTCTGTTGAAACTAAGTCTAAAAAATCACCCTGTGCTTGCACTTCACTATTTCCAGCTGCCTCATGCCGACACTTCCCCTCCTTGGCTGTTCTGTGCTTATATGCGCTCCAGCTCCAGGCTGCATCTGCCAGACATGAGCTCTTCCCAGCCAAACTCACTCACTCCCGTGGATGAGCTGGTCTCCTGGAAGGAGGCAGGCTTATTATTCTCCCAAGACATATTTCCTTCCAATGTGTTCAGGAAGATGTGTTTCCACTAAATAAAGTCTTGATCTTCTTCATGGAGGAGAAGCTCAGGGAGTATTTCCGTTGCAAATTATGACCCATATTTGGGGTTTAGCTATGTTATTTAGCTGTTTCTACAGTTACCAATTTCTACAGTTACACCACCATTTTCCTCTGTTCTGTTCCCAGATATATCAACATTAACCTTTGAATGTGAAATGTGTTCATCTGCCAAAGTTTCTAGTGGATACCAGCTCAAAAATTGACTAAAACACTCGTCCAAACAGCTAAATCAGAAAAATACATGGAGTTCATTACTAACTCTTGTCACTAGGCATGATGGTAAGCAACTGATTTAGGCTGATTATTGTCTGATTTGAGAGGTGTTTGGGTCTTTACAGAAGGTGTTAATATTGAGACTCGGGCTTTATTCGATGATGTGTCAAATGACTTCCAGGGCTGATGTCATCTTGCAAGAAGAAACTCTTGAGTCATCCCACATAGTTTTAAAAATTTGAGGCTCTTTTGGGAAGAAGCTCTCTCTCTCAGTTATGATAGTACTATGCAGAGGTAGAAAAAGTCAGTGAATTTAATTCAAACTATCTGGAGCTTTTTGGGACAAAATGAAACTCTGTCCTGAAGTTTTAGCCTAGAAAATCACTGGTGGTGGCTGCAGTTTTAATAAGGCTGTTTCAATAAGCCATTTTGCAGATTTACATTAATTTCATATCCTTTTGACTGACCTGATCTCCTTTGAAAGTGCTTAAAGTATTTCCTCTGTAAGTGTGCCAAGTGTGGGCACAAGGTTGAGGGTTGGTGCTAAAGAGCATCTCTACTAGAACATGTAAGGGAATTCAGGTAATTCAGATGGTTATCTATGCATATGTAAATAAAAATACAAGTAGACTGTCTTCATTCAACTTTCAAGTGGAGTTCAAGTGTCATGAGTATCCATGCATGAATATTTGTGGACTGAAAATTTTAATTATTTTTCTGCTGGTCGATAAGGTGAATGCCTAGTAGGACCTGTGCTCATTCCTCATAGAAGCAAAGACAACACAACAGGATTTGCTGTAAACATTGTGTCTAGGCATTCAAGATAAAACATGATTCTTTAACTTCTAAAAAAATTTAATATTAAAAAAATGTATAAAAGCTGTAAAATTAAAATAAATACATAAATCCAACTGAAAAAAATCATAACTCTGATTTTCTTGAAACTACTCAAACCTTCTTCAGTGACATTGAGCCTAGGTAAGAGATGAAACTATAAAACTGAGCTTCACACCCTAAGGAAACCCTTCTAGCCTATTATTTTATCTGTCTACTCTAGCAATCGTTCTATTCTACCGATGCAATCTTTGCATGGATTCATCACTCTCCAATGTTTCTGCTGATGAAGTACCTGTACAACTGCTACTGTTAATTATTTCTGGAGGCACAGTCTGGCACTGCCATACCAAATTAGCAGGACATCCATACATGCTGGAAAAACCTCAGACCTCATTATCGTCTTGTAATTCAATGGCACTTTCCAACATTTTTTGGGAAATCCATGTTCTCTCTGTGAACTGTTATGCCATCTTAACAGTCAACTTTTCTAGCTTTGAAAAAAATCTGTGGTATATATTTACTTGCGTTAATGCAAGCTTGGAGAACTCTGAAGCCTGCAGTTTAGCAACCACTTACTGGTCCATTCCATCTAGGACACTTGCTTGCTTTGCAATCTAGGCAGTGGGGAAAAGAAGAAAATTAATCAGACATATATATAAATATACGTGTACATATATATATATATATATCTCTATATCTCTCTATAGCCTGTCCTTGAGGAGACTTTCTATAAAACTGTTGTTTAGTCACAAGTTAATAACAGTCCTGTCACAAGATAATGAGACAGAAACACTTACAATCCATTATTTGCATTGGACATAATGATTGGTAGTGCTGTTGCACATCGAGTGATCTTGTACTAGAAAGGTAATGAATTCACATCTGTCCTCGTCAGTGCTGTGAGCCATTTTCTGTGAACCTGAAACACACGCGTTTCAGGATGTCCAATTTTAGGGGATAGTAAGATCAACTCTCTAATTTGATTGAGTCCTGATGCTGCAGGACTTGTATGAGAAGACATATCACTTGTACCAGGGTCAAATGCAAAGGACAGATCCAGTCTTTGCCAGCCAATTTATTGGCACAGATGAGCTACTTTCCATCTTTGTTCAGAATGAGAACTGACAATTTCAAAGCATTTCTCTCTGAGAGTTCTCTTTCTGAACTAATAGTAACAGCAGTCTCAAGCTAGGTGATTTCAGGACAGATTAGTTCAATCTGAAAAAGATTCAGAGAAAACTTGGCTTGCCCAGGTTGTCTAGTGAGCTTCTGAGGCAAATACAGTCTATTCCTGGTTCTCCTGAAACTCATTTCCTCTAATCAACTGGCTACAATGCAGATGATGCAGTGTTTTTCTGTGTTGATGTCTGCTAACTTATTATCGTTCTTTCGGAACCTGATTTTAGGAGGATGTGCCTCAGCATGCATTGGTGACTGCCCCATCATTTCCAGTGTGAAATTTACGTTAGTTAAGACCTGAAACGGAAGACTCTGTCAAATAAGTTCCTGTCCTTAGTTGTCACTGCTCCCACTAATAACATAACTTCAAAGCTTTCACCATGGGAAAGAGGGATCCGGCCAACAAGCAACTCTCTGAAAATCCTTCAGTTTCCATTTCTGGTTTCAGACTAACATGCCTTAATTACAAAAGCTATCATTTCAAGAGAAGGGACTTTTCTGTAATTCTCTTATTTTGTAGTTGCTGCTGTATATGCTGTTTCTGATACAGTTGACTGGATAGATCAAGGTAGCCTGGACATTTTAGTGAGGAACAGAATAACCTTTGGTTGCTATAAACAGTACTTGTTGCACTTGGGCCAGATCTAATCCTTTGGTAATTAATAAGGGAATGAAAATAGACCTTGGCCTGGGGCAGAGAGGATGAGAAAGGAGCAGGGAACTGTGTAATCCTGAATAAAGAGAAGTGAGGTTATTTTCTTATTTGTAGAATAATTATTTCTGTAGTCCACAAAGTATAATATTTCTGATTGAATTGTTTGTACACTTAGGAAAAAGTAATTGTTTCAAATGATTTATGAGTAAAAGCGCGGGTTTTTTTAAATTTTTTTCCTCTTAATTTCACTATGGTAAATGTTTTGAATAGGTTCTTCCTCATTACTGCAAGCTCTTCTAAATTAAAAACCAAAAGTCAGTACATGTAGCTTTGCTATAATGTAGTTGCTTTATGAGGTACCATAGGAAAAATCAGACTGCATCCTACTCACAGTGTAATGTGGGGATGTATAGGTCCCAGGCCATCAGGACGCTTGTGGTAGACCTTTCAGCATGGAGCCTCCTGCCTGAACACCACAGCAAGGGTAGCACCATAAATATTTCAACAGAGACACCAAGAGAAAGCAGCACTTTATAGTTCTCAGTGCTGTGTTCAACTGTAGCCAGTTTGAAATCACAAACAAGATGGTTTTTAAGTCATTCTTCTAAATAACTACCAAATCAGTTATTTTTCAGTGCTAGGCAGCCACCAACAACATCCATGGTTGTCTTTTTAGTCACTTTCTTTCTGTGGTTGTTTTCTTGCCCTTAGATAGTCCTGCCTTCATTTTGAAGATATCACAAGAACTGCTTTCTCATTGCACCTTGCAGAGTCAGGCCTTGGATTTATGATAATAATATTGACAGCAGTTGTAAGGATGTTTTTTAAGCCTTCCTTGAGTGAGCTCCCTGCTGCACAGCAGCGTTCAATCACAAGCAGGACATAGTTGAATTATTCAGATGGGATTTCACATGCTTATTCAGTTCTGCCAAGGAGGCAGTGACTGGCATGAAATCACCTTAGCAGTGGCTGCTATGACCAGGAATAAGGAGCTGAATAGGAAGTGGCACTCCAAGCTGACTATCCTGTAATGCCTCATACAGAAAGAAGCTATTAGGGGTTGACCCTAGTGGGCTGAAATTCATCAGTCCATCCCTTCTTCCTTCCCTATCCCTGTCTAGATTGACACTGGCATAGGGAAAGCTCGCTCTCCTTGGGAGGCGGTGGTTAAATTTGCATTGCGAGTCTTGATGAGAACTTGTTCTATCTCTAAGGTAGTCAGCTGCAGCACTCTGCCTGCCTAGGGCTGTGATGGGATGTGGCTTGGGCTCAAAGGGAACAGATGTTTGCTGTGTTGCCTTGTGTTGATCACCTTTACAGAGATCCAGCTTGATAGCACTCGTCTCTCATAGAAGGAATTGTTCCTCTTTTTTGCAGCTGGTGGAAAGTAGACTCTGCAGGTTTGATGTAATATTGTTTGAAATACATATCTCTTGAACAGTCTTTGAGGCAGAACAGTAATTATTGATGTTTGTTTACTTAACATAATAATCACATTCAAAGACAGCTTATTTTCTCACTGAACTTTTTGGTTTTTGGATAGCTTTCCATGTTTACATTTTAACTACTGAGCTCATTTTTTCCTATGGATGATGCAAAAGACTAATAATTTGTTTTGCACTCTACATGAAGTGGTTATGGCAATGCACCTGCCTCAGGTGAGTGGTTTATATACTTAATCAGCCAACATAAATTGCTTTGCACACAGCTCACTCTTGCTGGCAGACAGCAGCAGGTGTAGATTAGATGAGCATTTTTTCTCAGCTTTTCTAGTTTAAATTAAGACAACAGAAGATCAAATGTAAAGCAAGGCACCACATTAGTGTGATGCAAGCTCAAAAGATTTATCCATTAAAATCATCTGGGACCAGGTTCAATCACATGAAGTGATGAAGTAGTGTGTAGAACTTTCATTGAATACCAGTTGCCGTTGTTCTGTTTGAAGAAACCATTTCAGATCATAAAATAAACGGTTCTTTCTCATTACCTCTATATACTCACCTGCTGAGTTTATAGAAAACTGTATCTTAGTACTCATCCCATACTCAACACTTGTAAAGTAGGTTATATATAGGTTACTTGGATTCTACAGCTTTCCCTATTTGCTGTGCTCAAAATGACTTGCTTTTCTCATTAAAAGAGCCATGGAGTATTTATCTTTTTCTTCAATTATTATTGGAAAGACGGGTTTTCTTACTTCTCCTGTCACGTCTAACTACAGTGAATCCCTCCTCTGTTTCCCTGACAAAGCAGGGCTCCTAAAACCATGCTGTCTCAGTAGGTACATGTTTATCCCTTATGTCTAGCCACAGTAATTTTGTAACTTGTGGGCTGTTTTCAATTCAACTTGACAGAGTAGGAGAGAGTGCAAAGGCAGTTTGATTCTTCTAAGATTGGGAAAATTAGGGATACAAGAAGCTGGGGGAATAGGCAAGTGCTCTGAGGAAGGATTTGCAGCATGGTTCAGGTCTGACTTGGCACTCTCATGAGACGGACACCCTGTAAGGGCTTTGCCCGGCAAAAAGCTGCTGCTGGAGCTAGATATCAACCAAGAGATACTCGGACATCCTGATTTCTGTAATTCTGTTGATTTTAGTCACTCTGTTCACACGAGTCAGGACAGAGTTGGAAACTGGCAGATGTTCTGCATCCATCCAGTTAACATCTATACAGAGACAAACCTGACTCCAGCTTCCCGTGATTCTTCTTCCTCTCTGCTTCTTTTCCCTCTCTCAGAGGAACTCTGTCCTCTCTAGCCTGAGGGAGCTCTGGTGTTTGTGGGGCTTAGGTTTTTTCCTCAAAAAACTTGCAGTATTCAGAAACCAATAATAAATATTGTTCTCCATTGCACTAGAACAAAAGGTCCTGTGCCCTGAGACCTGTAATTCCACTCTCATGACCAGCACAGATGTACTTGAAGTTCTCTTTAGTTTGGCACTATTCTTTGGTTTTGTCATTGCTGAGGTATTGTCTGTGTATCTGTGCTGTGTAGAAAAACCAAGGAGATAAAACTTGTAGGTGGCAGCATAAAGATATGTTGGAAAACTCAGAAAAGAAGGGTCCAGAGTTACTTGTGTTAAAATGCTGAAACAATATGTGAAGATAAATAGGGGCAGCAAATTGACAGGGTAAATATTTTCCCCAGTTATTAATAAATGCAGATGAAGATGTTTAATATTCAGATGCTGTGAAAGCCATTTGCTCATTGTCAGGAGTGGCATGTATTTGATAACACAAATTAAGCACCTCATCCTCCACCGCTACTCATGCGTGATCAATTCTTCCCATTCAATTCAGCAAGACTAATTATCTGAATTACTGACATTAGCTTGAAGCTATGGATTTGCAGATTGAGTATTGAGTCTCTGGCTTTCAGAACAACTTCTTTAAAGGAATTAGTCATGTCTAAGTACAACAGATCTGTCAAATTGCATCCCCTGGCATTGTCTGACATTTTGGTTGCAAAGCCAGCCTTGTGCAAGACTGTCCTCGTGGCAATAGACAGTGGTTATTCTAATTTTATGGCTCTGACAACCCTAAAATGGCTCATAGTGGTTGGGCAGTTACCTCAGTAGCTGATAGCAGATGATAGCTTGTAGCACTTCATTTTGCCTTCCACCTCACTGATGGACTTTGTCATCCACACTCCAGGGATGTCTGCTGTCTATCTGCAAACCAGCTCCTGAGCTACTCCCATTTTGGTTTAACTTGCCATGCTGGCATGAAAACTGCAGTTAATGCACAGACAGATCACAAACCCCTGCCTTGGCAGAAATGATAGCAATTGAGAGATAGGCAGAAAAGACCAGTGCTTCAGGATCGGGTTCACAAGCGGTATGGGCATCGCTGCCTGCAGAGCTGCAACTTCTCTGGGACCAGCAAGGTTCTCAGCTGGAGCAGGTGCATCCTTGGAGTTTTACTGCATATCCATTTAAAATAAAAGGCGATGCTTATCCTTACAGTCCTGCATTTTGCTATAAATTGAAGACTTTCAGTAACTCTGTCATGTCTGTGCTGCTACTGAGGAAAATAGTGGAATGTTTAGGGTCTGGAGCACTAGCTTATCCAAGGCTGAGCAGCACAGGGAAGGGGGGCAGCAGGGACAGGCCATGACTGTGTTTAACCAGTGAGGTCTTTAGTCTATACATCACTTGTCACCCCTTATCTTTGAATGAACTGTTCATAATTAAGTAGTGTGACTAAAGACGTGAAATCTTACATGACAAATACTGAACTTGCACCTCATTTATCTCTTTCAAGTGTTCAATGAATTTTCAGCTTCAGCTAATGAGTAATGGCAATTTCAGGCTCATTGTCCTATGCAGGGAAATTAATAGTGGCCTAAGGATAGTTTCATACCTAGGAGCATGGTAGAGATTTCCAAAAAGCCAGAATGTGGATTTCTTTCTAGAAAATCCAACATTATCTTCAAATTTGTTCCAGTTAGTGTACAGTCCATATTCACAAAGAATCCTGAAAGCACAACATGCAGAATCTGCTCTTTGGGAATAAAAAGAGAGCAAAAATTTCCTTCCTTCACCTACCCTGCCATTAGGCTACCATTCATTTTGTTTTCCTCAACAAGTCATCTTTGTTCATGCAGAAACTTTGGCCAAGGTTGAAAAAGCTTTTAATTGTTAGCATTATATTAATAACATATAAAAGAAACAAGGAAGCCTAATCTTTTCTTCAAAGGTGTTCTGAAATAAAGTACATTATTGAATAGGAATCATGAGACTTCCAAGCTCAAGAACTTGGCATAAAGAACATTCGTCACCACCATTTTTTTTTAGAGAAGGAGCCGTGAATGTTTCCACCATTTCCTTTCTCCGTGGAGTAAGAAAAAACAACACACAGTAGTAGCTGTGGGTTCAGTTGGTTTTAGCATTCCAGACCAAGTACAGAAGTTTAAATGAGGAAAGAAAAGCATAGACGTGAATGGATGTGTACTACAACACCTACTACTAGTACTTGAAAAAATGGAAATGCACTTGCACTACGGAAGTATACCCGAAGCAAATGTGCTCTACTTCTCTCACCCCTCCAAAGTGACTGATTTTCATTTCTGACTAGCTTCTCAAAAATGTAGCTAAAGGAAAATACTGAGAAATAAAAATGTGGTTTTCAGTCACAGAAGTAGGAATGTACATCTTAAAATAATTGTTTAGTCAAAAAAATGTTTTACCTGAAAACACTAGGCATTTTTAAACCCAACCTGCTAAAAGTTCCTGGTTGATTTTCTTCAACTTTTTAAATTTACTATGACCTACATCTCAGTTCTACTTATGAATATAAAATATGCAGTATTTATGCAGAGAATTAGTTATTAATTTTGGGTTTAACCAAAGCGGGATGAGATAAAGTCATCTTATCAAATACATAATGGCAAATACATAACGTGCCGTGTCCTAACACGGCCAGATACGAGATATGTAGGATTTAATAGCTTGTTGCTGGAGGTGAGTCCCAGACTGCTGTAGTAGCTCCATGTAAGATCTGATGTTCTTGCTAGAAAAGATGGAATAAATTTATTTTAGAAAAAAAAAATCATAAACATAATTTAAAGATCCTGTCAACAACTGCAGTCTTCAGATTTGCCAGCTTTTGCAAATATTTTCTTCTGGAAATACAGCTCCTGAACCAGATTCCTGCGTAGGTTGTATAGGCTTTCCGTTTCAGAACTATCACTAATCATGAAAAAAATGTTGGAAAGAATTGTTCTACTTTATCCACAAGGTTTTTTCTAACTTCTGTCTTGATGCTTCTTTGCTACTATATGCCTTCTCAAAAACTCTGGATGTCAATTCCTGTCACATTAGCATTGGGAAGTTTATTTCAGTCTGGGAGTTAAATAGCCTTGCTTTGAAATCATAAACATGCTTCAGTGGGAGTGCCTGTAAATGTGTTTATGTAAGTGGCTTTAATCTTGTCATATGACAATCATTAGGATTATCTTTCTGGAGGCATAACTCATCCTGGAGTCTGTGTGGCAGCTGCTGTGATCACAGCCATCAGGCACATGAATGCACAACCAGTAGTTAGACACAGTTAGGGCTTTTCTCTGTGAGGAATTTTTCTGATGGGAAAGACAGTGGGTTTTTTTCAGAAAACTGAGTAAAGTATCTTCAGGTAAATTTGTCATAAGGCAGAAATGACTGCTGCTATCCACCCATATCAGTATTAAAAATTGTGAGAGAATAACCTGGTGCTTCCTTCCAGTTGCTCAAGGACACCAGCTGAAGGCTCAGCAGGAGGGAAGGTAAATTATGGCTTTTAGCTATTCTCTCCTACTTTGCTTCTGCTCAGAGTGAGTGAAACCGGTGTTACTTTTCAGGTGGAAGAGTCCTGGAAAACTCACTCTGAGACTCTCCAAGTCAAATTTATATCTTATAAAAAAATAAAAGGTCTTTTCAAAAGCTGCATTTCAAAATGAAACTAGTTTTCAAAAAGAAAGGTACTTTTAAGTCAATAAAATTCAAAGTGTATTCAATTCAAAGTATATTATGAGAAGAAGTTTGCCCATTTTCTTATTGGGGGTTTCAGTCAGACTGACAGATTGCTGTCTTAGTAACTATTTTAAGCACTGAAACTGTATGAGTTTAGTTCTACCTGCTCCTGTCCGTTTTTAAGGACTGCAGTATCTTCATAGGAAAAGTGTTCCACAGGAATGTGTGTATTGTGCTTGTCCAACTGAATCATTTAGTAATTGTTCCCTAAGTCTGACAAAATTTTGTCCCAAAAATGTGTCCAATTTTAGCAGAGTCCTAAACACTTCTCTGAGACAGTTTGTGACACTTCATTTCATGTACTCCTGTGCTGATCTATAAATACTGCTTTTACCAACTGCTATGTCTCATTCTCTGTTTTGTTCTGCTGAGGTTTTATTCCATACTGAATACAGTTTTGTTACTGAAACAGATAGAGTTTTTTATCTTTTATTTTTCTCCTCAGGAATAGCTTTCTCTCTGCTTTTTAAACTTTATAGGAAGTTTATCAACTTTATAGGAAGCAGTTCAGCTTCTGTAGACTTTTAAAAGGATATATATTCTTTAAGCTCTTAATCAGCTTTTCCAAAACTTACTTAAAAAAGAACCCACAACAATAAAATGACAGCATTTAAATAACTATTAAACTTGGACAGTTAAAACAAATCTTCTTTAATTTTTCAAGATATGATTGGGTTTTTCACTGTGTCAGGTTATGACACTATAAACCAATTGTCAGCAGTGTTGTATGGGTCAGTGTTACTTACTTAGTCACACACGTACTCCGAGTCTACGAAACGCTCTGTTGAGAAACCCCGCTGTACACGGCTATCGAGGGATCAAAGGCAAAAGGGTCCAAGTCCATGTAGTATTGTGCTGTTTCTCTCAAAGCTGCCCATGATTCACTAATCTGAAGTAGATCAAAACAGAAAGGAATATTCTGAGCTTTGATACTGAATAAATACGGTGTGTGACTACTGAGCAGCCTTGCCCATGTTAATAAATCAGAAAAATTTCCTCCCTTGATCCAAAGGATTTATGTTACATGTTAATTCCAGACCCATGCTTTCTTTTTCTCAGTAGATGCTGCTTCCTCTTGAAGGAAGAAGATACCTGTTCAGCCACAGTGTATCCCCACGTGTTCTGGCTGCTGCTGGAGTCCCAGTAGCTCGGAGAATATGGTATGTGTCGTTTGAGCCGTATGAATTGATTTGCTGATTCTTCTGTCAGAAAGGGTGCTCCAAGGACACTTGAAACCGAAGCTGATAAACGTTTGTAATATCAGAAAAATATTTTAGAATGTGCACCTCAAAAATACAGTTATATCCACAGAACATGGTTTTGAATCTGTAGTTTATTTAATAGAAATCAAAGATGGTCCTACCTTAGATTCTCAGAAGGAAACAAGGGGTTTTTTAGGCCTGAAGTTAATAAAACAGATGCTCTAAATTGTTACTTTGCTCTAAATTGTTATTTTGCTGTTGAATCTAAAGTAAATATAGTTACAATCTAATTAAGGCACTAATTTATTTTTAATGCAAAATTTTGTTACAAAAATCCTCTTAGACTGTAATTGTACTAGTCTCAGGTGTGCTGAGAGCTTAAAGTTTTTTAGAAGAACACACACCCTATGAATTTATCTATGGTTTCTGAACATCCTGGCTTATATGTGATATTTATTCTCATTACTATCAGCATAGAAATTGCATGCTTGGAAATTACTTTCTGAACAGAAGATATTGCACTTCTAATCTTGTTATTACACTGCTTCAGATAGCTTCTGAGGTCACCACAGATGCAGAAGTAGTCTTTGCGGATCTTGAAATAAATATTCTTCACAGGAAAAAGGTCAGAATTCCTCTTTAACGTCATATGAAAGGCCCTGGTACAGAAAAAAATCTTTTCTTTTTAGTCTCGAGTGTTTGAGACATAAATTAATTTTGAGACATAAATTAATTTGGGGCTAAAAGAGTCTGAAATTGCATGTCAGTCTGAATCACACAATTTTTAATGAACCACTTAAGTTGGATTAAGTTGGAGCTCAGATCCATCAGCCAAGCTGAGGCCAGTGTCTGTAAACAGCTGTGCTCCAATTTAGTTAAGTGGGTTTAAATGGACACCTGAGGGTGACCTGCACATACTTGGAACAGATGAGCCAAGAACTTGAACCCTTGTCTATTATGTCTTAGAGTAGGAACTCTGCAGGGCAAGCTATCACCTCACTCACAGCTCTCTAATTCCCTGATTCCTGAATTTCTAGGGGGAAAATCTAACTGGGAGTATCAATGTTCAGCTGAATCTAGTTCATTGTAATTATTGCTGGATTTCCTGATCATCCACAATACAGTTGCTCTTTAGTTTTTTAAATAGAAGAAAATGTTTGCTGAGTGCATACAGGTAGAAGATATGTGAGCTAGTGTGTTTGCTGCTCCCTTTAACTTTGTTTCTTTTCAGTGCCAAAACTGCTTAAAAAGAAGATGAGGAAAAGCTTGTTTATACAGTAATGAACAAAAAAAATGTGATGGTGGTTGTCATCTTTGCTCTTAATATAGACGTCAAAGATTACTTTAGAAAAGTTACTTAGCAAGCAATGACAGTCCCAGTAGTTCCTTCCTACTTCAGTTTCTTCATATTCCAAGTTACTATAATCATTAACTGGAGGTAGAAGTTTTAGGGTAGGGAGTTTTCAAGGAATACCATCTTCAAAAATGTGACCAACTCCATGGAAAAACATAAGTTCAGACATTTGGCGGGAAGAGTGGTGTGAACTGCTCTCTCCTTTAGGAAACACAGGAATAGCTATTTCTGTACTTCAGAAAACAAGATTTTGGCCTGGGAAAGAAGAAAATATATTTCATTCATATGTCTATTACGCTGCTATACTTATATTCTAGAGCTGCACAAGAGAAAACTAAGCTTGTGCCAAATTTCAGTATTTCTCTGGCAATTTACTATTTTTCAATAGAAAAATCCATGAGCTTTTAATTTCTCTTTAGTGAATTTGGGGAAATTTTTTTTTTACTAAATATTTTGTAAGCTCAGGATTACGTTTCTGGACTGAGATAACTGAACTGGGATCAGAAATTGATTCATTAACAGGCTTCACTTTTCTTTAAATGTATATATAGTTAGTAAGGGCCATTAAACATTAAAATTTATGTGCTCTGGCCCTCCAGATTTAAAGTAAGCTGCCAAAAAAGATCATTAAGCAGCTATGCTTCTTGTGGCTTTTTTCTTGCTGTCAGCATCTTCAAAAATGAGCTTGTCGTTCCACTAGTGGGACAGTGAGGTGTTATCTTGGCTACTGTGGGGCAGAAAGCTGCATCTTCAGGGTATTATATGTCAATTTTTAATATACAGTCTGCTCTGGCTGCATCTGTATCCAGTGAGACAACGCCATCCCTAAACATGCTAGGCATTCACTTTGATTGAAGTGCCCTTGCCTGCTCTGAGGAGAGGCAGGTATGCCAGCTCTGCTCTTGGCTTTTCTTGTCACTGTTGACACCCAGTTCTTATTCTTTTCTAGCTGCTATTTCATCTCCTGGGAGCCGTCTCTGCAGGACTTCTGCTCAGTTGCTGGGGCACTCCAAAGATGCATAATTACCAAAAGAAAATCAGGTAAGTGCCTTTATATATCAGCTAATCCTTCAGGCTTTGCTTATCACTATAAGTCTCTGAACATGGCAAACTTCATTCACCCCCGGAAAAACTCTAGCGAGACCATTTCTACAAAAACCAGAATTAGGCCTGTTGGTCTTTTCACTGTGCCTGCACAGACAAACAGCGTTGCACATTTGCTTGTGGTCTGGCAGGGTTCAGATGAAGCAAGGTCTTTACTTAGCTCTAATGTAGACCTGGGGTCATCTGAACATGTGTCTCCATCTGAGTAACCCCTCTGAATACAGTGTAGAGTTTTCATCAAATAAGCAATATCTTGCCTCAATTCAAGTTTCTCGGACTGGGTGTAATTTTCCCCCGCCTTTTGAACAGCTTTGCAAAATATTGTGGAAGAGTTTGCTTTATAAACACAGACTATTCCTGAAGGAGTGCATCTTGTAGGAGATTAGCATACCAACCAGGAGAATAGAATTTCAGATCATCTGATGTGAGACTAGAGGGAGTTAGAAGCAGGTGGGTGACGTTAATAAAATGGCTCACAGTGCATAAAGTTGAGCTGCAAAAAGATGAAGAATTTCAAGTTGTACTGAAACAGTTAACCCACTATGAAGAGCAACCAGACATGTTGTATGTTAATGTTTTTATTCAATACTGTTTTCCTCTTTTAGATAAATATGTGATTTGAAAAGCACTTTTATATATAAATGTCCCAGTGGGAAAATAGGAGGAATGTGTGTGGAGGGTGAACTATTGCCGAGGTTGTATCAGCTGTTACCACTTAGAGTGTTTCCTTTCATCGTCTCTTAAAGATTCACTCAGTGTTCTTATATGAAAAACAAACTATAGAAAAAAATTGGCTGGTTTTAGCAAGCAGATGCTTAGCTCATGTAATTATTGCCTTCAGCAGATAGTTTTGTCTATCCTGTGCACATGAAGACAGTGTCCAGAGGGAAAACTGTTAGTAGTGATTATTGCTAAGTCAGATGCCTTCTGAACATCTAATTTTGGATTACTATGATCTAAGACGAAACTTGAGGGGAGATGGTGGTACAACCTTGTCATCTTTGTCAAAAAAAGCAAATTTGCAGTTAATCTAGCATTAAGTATATTAAAAAAACCCAAACCAACAACAAAAGTTTGATTACGAAAAGGCATATCAAATATCTTGGGTTGTCAAAGTAGTAATAAAAAAGTATCACAGTATAGCAAGCAAACTGCACTCAGAATAGAAAAGCAACCTAGACAGAGTTTAAACTACTGTACTTTAAAATCTCTTCATACTAGACTTGAATGAAAGCATCTTGTACAAGGATAGATTTCTAGAACGTATTCAACAATCAGCTGAGTGCAGCCACAAAACCTTCCCAGGAAGACATCTTTTTCTACCAGCTGAATGTGCTGATAGAAAAATCCACTTCATCACACAATCAAAAACGTGAGTATGGGATTAAGTTTTGACACATTTGTCTGCTTAGGGACTTATTTAATTGATATACATTTTCTTTTGTAAAAGTTAAGTAGCATGAGCCATTGTGTGCTTAGTAGTCTGGGGAGAGCAGGCAGGCCACCATTTGCACATCTAATGGCAGAGTTTAATGATAAGAAGGCAAATCTTCAAACTTGCCTTAGTATAGGATATGCTTCTCCTTCTTCAAGTCTCTACCCCAAAGCCTTTTTTTATCCAGATCATTAGTATTGTATAACTGGTGAGGAGCAATCTCTAGGCTTAGGACCAAAATTTATTCCCAGTGTGCATCTACCACAGGTAAAAGTTGTTTATCTCCGATTTGCTGTGATGTTTACAAAAAAACTGTCAATTAGTTAGCAGCACTTCAAACACTCTCTGTGCACACTATTGTTTCTCCCTAGTTTCTGAAGACTTGCAAGTTTCTGACAACCGGAAAACATATTGCTTAAGTTAATATCAATGGAATTTAAATGTCAAAGATTGGCAATTGCTCTGGCTCTCTTCCTTTAATAACTCCTCTTATTATTGGCTATGGTGACTCTCTGGTCAAAATGTCAGCTCATGGAGGAAAGGTTGCCAGCCTTATCAGCTCTTTAGGACAGAGCTTGGACAGAGGCTAAACTTGGACAGAGCTAAACTTCAACCTTGTTGAGGTGACAAGTGCTGACGTGTTGGGAACTTTGAAAAAGTAAATCAAGTCTGCAGCTCAGATGTGTTTCCTAAGGCTAGAAATGAGCCAGAATGGACCACCTTCCCACCATGTTTCAGCTAACTTTCTGAATATAAATTCACAAAGTCACATCACAGGACTTAGTCTGAGGACTCAGAATACCACAGTGCAACAGTGAAAATGCTGAAAAAAATGTGGCAGCAGCTGCTTCTTTCCTCACTCAAGTATTTATCTAGATTATGTGGCATTCTATGGAAATGAATATGTGGTTATCTGTCAGTACACTGCATACATGGCTGGATTGCAGCAAGGATGGACTTGTGGATCCTGCAGGACACCTCTGGCCCAGATATCAGCTTTTTTTCAGTTGAATAGTGCAATTATATTAAAGTCTAACACTTGCCCATTGCTTTTTTCAAATTACAAAAAAAAATGTTTGTATGCACATAGCCTTCATATCCTGGAGTGTTTGGATGGCAACAAGCCTTAGAAGAGAATTAAACCAGTCAGATTTGCTAATACCTGTTGACAGGAAGATTTAAAGTTACTGATTGTTAAGTGGGTCAACTCTGTTCATATCACCCAGTGTTTGAAATTTTAGCCGCATCTGTTTATTTTTAAAGCTTGAAGTAAAGCAGTTTTTATTTTTTGACAATTCTTAATTTTACATCACAGGACACAAGAGCTCTCTGGTTCAAGAGATGTCGTTAACAATCCTTAGAGCTACAACATCAGCCTCATTCCCTCATCAGCAAAGGCAGAGAAGTTACAGACACTTAATGCAGAATTAGCTATTGAACATATTCAATATGTGTGATAATGTCAGGGGTCAGGACAGTTGCCAGGTATGGGTAAAAAGCAAGGCAATTTGGCAAAAATCCTAGATAATCCTAGGAAAGCAACTACGTCCACTGCAGCAAAGTATTAGAAAAAGCACTGGTCCATTGATCCACTCAGTGAGTCCTGTTGAAATTTCCGTTTTACATCCTGGTGGCTACCAGTTTAACCTTGAGTGAATGGGCAAAACACCCCCATCAGACACCTGAAAGACTTCAGCAATTATCTCAGTGCCAAGACATCACACTCGTACCCCATCCCTCGCTGCTGCACTCTCCAGAGGCTAAAGGAAAAGGTCCAGAGAGCCTGTTCCCAGAGGTGTGACTGTGGTTTACTATGAGGAGTGATTTATAGCAGCCGAGTTGAAGGCATGAAGAAGAATAAGGTTCTCATGAGAATCTTACAGTCTCTATTTTACTTTACCACCACCTTCATTGTTGCTGAAAGGATTCACAATTAATGAAAAACTGAACTGATTGTGATCAATGAAACTTTTAAGAGCTCATTAAAAATTAGTAATAAGTAGTTCTTCAAGTCTTTTGAAGAATAGAAACCTGGAAAAGTGGGTAAGAAAGACAAGAGATATAAAGGAGATGAAAGTAAAGTCTTTCAAAAGGAGGGGCTGCAAGCTGCTGTGCTCCCAGCTTGGCTTCAGGTGACACTGCGTGTGTTACAATGGCCTTCAGTGGAAAGGAGGTGAAGTTCAAGAAGATAGGCAAGTACCCAGGAACTGTCCCAGTTCAGGTGCACAGCAGATCAGGAAGGACAAATAAGGGGAAAAGGTTTATAGGTGAGCTCAAACTTGCAGAAGAGACAAAGTCCCTTTCCACCTCTTTATCTCCCTACAGAGTCTCACTGCAGCCAAAAGCCAGATTCATACATCATGGAAGAGAATTCAACCCATAAGAGAGATTATACCTGACTGTGGTCCCAGTTCACAAAACCTTTTTCATTAATCCACGATTAAGCATTGACTAATTATGCCTCCCTTATTTTGCCTTAGCTATTCACATCATGTATTTACTACATATGTATTGGAGCACTCAAATCTAAGAAATGCTTTTAATGCATGCATGTGGATGGAGCATCTTGTCAAGATGCAGGCAATCACTTGGGAAGTCAGCTATCACTTACTGCCTGCCTCATTTGTTTTAATTTTGAGAGAAAAAAATCAATCTTGCAGCATTATAACTGATATAATTAACTGATCATTGATTGTACCAGTGTGTGCTGCTTTGGGAAGAGCACGTAGTAACTCTGTCCCATCCATTTTCTCTCTGGTCCAAGTTTTACAAGTTGAGTCTTGATTGCAGGTGCCCTGGTTACAAGGTGCTGTGAAGGATCAGCATTCAGACAGCCTGAGAGCTTTAAAACAATCAGTCTCCTAAAGAAATTCAAGTCAGGCATTCCAGAAATCACTTGTGAAATAGATTATGTTGGGCCCTTATAAATGCATGTGAAATTTTTTCCTATGAACAATAAATCTTGAGATACGAATAATATTTAGGGAAGATTTCATAGAAATAGCATCAAGCTCTTTTTACAATTTTAACAGTTCAGGAAATCGTCCTGTAAGAATGCCTTTCAGTCAGAAATGCATCCTTCCTTCTCATTCATGAGCAGTAAAAGACTCAAAAGTAGTCATGAGGAGCAGAATCAAACTGTATTTCACAGAATTTGCCATGCAGTAATGCACTCTTTTGCACGTCCCTGATGCAGTGATTTCCAGTTAATTCTCTTCCATCAGTGCTGTTCTGGTGGTAACACAGAGATTTTGCCAGCTGACTATTTAACAAGCCTGAAGGGAATGACATGAGATAGGATGCCAGGCACTTACCTGCAAACAGCAGAGCAGACACCAAAATTTGAAACATTTTCAGAGACATGGCAAATTATTCAGAAAGGGTTTCCTTTGTAAAGTGAAGACAGCGATACAGTTTTATACCTATCTTTAGGTTTATAAATCATTTACCAGATACGTGTAAAGGGTTGGTGCAGGCAGAGGGCAGGGTACAGTGCTTAGTTCAGATTTCTCCTATATGCCTGCTTGTACACTTTGGACTTTGCAAGCTGAGCCTCTAATGACCCATAGTGGCTCATTATTGCGTGGATGCATTCAATTCTCCATAAGTTTTACGATGCAAAATAGCACACTGGGCTTGTTCTACGAGTGCTGAACAGGCAAGGCTCAGTCAGTCAGTCTTTTGCTCGATTATTTCCCCCTCATCCTGGTGATAGGCACAAGCAGTTTGTAGTTTGGTGTGAATATGAATGGTGTTTGAATCCACCTGCTCTGAGAGCAGTGCCAGAGTATGCCCTATATTTCAGCTGCGTACTTCTTGGGTTAAGGAAATAAACCTATGATAAAACTGACTGAAAAAGCACTAAGCAGGGAAGGAGGGAAGAAATTTGGTTCTGAGCTGAACCAGGCAGAGATCCCAGGGTGTCTTGTTACCTTCTGCTGGTGTTAGGACTCTGTAATGTGAGACAGTATGAGTTCATGCTGCCTTACCTGTCCCACCTGTCTGGTTAGCTGTTGCCTTTTTATATACAACTCACCTGTTGGCAGCAGTTGCTGTACTGCAGACCAGTTTATCTTCATAAGTTCAACTACACTGATGATAACAGACCACAGAAAAGATGAGCTCTGTCACACATTGGCGCGCATTGATCCGCAGTCCATCAGCACAGGCGTGCGTGTACTCCGAGGTATTTACCTCAGGAAATCAGACCCTGCTGACGTTACAGGTCAGGGACCAGACTCCATGCTGATGGGCAGTAGTACTTCATTCTCACACTCACAGTGAGAGCCATCCAGTCTAGAGAGTGCATGGAGTAAAGGTTTGTTGGGAAGCAAAAGAGCATTTAGTTACGTAGTTACAAAGCCTAATAGTTTTTTATTACACATGGGCAGGAGGGGAGACTATTGAACAGCAGGTCTGACACTGTAATTCTTAACCTTCTTGTAGGTCATGTCACAAATTTAGTATTATTTCAGCATTGTTCTAAAAAAAACATTAATCCATCCACCCCAAGTAGCAAATTAAATATGGAGGCAGGTGTTCTGCATTCTGGCACCATATTAACAACAAATATTAATTATCCAAACTTACAATCAGTTTCCCCACCTCTGAGCTGCTATATTAAATGTTACATGTCAGCTTTTTTGTGCACTAGAAAAAAAAAGGCGTAATGACTGGGATATTTGCTAATAGGTGACACAGAGCTCTCAAGAACTGTAGATCCCCCAGAAATAAGTTCCAGGAAAGCATACAAATTATCCTTTCATCTCACAAACTTTGTGGGCCACCACCTCCAGCCTTTTCCACACTTCTCTCTTAAATGGGCCTGCCTTTCTATTGCAGCTTCCTTCCCACAGGTTTTTCCTCACACTTCCTGATAAAATGACTGGAAGAACATGTTGGTGTGTTGTTTTATATTTATTGCAGTTATGTCTTCTTTCATGTGGACCCCACTCATAGAGACCACTGCCAGTGATATGGCCCAGGTGGAGAGACAAGGACAGCCAGCAAGACTTCACTGCTACCTGGAAGCAGATCACAAGGAGGCATGCTGGACTGGCAACAAAGACCCAAGTCACTTACTTCTCCTATTGAAGCAAGAGGAAGAAATGAGAAAGATTTTTTCAGGAAAGGAGTTGAAAAAATGGTAAAACAGTTAGAGTCCATAGATTCCAACTGATCCTGAGTAACCTAAGTCCAGGCTCCCAGAACCTAAACACAGCCTTGCTTTCACGATTTACAAATAAAACCTGTCACAGGTTGGAGAATATGACTTGTCTATATCCTTTACTGATGAAGCCTTGACTCTGTTATAGAAAAAGTCCTCTCTGAGAGGCACAGAATATCTTCTGGTAGGGTCACAAAACATGGCTGGGGATGTTGCAATGCCTGGACTTAGGCTCTGATTTCAGAAGAATACAAGGCTTTTTCTGCCGTAGAGTGGAACAGTGGTCAACCAGATTAGGCTATGATACAAGATCTGGGAAGCAGCTAAATTACAGATAGCATGTCCCCTAGGACATAGAGATCCATGACACCTGAACACTCCTCCAGTTTTCCTTTGTTTCATCCTCTATCCTGTCAGGTTTGCTTCTTGTCTGATTCAGGCCTTGCTCTTGGCCCACACTCTGTCTTCTGTAGGCTGCCCAACTCTGTGTTCTTCCCCTGAGACATGTCTTCTCTCTTGTTGTGTGCTTTTCAATTTCACATAAAATGACGTTATGCCCATAAAACCCAACATCTCTAGATTGAAGAATTTATAGGTCTCTTATGAGGAGAGTGGCTTTCCAGTGTGATTTCCCTTTAATCCTTTCTTTGGTGTCCTGTTTCCCATATCCATAAGGGGTGTACAGCTCTGAGGTTCACTCCCTCCCTACCTCCTACCCCAGTCCTGCTATTGCCAAGTCTCACTTCTGTTCACAATAGCCAGTGTTTTTCCTGAAGCTCTGTAATGCATACGTAGTCCGGGGCTTGCATATGCCCTACTGGCTCACACGCAACAATTTTCAGAAGAAAAATGAGTTCTTTGCAGTTCTTTGAGGGCATTATATAGGCAATCTGGATATCACTAAAAACCCATGAGAAGCATGAATTTATTCACTGAATGTAGAATTCTAGCTGTTAATCACTAACAGATACGCAGGCTGCAATTTTTTGGAAGATTTGTAACTTGGCCCAATGGCTCAAATTTTCATATGGAGGAATGAATCATTGTATCATTTTCATATGATGCCCTTCCCCTCCTGTCAGACTTCTATTCCCTACTTTAAAGCACAGAAAGCTTAGTCAAAGGAGTTGTCATCAGAATATGCAGTGCAAATTAAACTTACACATGCACATCTTTATCTCGTTTGCAGAAAATATAGAGATATTGGCTAAAGTGGTTGAAAAAGTTTCAGCCTGATGCAGACACCTGACACAGTGAAAAAAAAAAAATTTAAAACTCAGACCAAATTATAAAAGTTTAAACAAGTTATAGGTGAGTGAAAGTAGGATTATCTGAAGTGACATTTTGGGCAATGCTACCAGCCTTATCAATAAGATGTAAGGTAGACTTCAAACAGCAGAACTCTGTTAGCAAAAGATCAGACCATTTTTCCCTTTACATTTCCTAACCTTAGACAGTAAATAACTTCAGAGGAAAAATATCTGTTCTTCCTCTAGTAGTATCAATTATTTTTCTTTAAGGAAAAAGAGTGAAAACACAGAACTTAGCTGATTATAAATGAAACAGTTTTAGCAAGAAAAGGAAAAAAAAGAGATCTTAAAAACATCCTGAGGAAGATGATGGTGATTGGCTATACAATGAGGCCTCCATCTCCTTGAATGATTTTTTAATGTGTTTTTCACTGGTGGAGTAGTTTTAAAATATTTGAGAGTAGCTGATTATCCTTAAGATTACCTGTTGCTTCAAGTTGATTGAAATCAGATAACATAGAAAGTTATCAGAAAGGAGAAAGCAGGTGGGAAATCTTACTTGGGTTGAGAACAAGAAGCGGAACAACTTGAGCTGGAAATTCCATATTTTTTTTTCTTCTTTGGCACCAGCTTCTCATCTGCCTAGGAAACTTAATTCTTTTGGTTCAATTTTGCCATCTAAGTATAGTGTTAATCTCTAAGATTTTGTAAACCACTGTTGAAAACTGTTGAAAAATGTAATCTTCTGATGTATATAATATTCAATTGCTCATTTGTTTCGGCTTGTCTAACATTTACCAGTTCTCTTAATTCATCTCTAAGACATCTTTGATTTAAGTAGATATGCCAACAACAGCATCTAACTTCAGGTTTTGTGTATCTGAAAATGCCTGTTGTGTTGCTGTGGTATCTTTTTGGAGTAGAGATGAGACAAGTGCTAGGTAATATTTAAAGGAACATAAAACATATGGAAAAACTTCTCTCAAGAAAAAGGACTAGGGAGAAGGAGAAGAAAATAGTGACCATTGCTGTTGTGACTAGTACACCATGATCTGTACAATCACCATGCTGTGGCTCAGGACTTGAAATCAGAGGCAGTAGCTTAGTGTTTAGCGTTTCTTGACTCATTCTCAACACCTTAGTTTTGTAACCACTTTTAATATGCATAGATGAACTAGGAGCACCGCTGAACCCTTCCCCTGACCATTATTTGAGCAACATTTCTTCTGTTACTTTTGTCTCATGGGAAGAGCCTGGCTACATAATTCTGCATCCTATTTCTTTCTTGGTGGAAAGGCAGGAAGGTTATAGTTTAACCTGTTATCAGTGTGGGTGCTGCTGCAGTTCAGTAGACAAGATGATCCTTGGCGGGAGTTTTGAGAATGTACTCTGGGATTTTCAACATATTGGGTCAGTTACTGATTCCAGTTAATGGTATCTATATTCTGTCCTGGAGCCTCTGAGTAGTGCAAGTCTGAAAAGACACCTGCCATCAGCCTGGCACTGAAGGCAGGTGTCCACACATGAACTTGGGGCAGCACTCTGGTTCCAGCCACGTCAAATAGTGCAGGAACTGATGCTTTTCTGGAGTCATCGCTGCTGACTGACCTACCCTTAGAAAATACTCCTCCCTTACAGAAATTCATTATCTCCTGTTTTTCCAAGGTAATGGTGTAAAGGCAGTTTGTATAAATCTATGTGCAGTGGAATTGAGCTAAGACCTACAGGGAGGACTAATGTGAGCAAGTTAATAGATCTTTTATTCAAATATTTGTCCTGTTTTGAAGTAAGCCTACTGGCACATGGTGAGGTATTTAGCACAGCAGGACTATGCACTTTACACCTTCTGACCTGGAGGTGTGCTTTAGTTCAGGTTTTTATTCCAACCAGCTACAGCTCTTGATAAGCTCGTGTCTGCCTGTGCTGAACAGCACCACCAGTCCCATCCTGCTGCTCTTCTGCTTGAGCACGAGTGTTCTTACATTTATGACTCTCAAGGGCACGAGTTACTCTCTCTTCATGGTGGGAGAAGGCATGAATACTTTATCTCAACTTGTCTTCCCAGAATTGCACTGTGTAAAACTCTTACCTTTCAACGGCATGCACTCCTCAGTTCGCCAGTTACAGGAGCAGTTGGTGCTCCACTGTGGTGCAGCACAGCCATGTCTCAGGCAGAGTCCCCACACTGCTCTGTGCTCCCTCTGGGTTTCTGGGTGTAGACAACAGTCTACAGCTTTGTTTCTTCCATGACCACAGGCGTTTCAAGCCCCCTACAAGTGTCACCCACAGGCTCAAGTCTTGTAGTTGTTTTCGTAACATGTATCGAGTGACCAGCACAACTAGGGATTGCAGTTTCATTCCTCTTATCAGTGTAAAATTTAAGAAAGGATGCCCACATTCAGATAAGTGGACTAGAAAGCTAATCACTGCTTTAAATGGTCATCTAGTTCCCAAAGTCATGACTTTCATACCTGACTGTAATGCCTAAGAAGTAGATTTCTTGTTGCTGAGATTGTAATAACCGAACTTCTAACAATCTTCAGAGAAAATTTCCTATGGCACAAATAGTGTTTTTCTAGAATTTCAGCAACTTCATTATGCTTCACAATATAACTGATTTGGTACCTATTGAGTGCCTTAATGAGATAATAGGTGTCTTCAATGCAGAGTGAAGTTAGAGGAATAACAAGCCTGTGGATTGCCTAGATATTTTTTAACCATTGAACTCAAGCACAGGTCCTAAGGTGTAAACAAGTGACCTACTTAGTCACCCTCACTGATAACTGAGACACTGGCCTTGTTCTCCGTTCACCTGAATGCAGCTGTTCCAATGTAACAAGAAAATACAGTGGCATCAGAGTGCCCAAGGAACTAGACCAGTGTGCAAAATCTCCAAGAGACTGTCAGTGCTTTATCTTCCAAATGCTTTCTTCCTATTCTGCAGAAGGTTATGCAGTCTGGGTGCCTTTTTTTGTTAAACTTCAGGTTTCTACTTTAAAACCTTTCATGACAACATGACCTGCAGTTCTCATGGCAGCAGCCAGAAATTGTCACAGTATTCCAGAGAGGTTGCTACTCTCTGATCTTGCTGCAGTGTAGATATTAGCCGACAGCTCTTGGAGCCATTTTAATCCACCACTCCTCATCCACAATAGAGCAACTCTGCCTTGCAGAGACAAAATACACACCCCATGATCCTCTTGATGCAGCTTAAAGCCACATTTAGAATCTTCTGTATGTTTTTCTTGCCTTTCTGCCAGCAGTGATGTAGGAACTGTGGTAGCTGCAACTTGAAACAATTTTACATGCAGAATCTTTTAAGCCTCCCCCTCTTCTGGAAATTAATATATATTGCTTCCCCTGCACAGATTTGGGATGGTGTTTATGAAGTCAAGATGATCTAGGCAGGGCAGGACCTGATGAATCTGCTCCCTCTAACATGATCCCTTGGAGGCAGAGCATGTGGATACCATTTCTAAGTTAAACAATAAAGCTCTTGAAAGTGTCTTGTGCTGTCACCCCCTTTTTACTTATGTAGTGCAGCAATTTCTAACAGCTTTAAACAAACTAATGTTTTAGCTTGTCATAGAGTCAATTTTTATTACTCCTTCTTAAAAGCTGAATAACATGCAGCCAGAAGAATTGACTTTGATGTACAGGGCTGAGCATCAAACCGTAGCCTGCATTCCCATAGTCCTGTCACACAGCTGGGAAAATTAGTGCCCCAATGAGAAATATGAAAAATTCTATAGCTAGAGCAATATGAGGAGCATTTTAGCGCTGTCACAGACTGCAGTGGGATTTAGCTGCTATTGGTGTGACTTATGCCACAGGTGTATTTAACACAGTTAAGCTAAATCCTTGTTCTGTGAAGTCCGTCTGTTAAACTGGCTTCGATCCTCCTGTCACCTGCTGTTGCTGAATGTGGGATGAACTGATCCTTATGTGCACTTGGAAGATAAGACTTGGGTTTAAATCTCATTATACTGGTAAAACAGGGATAGATGCCCTAGGAATGGAGCTACACAGGTATGAAACATGTTTAGATCTCTCTAATTACCATACCACAAGTCTGCATGGATCCAGCTCTCCATAGATCATTCTGTCACACTATCACAAAAGAGGTGTTGTACTAGATCCAAAAAATATGTATTAGCCTTACAACTCAGTAGAGAACAGCCCTGGTAATTGCAGCACTACTTAAAGGGTTATAAATGGATATACAGAGTGCAATATAAAACAAAAGGTTAAAATATAGTTTGAGATAGGGGATTAGATGCCTTGGTCTGCATTTTGCTGTTTAGGAATCCTTAACAGAACCCTTCACAACTATGTGTTTGAATCACCACAAAAAGCAGCTTTTACCTGACTCCGTATAAGTAAAACTGAGTATACTGCTCCTGTTCATTAATATGGCATAGTTATTTAGTACTGCTAATTACTTTTAATTCTTAAAAACATTCAAATTTATTTATTTTAGCTCTACTCGTTACTTCCTTAGTGACTGCAGAGATGTTAAATAATGCCTAGCAATTTTTATGTTTTTAAGGATGATGTATTTCTCATATTCATTGAATCTGCAGTGACCATTGGAGTGAGGAAAATATTAACTCAGGTGGTTGGTAAAAGCTTTGACAAAATCAGCCATGCCTTACAAAAGTTGTACAGGAAATGGTAATCATCTGAATGAAGTAATGTAATTCAGAGGTTTTGGGTTTCAGGTTTGGGGTTTTTTTCATTGTTTCCTAATGAGAAAAAGGATTTTATTGGGTCACAACCTCCATGACTGTGTTTCCTTTGCTATTTGAGCAGTGACTGGTGTCTGTGGCTACTCCATCTCAAGAAAATACTAGAGACATTCGCTGCATTTCATAGGAAAATAGAGCTTGGAAAAGTAACTGTTGCAATGCTATTATGATTCGTCTGATTGGTTGAAATTACAGTAATTATCAGCACTAAATCTGGGAAGGTATAATCTGCTTTGGCATGGTGGAGACACAGGTTGTAGTCTCTGAGCCTCCTATCTTGATTTCCATGTTCCTGTTTATTTTGTGTGTGTAGGAAATTAGGGTTTATCTGTAATCTCTTGCAATTGTTTCACTAAGAAGCAGCCACCAGTCATTTCAACTCATGTACAGTAGACACAGTTGTTATTTGCTAGTTAATGTTGACTTAACTTGGCCTTTTAGCACAGCTCCTCAAAGAAGCAGTTCTGGCTAACATGTGTTTCCTATCTCCAATGACCAAACAGCACACACCTCTGAAACTCTTTTGCTGTGAATACCAATTTATCGTTTTCTGTTTTGTTATTATGTGAGATGAATTCTTTAACATAAGTACCAGGAATACATGAGGCATTGCACATTGTGCAAGTTACCAGCTGAAGTTACTTCATAACATGACAGCACAATAGCTCGGTAGCACTACAGGGGGCAATAGGAATTTTAAAATAATTTTTAATGTAAGTTAAAAAACAACAAAAATAGTTCCCAATTTAATTATATCCATTTTCTTTTTAATCATAAAACAAGTTATCTTCTTCAAGAAGTAAAACAATGTTTTTTAAGTCAGAAGAACTAGAAATTTACTCTTTATATTTCAAGCACTTTGAAAGTGCAAGGTGCCTGGATGCAAGACTGAAATATCTTGTCAAGATAAAAGAAAGTAGCAAGCATTATTTGACTTTCACAGTAGAGTATCTGTACTTAAACAGGAGGTGGGAGAGAATTTTCTTATAACTGAGTATTTCCAGAAAGTCATTAAGTAAAATGTGCCATGAAAACATGGTAAACAGAAACAGTATGTTGACAAGGTGTTAATTCATCAGTGTGCTCCATGAGCTCAAAGATGAAAAAATTGTCCAAGCTTCTTAATGCCTTCCTGGTAGGCTGGAGGCAGGGGAGGGAAACAAGGTTCATTTTAGATGTACTTGTGAAATAAAAGACAGTGTAAGTAATGTTATACTTAAATACCTCTCTGCTTTGCAAGAAGCTAGTGTTCTTCGAGTTTCCCCTTGTCAGGCTGAGTCTTGAAGCTCATAAGTGAGTCTATTGTAGTGTAGAACGGAGAAACTGAAGAGAGTTTCCTGCTGTGCCTTGCCTCTTGTCATTGACAAGTCTACAGAAAACACTTGGGCTTATCTCTGCCTTGTCCCTTTCCTAAGAAATAAATGTAATGCCTTGTAAAATTCTTCTACTGTCCACTTTTTCCCCCAGACTACATGGTCCTGATGGTGGTGAGATGTAAGGGAGAAGATCTGTTAAAACTTGTCATTAGAGGATGAGATAGGAAAAGGTGACTGTGACGAGTCCGTCTTTGTGAAATCTCTTCCCATTTTGTATCTCACCAGATTCTCGCAGTTGGAAATATGAAACTCCATCCACATCGGCAGCATTCAGGTGTTAATAAAAATGATCAATAAAATGACAAAGTATCAGCCCTCAAAGGCACCCTCAAATGCCATATCCTTCCTGTGATGCTGTAGACGCATCCCTGCAAATTCCCTTGGCAAGTGCTGTATGATGCACGTTTAGTGAAGCACTCGCCTCGCTATGAAAATCAGATTGAAATATCAGGATCTTAAAACCTGCAAAGCAATATCTGGAAGGGCTAAGGACTATTTTATTATTTCTTAAGTGTCCCTGAGATGTTTAAGCTTTCTGACCTTCCCCTTGCATCAGTGGCATTCTCTCCTTCATTTCTCGTGAAATATTCAGTAGCTTGCCTTCTAAAGCTTTCCACCTCTTAATCCTCTCATTGTCTCTCTTGATATCAACCTTAGCTGCTGATGTGACAGCTTTTTCTAATATATATGTGAACTAAATTGTTTGGATAAAAGCCAAGAAACATCTTGCCTCTTGGAGAATTGTAGTAAACAGATATTGCATTAAGACCTTGCTACTCAGAGCAAAAAAAAAAAAAAAACAGCCTAGCAAACTACTGCCTGAACGACAACTTAATTCTACAAATCTTGTGAAGGACGCACAGTAGTCACAGCTCTTGGTCAGTCCCACTTGCTTAGAAGTGGTCAGCATCCCTGAGCTTCCCACAGATGGGTAGTAATGGCTTTGAAGTTTAAATTACATCCCTTGCTTGAAGTGGCTTTATTCCATTCCTGCAGATGGCTTGTTAAAGTGAAAGCTAAAGCTTTTTTGCCTTTTTGTTGTTTTAACGAGGACTTTTATTCAGGAATCCCTCCCCACCTGGAAGAGCCAGCTACAGAGCTTTCTGGCACTGCTGGCCTCGGTCAGTGGCCACCAGGTGCTGACAGTGCCATGCTGCAGGGTGGTTTGAAGTGCCAGACATCCATGTGCATCCCAGCTGCTCCCTCCTGCTATAGCCCCTGGGCAAAGCTGGGCCAGTCCCTGTTTGTATGAGCGATGCCATCAGTTTGCTGAGGACAGGCACAGGATGGTGCACTTGGAAAGAAGCCCAACCTGTCTTCACTGCTGCTTCCCTCCTCCTCAAAGGGGAGTGACCCAATCATCAGTATCAGGCTTTAAAGGAGGAAATAGCTCTCTTTCCCCCACTGTTTGCATCTCAGGAGGGAGTCAAAGGGGAAGGAGTTTGTTCTGATTACTCCTGTGTGGGAGGGGCCTTCAGCTCCAGCTCCCCTTGCTAACACTGTTAGTGTTGACATCTACACAGCTCCTCAGAGGTGATGTTCTCATAAGTCATAGAGGGATTTCTAAATAAAAATAAATTTAGATACTTCTGTGGATTGCTGAGAATTTTAAGACCTTTGAAGCCACGCGCCAGCACTGGCTAACAGCTCCCCCAGGCAGCCTGGTGTGGTCCTCAGGCACTCTGGGGCCCGCGGTGAGTAAGGGGCAATTCCTGGCATCCCACTGGCTGGGGCACCTCAGCGTTGGAAAAGCTTTCAGATTCCTCAGGAGAAGGCCTCTGTGGTATGGTGCCTGTGTGTTTGCAGGAAGGGGAAACCGTCTGCCTTTGCATCAAGAAGCCAGCTGTGCTACAGGAAAGGAGGGGATAGATTGAGCAGCCCAAAAGCTGCCTTGAGACAGGTTTTTGGTAGAATGTGTTCTGGTTCTCTTCTCTGAGGATGTTACAAGGGAGTGCAGAGAACTTTCTTTCAAAGGACTATTCAATTAAACTCTTTTTTTTTGAGAACGTGTGAGTTAGAAGGATTCATTTTTCAACCTAAAGGTCCTGTCAGTGACTTTGTAGTGTTTATTTTCAGAGTGACCAGACTTGACATATTCACTGGCAAGCACAGTGAGCCCCTTCTTCGGGGAAGTGACACTAATTGCCCCAGGGAAACATATGGAGAGTGTACTGGTATGTGACCAGCTCTTCTATTTAACACTCCTGCCGGCACTCTGTCTCAGGAGTTGAAAGCTCAGCTTCAGAAATGTCAGGTGATGACATTTTCATTTCCCTTTGAAAACTATCCCACAGTCATATGGATCTTGACTGTTATAAAGCTTTTTTTCCTTTTTTTTCCTCCAAACTCTTTTTACGCTGCAAATAGAAGACATGCAAAACTGCATGTTTTGCATTTGTGTGTGAAGTCTATTTCTTCTTGTTATGGACACCAATAAGCCTGTGAAAGTAGTATTTCCAGGTGAGCTGTTTTCCACTGACCTTTCTGCTCTTTGTCATTGGTAGAAAGGAAAGTCAGCTCCACAGAGCTGAGTGTTCTCAAACACGTTCTGTCAGTTATCTTGCTAGAAACTGGAGTTGAGCTGATCTGATTCCCCTAACAGCACCAGTTTCTGACAATAAAGATCCAACAATAATTTATTATTATTATTACTATTATTATTACTACACAGGAGACTTCTAAAACAACTCTTTTTATAGTGCTGTGATGTCTCAGAAGCCAGCCTTCACTTGTGCTCCTCCCTTCTTCCACCATGTGTGTCATTTCCTTTGCATGCTGCCAGGATCATCAGATGTGGCCTTGAACAGAGGCCAGCATTTGGGTAGCTCTCATCAGGTTTGAAAGGGATGCCATGACGAGTTTCCTTTCTGCACAGCTTGGAACAAAATGAAATATGCCTATATGTAAAACACAACTGCAGTAAACAGCAAAAAATTGAACTAGAATAGCACATCAGAACATTTTATCAGCTCTCTTCTGTGGGCCTAAAGGAAAACTTTTAACCAAAAGACCATTAATTTCCTGAACTATTTTCTTTTTATTTTTCCAGTGTCTAGAGGGGAACTAAAAGCAATAGATATAATGTGACCACAATTAAGGTAGTTTCACAAGTGCTGAGCTGCATAGGTAAATTTCTCTCTGCTGCTGAAAGGTAAATTTCCTTAAATTAATGGAATATCATACACATAGAATAATTTATTATAAAATGAAAAATATGTCTCGATCAATAAACACTTGTACATTATTTTTATTAGAAGAAAAAAATTAATACGAGACTGAGGGGATTGCTTTTTATTGTTTCTAAGATGACTGTGCATTTTTTTAAAGGAATGAAATGTCAGATTGATCTTTAGAGAAGCCTATCTGACTTGCTTTAAACAGCAGCACCACCACATGTCAGGAAGTGGCCAGAGGTCCAAAATACTGTATTAACTCTTAATCCCATGATTAAGAAATAAAAAAAACCCATAACAGTACGCTATAAGGAAAGTATTCCGTAGTTTTTGTTAATTCTATAAAAACAGGATATTAGTCCCTATTTGCAAGTCAGAATAATTTTCCAGCTAAATATCCTTCCTACAATTCTTCTTCCTTCTTTGCTCAGTGTTAAGTAATTGCTTATAACCTGGCTAAATTGTATAAGGTGGCTGAGAGTCCTCCCTGACTGCTGCACTGCCCTCTCTGCTGAATCTATGTCATTACTCATTTGCTGCGGCCCCTGCTGTGTTGTCCTTTAGGTTTATCTGTGCATGTATGATCCTCTGGCAGAAGAGGTAAAGTGAAAATCTAGCCAAAACCCCCAGGAGTGTAAGAATTAAGTCTAGGACTCTCATGTTCTCTTAGAGAGGTAGCCACAGTAAGAAATCAAAAGAGCACTTGAGAGTGCTTTTTGCTCTGAATTCTCCAACTCTCTCGTGCTGTACAGTTAGTGCCATGGAAAGCTGACCTGCAGCAGTGCACTTAGAGGATCAAAAATAATTGTGGCATAAATGAATGTATATGACCTTTTGCTTTGAAGCTAATGAGGGAAGAAGCTTGCACAGGATTCTCATTTACTTCTTGAAGAATATGTAGAACTTTATTGAAACATGATTTGGCCACTAATTAATGTGCTTTAATTATTACTGAGGTGTGGCCAGCACCTGAATTCCAGTCCTTGTATTGTGCTTAAACCAGGTAAAGTGTAACCATTGAAGGTCAGTGATCTGGACAAGGCTAGATATGATCTAAATCCAATACTTTAAAGGAAACCGCAACTAATGCCACCTCTCTGTGAGAAAAGAGTCAATACAAACTTTCATCACTGCATATTTTAATTTTCTACGTGGTCCTGCACAGTTGCGTAAAAATTCTTTATTACAAATGGCAGTAATGGCGGTAACTTTCATTGGTTTGTAGGCTCTGTGGTAAAAATGTGCATAATTTTGCCATTGTGTTTTGCAAGTGCACATGTGGATACCATTAAAGTGTTCTGGTATGACGATGCTCTCATTCACAGATCGTTCCTCTCTGGAAGAAGGTACACGCTGTTGTAGTCGGGAGTCCTTGGCTGTCTTAAAAGTGTTTTCTGGCTTTCTGTTGCTGTGTCTTTATTTATGTTGTCTAAGACAACATTTGCCCTTTTTCTAGTAGCCAAATAGTGTTGTAATCAAAAAAGCATCTTTTTCATTTGATATCTCTGTTGTTTTGTACCACTGTCAAGTAGATAATGCAAAACTTGTCTCTTGGTATCTTTAAATTTGACATAGGCTGCAAATAAGCTGTTCCTAAAATGGTGTTGCCAGGTATTCTTGCAATCCAGCTCTTTGTATTTAAGCTTTTGAAAGACATCAAGTATGTGGATTTTCCTGAGAAACAGAGCTCTTTGCTAGCTTCAGCAGGTATCAGTGTCTCTCAGAGCTCCTGAATCTGCATGTTTGTCTTCCCCTTGCCATGGGACAGTGAATCAGGCTAGTCTCTGTGTGGTCACTCAGCTCTCTGATCTCAAGTATAAGAAGACATTTGCTGTTAACAATGCTTCTCCTTAGTTAGAAATGGGAATACCGCCCTCACCTCTTGTAAATACGAAGATCAATACATTCATGCTCCAGAAGTATCCAGAGCATTGTGTCAAATATAATGCAAATATTGGCTAACTTGTAATTAAAGCTTAATATTTATGTTTTTATATGAGTACAGAGTGGATTCAGCCATTCGAATTTGGCCTCTTGTCTCTGAAATTCTTCTCTGGCTTCTGTCTGTGGCTTAGGACAGGTGGAAGAGTGCATGTCTTGGCTGTACTGAGTTTGCTGAGCAAGAGGCAAATGTGTTAGATTCCCACCAAGCTGAACAGATAATAATATACACTTGAGTTCTGATAGCTGCTTTGTTTTGAAGTATCGTGAAAGATAATACCACTAAGAAAATTACTTTTTGTTTTTGAACTTCTGTATTGCAAATACAGTTTGAGGTATTATCTGATGAATGCCTCATAGGCACAATTCAGTAAATGAAAAGCCTTCTTGCATTTCAGATTAAACAAATTATTTCATTTATCCTAGAAAGCTTTCTAAATGGACTTGAGGCTCCAAGATTATCAGCTACAATTGTCTCTGATCTTAAAAAGTTGTTGATTTAATGACAAATTCCAAAAATCATGCAGAACTAAGTATATGACTGTGAGTAGTCAAAAACTAATGATTTGTCTAACTCAGTGTTTAGATTACAGTTGTTGCTAATAAGGCAGATGAAGCTCTGGAGTACTTATTTTCTGGTTATCTCTAAGGAATCTTTCAGAAATGTATTTTTTCTAATCATCCGCCTTCCCATTGTCTCACAGGTGTTCAGAAGAATGATGTCAACTGTTATTCATATTCTTGCTTTGTATGGACGGAGTTACTAACTGACCTAGGTAGGAAAAACACACAACTTCCTTGGTACACAAATTCCGCAGGGCAGCCTGGGACTAAAATGGTTGTTCCCTTCTCCAGAAACTTTGGTTATCCTTCAGTTATCAGGAACACAACAGCACTAGTACTGCAAATTTAACCTCGACATGTTAGAGTAAGTGCATCAGATGTCTTTCCACCTTTTTTAAAATAGAGTAACATCTTGATAACAAGCTTTTGAGAGTAATCAGATCTTTCTTAATCTTATCGCATGTGAATATTATTCTCTGAAAGAGGCAATGACACAGATACTACCCCTAAATGTTTTCTCAGAATGCAGATCTTAATGAGGCAGTTTGATTTTCTTTAGTTGCTATATAAGGCGTTTGGGTAAAGCTTTCATTTATCTCTTCAATCTGATCAAACTTAACACTCATGAGTATTTAAGTGAGTGATGTTTCTAAATCAACAGTTTCTATTGTTTTGAATAGCACTCTCACTAATAACTCTGCTTGCTCAAAGGCTGACTGTCTGCTGTTGGAGGAGGGAAAAACAAATGGATCTAACAAGTTGTGTCTGACCTTTGTGCAAAAGAAAAGAGAGAGAAAGATAGTGGAGATACAGTATAAAGTCTTACACTTTCACAAGAATTTTTTTATGTTTCTGGCAAAGACAAGAGAGAACGAGTCTGTGTCCCTGTGAAAACTCCTGGGGAGCAGAAGTCTAGCAAATAATTCAATTTCTCTGTAGATGAGACTCAACATCCTCGCAGTTCATGTGCCGGTGTGTTTAAATGCCTGTGAATAAGGAGTGGCTACCAACAACAGCTGTTGGATATTTTCTCATACAGTCAAGGCCTCAAGAAAGAAACCCAAGAAATTCTCAGCATGTGGTCTCCATCTGTAAATGCCGATTTGCCTCTGCTGAGATGTAATCCCAGCATAACAATAAAAAAAAAAAGGGCAAGCATCTTCATGCTGTAAAAAAAAAATTAAAAACCTCAAAAAACATATCAGGTGGGTTAGGGGAAAAAATAATAAGCCAGAAACCCCAAAATAAATATCATACTTCTATAGAACAGTTACCAAGGGTAGGAAACTGTGACTGCAGAAGAACAATTTCTTTTTAGGTGTTCTTTTTCTGCCCTGCTGCATGTCACATGTTGCAATACACCAAAGCATGGACTTAAATTTCAGATGTGCTTTTTACATGGTTTTGTGTTGCCTTTGGTAACTTTCCCACTCCAAATATATAACTCAGTAACAAGATTGTTGATAAATTCGAATGAGAAAGGACTTTAGATAGCAGCAAATGCGATCTGGGATGTTCCATAAAATTTTGTTTTATTAATATTTGTAATAACAGCTCATGATGACAGTGCTGAGAGCCAAAAAAGATAAGGAATGTTGTATGAGTTCCATTTGTGGTTGATCTTGTCCTGGAAGCATGCTGTAGTCTTCTCCCTTGGTTTTTTTTGTTTGTTTGTTTTTCTTTTTGTTTGGTTTTGGTTTTGGTTTGGTTTGGTTTTGGTTTGGGTTTGGTTTTTTGGGTTTTTTTGTTTGTTTGTTTGTTTTTTTGTTTTTTTTTTGTTTTTTGTTTTTTTGTTTTTTTGTTTATATAGTTTCAGTTTGGTTTGGTTTTGGTTTTGGTTTGGTTTGGTTTTGGTTTTTTGGGGTTTTTTGGGGGTTTTTTGGGTTTTTTTTGTTTATATAGTTTCAGTTTTGTTTGGTTTGGCATTTTTTTGTAAGAGAAAAAGGTTTCCTTAGTTGGAAAAGAAAATTCTCTCTCTCTCTCAGCTGTTTGTTTAATTATTTGTCCTTGAGGTAATGAAGTAGTGCAGCTGCTTCAAGCATTCCTGATCTCCTTATCTTAATTAATGTTTTACAGATTTTGAGAATTTGGCAGTGAAGGCCAAATAGCAGTTAGAGTGTATCAAAAATTTTAGAAGAACCTTCCAAGACAGCACCCCTGTGAGAAGGACAGTGCTGTCAGTTGATCTCTTGTCATGCACTTGATTTCTTATTGGCAGTCATTCAATGAATGTGTGGTAGAGAACGGATCTGAACCCAGTTCTTTAGGCTGCAAGGTTAAAATAACAAAGTAGTTCAGGCATTCCACTGCAGGTTTGTAGCTGATATCCATAGGTTGGTATCTGGGTGATCAGCCAATTTTGCTACCTTTTTCAGAGGTAGTCCTTGAAAAGATCTCCACAGAAATAATATTTGGCAACATATATTTCAGAACTATTAATCACATCTTCAAAATCAAATGGAAACTGTTCACAGATTTCTCTATGTTTTTATTTTCTTGAATAAAAACTCATTACAAATGCTACTCTTCTCATCCTTTTTTTTTTTTTTGAGGTTAAATATCTTGAGAACAATTCTTTCATTTGTGATTTCTCAAAGAAATAAGAAGTTCAAGAGTAAGAACATTTCTTTCCTATTATCAAAGCAGTGCATGGAGTATACTTTTAATTATTTTAGATAGCTGTCCTAATGCCTTTAGAGTGATTGAGTGCCAAAGAACCAATCACAGATTATGTTTCTTCGTGCTGTGGAGGTGCCAGTCAGTTTTAAATAACCTTTTAAATACTGAGGCTGAATTGATGTAATGGTTTGGTGCCTTCTGTGATGTAAACAGTAAGTACACAAAGCTCCCATTTTAATGGTGATAGCTTTATAATGATCTTAAAATATCATTTAATATCATAATATTTAATAACATTAAAAAATTTTTAAAGCCATTTTAATGTGCAGTAACAATGAAGTATCATCTATGATGCCATGTAGTTGTTGCTTTTTATACTGCCCAGTTCCTTGATTTTCTCTTTGGCCAGGTTTACCATTGTTAAAATACTTCCAACAAAAGCCATGCTAAGTGACTCAGGCTACTATAACAGAATTCAGCCAGACCTACTACATTTTGAGAAGAATTCATGTAGATGCTATGTAGACATTTAGGGTTTTTTTTGTCCTTCACTTGCCTTTGGGGCTGTGCTTTTTTTAATGTCTTTACATAGGATGCAAGAACCTTTGTTTTTAGCTTGTGCCTTACACAAGTGACAGAAATTCTTGGGTTTTCTCCCCCACCTTTACAGTTCTGATTTTACAAACACTTCAAAGTCCTCCGTGATTTCTCTCAATTTCTTCTCTCATTGCCTTGGCCTGAATCAGCATGGGGTGTTATCCTAGTCATGGTGTTCCAGGCATCTAAAAGAGGCAAGATTTGGAAAGAGAGATTGGAGTGCATCCTCCCCCCCAACTCTACTTCTGCAGCAGTAAACATGTATTTACACCACTAGTGGCTTTCCTAGCAGGACTGGGACCTAAAACTACAAGCTTTACTTCCACAGTTTTGTCTGAACAGAAGCAGACCTTAGAAAATAATAGCCTTCTTTGCGTGCATTTGAAAAATGGTTATTTTTCTCTAGGAACTTTTATTTCTTTTATTGCTTAAACTTTGGGGCGATGGAGAGCCCAGCTATATACAGAAACACTTTGAATGCTGAGCTTCTGGGCAGGTGGCATGGCTTCTTCATTGGGCTGCTGGAATCATTTCTTCAGCAGACACAGCAGGAGCATGGTCTGTTATTACAGCAAGATGATAACACCTCTGGAGGTGAAAAATAGCATGGAAATGGTGCTACTTTTTTAATAAAAAGGAATATGGAGGCTTGGTTGTGAACATGAAATTAAGTATGAAGGCAGCAACAAGGCTTTGTTGTGGAAATTAAATGGGACAGCATTATGGAAATAGTAATTTTTCAGTGAAGCTGGATGAACACTAGAGAAAATGTTTTTAAAAAATAAATAAATAAATCTACTGCCTGTGTAAGCTAGGAAATTTTGACAAGAACTACCCAGGAGATAAAAAAAAGACAAGTTCAGCTCTTAAAAAGGAGGAAGCTGTTGCGATCCGGTTTTAAGCCCAGAAGAGCAAAGAAAACTGAGTCTCTGCGCATAAACCGGAAAGAACTTAGAAGGTTCAAAATATTCCCAAAAACGAGATTAAAACCAAATGAGGTTCGATGTTGGTGCCAAAAAATTGATGTATTTTATTTAATAGTAAAAAGAGGCAAAGAGAAGGAAAGAGAAAAGAAAGAAAGAAGGAGATAGAGAAAGAAGTGTGCACGGGGGGTAGGGGGACAGGGAGAGAGTGACAGGGGTTAGGTGGAAGCATATCACCCATCTGAGGGTCCCAGAGACGTCCCGTTGCTCCCCTCCATCTGATCTTCTGGTGGTGAGGGTCCCCTGCTGCCACGGCCACGCCGTCACACGTGGCCACACGCCAAAGAGTACAGAATCCCGTGGATTAATATACGCTTTGGGCAGGTGGGAACGCCCACGTGCCNGCAACATTGAGGGTCTGTTGCATCATCTCTGGTGCTCTGGTGCAGGGTCTGGGGACCCCTTTGGGGGGGGCCTTTGATGGGCCATGTCACCCCTTCTGCTGCGGATAAGCTTCCCCACCCAGGTGAAGGGTCCCTCAGCTGGGCTCCTCTGCACAGCGGAGGATGGGCGGTCACTGTGCCTCCCACCAGAGGCTTTTCCAGCACACACCCAAAGCCTCTCTTCCCCCACCCTTTGCTGCAGGGGTCTGTTTGAGCCTGGCAGCTGATAGCCCTGGGGCTGTGGTCCCCACCCTGGAGGTGTTAAGCTTGTGCTTTGTGAATGTCCCCAGCCCTTTATCTTATCTTCATCAGTGAGCAGGTCCAGGGCCTCTCAGAGCCCCATTCAGGGTGCTGCAGCTTTTGTAATACAGTTTTAAAAGTCCTTCATGAAAATGTTTTTAAGTCATAAACTACAATATTTCAGTCTCTGACAGAAGCCACACTGGAAATAGGCAAGGCTTTATTTAGTGATTAACCTTTGTATTTATTTTGGTAGGACTTTAGTGTCGTCAGACACATAAGAAGTGTAGTTTCAGATAGTTTTTGTAAAGCACCATCATCCAGTGATGCTTTTAGAAGAAAGTTCAAAATTGCTGGGATTTTTTTCTTTAGAGATCATGTCAGATATGACAATAAATCCTGATTCTCAAGTCTTAGAAGGCATTTCTTAGAAATGTTGAGCCTAGAGGGAGCAGAAATAGACTAAACAGAAAGGCTGTACCTGGTGACCAAGGGAAGCTGTGAAAAAATAAAAATAATTCCGGTTATGAAAGACAAATATGTGGAAAAGTTGTGGCAGCTGTTGGTGTTCCCTGTGCACAGTCTCCACGCTAATCTCCCATGCTTATTGGCAGGTTTCAGCTGGGGGGAACAGTGAGCAAAAAGACAGGGAGAAAAGGAGGGGCTGAATCTTTCTTTGGTCCTGGAGCAGAGCACCCTGAAAATGGGAGAAGAGCTCCCTGAAGCCACACTCATTGGTCAGGAAATACAACCTTGTCCTTTGCAGTGAGTCTCCCAAAGCATTTGGCCGAGAACTGTGACCAGGAAAGGGCAAACAAAGCAACACAAGCAGGGCAGGTCAGCAAATCTGCCCCTGTCTCTCCCAGCAACTCGTGCTTGTTTCCAACTTGCTTTTCACTACAACTCCTTTCACACAGGACAGCAGTTCCTGCTTCATGATTTAGTAACTCTGCAGGACGGCTATGCCTTGGACTTACCCATCTATCATTAAATCCCTCCAACTGGTAAATTTTCATCCTGCATAGCTCCAATATTCCCTTATAGATCTAGTTTCTAGCCAAGTATAGTGAGTGTTTATTTCTGTTAGATTCAACTCTAGCGAAAATGCTCAACTGAAGCTTCCTTGCAAGGATCTGAGAAACTTACTGCAAGGAAAATTTACAAAATCCTCTAATTTTCCACAAAGCATGTGCAGGTCACCTAGGACACTTCAGTCTAAGAACTCCGTGATGATTGTGTCTTCTTTGCTTATTATGCACTTAGTATTCGCTATATAATAGAGTTTTCACTTTGTGATCTGCAAATAAACTCATGTACATGATAAATATTTCAGCCTTCCAGGATGACAGTCACTGGAAGACCACGTAGCTATTATTGTGTTTTGACCCACAGATGAGAACATTTCTTTAAGCTGAGAAGGCAGTCGCAAATCACTTGTCTTCTTTTTTTCCTCTAGACTCAGGTGAGTAGATTTGCATTATTGCTGCACTCTTGGATATTTTAATTTTCAAACCAATGCACTTGAAAGCCTAAATAACCTTTTTTGTCATGGTGGGAATTGACTTAGACGGTGGGGTGACTTATAATTTCAGTAAAGTTCAAATCACATCGGCAGGCAAGTCTGTTTAAGCGTAACCATCTGTGACAAAAAAATGCTTGGTAGTCACTGCAGCCTAAGGCAGCAAACATGGTACAAAATATCACCTTAAGGTGGCCCTTTTTTTTCCTCTTTGTCTCCAAAGTGTATAAAAGTTGCCACATAAGATTATAGGTCACTTATGCAGATGTTTTAAAAGGGACTCTTAATCTTTTACACAGAATTTACATAGAATTGCTCCTGAAGTAAATCTTTCTATGCCTAATTAGTGGACAGATTCCCACTCCTGCTGGGACCTGATCCAGCTCTCTCAGATATCAGCATAGAGAGACTCTGACTAAGTGCACAAGCTGAAGCAATCCATAATTTAGCAGCTAAGTTGTTACTACAGGTGCGTAATGGAAAGACTGATCATTGGCCCTATCAGTCTGTACCACAGGCGATAATATGCAAAATGTTGCTAAGTCTTGTAGAGGAGGTCTGAGTAAAAGGGCTCTGCTAAAGCTTCTGCTAATACTTCCTTTGTGTGAAATGCAGCTTATCCAAAAGAAGGTATTAGAATTTCAAAACCTAGACAAATGGCACAGTGTGGTCCTGGGTTTTCTGGGTGTTCAGCCTGTGTCAGACAGATTCAGGTCTAACACACAGATGCTGGTGGCACAGCTTCTGTAACAGCTTTCAGTAAGACATTAGGAAGACTTGCTTCCAGTCCTCTTTGTTTGTGATAAATTACAAGTGTTGGCATGCTGTTCCCTGTGTGATGTATGAACAGACTAGATTTTTATTTTGATCTGGTCATACGTTTTTATCAGGATTAAGTTTGCTACTGTTGAGATGCACATTTTCTTGCATCCTTTGTAGCTATGGAGTCCAGGAGCAAATTTTTCAGTGTGTTTAACCTTGACCTTATTTTTGTCTTTTCAAGGGAATGGTGTTTGGCCAGTGCTCTTTCCCTGCCCGCTGCTTGTAATCTGTCTGTTTGCTGCAGGGTGAGGTGCAGATTGTACCTGTCATATACACAGCTGGATTTCATAAATGATTCACACCTATTTTCAAACAAGTGCACTTTTCATAAAAGCCCTTGTAGTAGGTATTTTACAAACCCAGCAAGCCAATGAGTCCAACAATATAAATAGGAAAAAACTGCAGGTCTGTGGGTTTTTTTGGATGATGACCTTGCCTGTCCTTAAAGCCAGATTTCAATCACAAAACCTGCCTTTCCAGCTCAAACTTCTGAAACTGGATCACAAACTCGTGGCTTTCCTCTTTCCCGTCTCATGTTTTCCCAGTGGATTTACTGTCACAAATAATTCTTGCTCTGTGCATTTATTTTTTTATCCCACTGAGCTTGACTAAGGGCTCTTTTAAGGAATTCTCTTGCTTGAGATATATATATATATTTAAATATTTGTGTTCATGATAATGACTTCCATCTAGCAGAGTTAGCTGCTTTATTAGTGTTTCTCTTTGCTTTGTTAGTGTTTCTCGTACTTCTTTTTCTAATTGTGATAACTGTTTATTTATAATAACTGCTTAAGAATAATAAAGTAACTGTTCCTGCTAGGTAAAGTTTTCCAATCTGAGTTGTAAACAATTTGTGCAGTTGCTACCATTTTTTGGGTAAATTCACAACTTATCCAAGTATTTGTGTGAATTTCATAAACATTTAAGCTGCAAATGTATATCTAAAGTCAACTGCTGAGCCCAGTAGAAAGCACACATAAAACTTGAAAGGTACACTTGGTAGGGGCAGTGATATCAAAGTGCAGGTGACATTTTGGGAAATGCTGAGCACAAACTTATAGGGATAAAGAGGTACGTTAAGGACTGCTGGCTTGAAGAAAGTGAATGTTCAAGAGTTGTGGTATTAACATAGAGAAATCTTTAGCTCCTGCCCTGAGGAGTTGCTTTTCATTGCTTGAAGTCTCGAGGTGGCTGCCTGTTAAGTAATGTCAAAAAATGAGTCGCTGCAGGTTTCTCACTTTGAATTGGAAAGCACTCTGGATCAGAAAGGATTGCAGAAACCTAAGCCTTTCAGTTTCTTCAGCATACAGCAAGTTAACTGGTGCCTTCTAGATGACCTCTGAAAGTCACTTGTCATTCTTCAGTAGGCTGGGGCCCCTGCTGCAATGCCACCGCAGCTCATGTCGTGTTGTGATCTGAGTGTCCTGGAACAATAATCATCCAGAGCCATCCTCGCTGCAGATGCTAGGTAAATATTAAAATAATTTTTGAGGGACCAGAAAATCATTCCTTCTGAAAATAAACTGGCTATTCTTCTGTTCTAAATATGTGGAATAGTGACAATATTCACTTTTCCCATCATTTGTGGAGTCGTATCAGTTTTTAGCGTAGTATTCATTTAATTTGCATGTTCTTTCTTTGTTCAATCGCTTTTTAAATATTAAGCCCATTATCTTGGTTCTCAGTCACATTTAATGGACTTTTCTGTGATTTGTTCTATTTTAAGTACCTATTGCCAGCTCTCTTTTTTAATGTATCATATTTGATTTTCCCCTTTTTGCTTCATTTTACTATGAAATCAGAATATCTCCAGATCTTATAATGTGCTGCTACATTCTTACATTTTTTACAAATTGAGAAAGCAATATTAGAATTAAATTAGGTCTAATCAACTCCATATACTACCTCTCTCACCCAAGAGTTTAGAGCTCTGTTCAGCTGGTCTTTACCTGCTCCTTTTTTTCCTCCAGCAATGTGTGCTATTTCGAAATCTTTTTATTTAGTGGGAAGAGACAGCTGTGAGGCAAAAAAATATCAATTCAGCCTGATAGATATTTTCTGATTGCCTTTAATTCATAAATTGTTTCTGTAATTTGCTCAGTAGCGGAAATGTCATAAAGAGTCATGTTTGTTGTTCATGTCAGCTAAATCCAGTCTGCTCTCCACATTCTTCAGCTCCTCCATGAAACATGTTGATTCAGAAGAATCTGTGCTGAAAGCTGTCATTACTGTTCAACAACCCAAATACAGAGGTTTGAGTTCCTAGCTTTTAAAACTTTTTCTTCATTCACTGAGATCATAAGAATCAAAAATTTAAAAAAGGGTGGCTCATGCTATAAATATCCAATTTATAAGTCTTGTTTCTCTGTGTCCATAGAAATTGCCATCTCCATCTTTTCTTGGCTTTTTCAGGACTGGCTTCCTTAGAGCTACATTCCTCCCACACCTGATGTTCCTGCTGGCTTGGGATCCAAGTCTGCACTTCAGACTGTGTTTGTCAAGAAAATTCCTTCACACAGACAAGTGGCAAACAAAACACACTATATGCAGGACCAAGATGCTCGCAATTGTGTCTACCTTTCAACGAATCTGACTCCACATTCCCTACCCACTGATGTAAATGTTTTCCTTCTGGCTATCATCTCTCCAGCACTTAAGTTGTTTAATTACAGTATGAAAACATTAGGCATATGTTCAATTTCCAGTTATTATCAGTGTCATTTCTTGTTTGGTTTATGCTCCACAAAGGTTCTTTTTTAAAAAAACATCATTTTGTTTTGACATTCCAGGTTCCTCATGTTTTGTGCTGTGCTGTTGCCAGTGCTCTGTGGGTGTTTGGGCTCTGGTAATCCTCTGGACTAAATAAATGCCTCATCATTCACTTATTATATCTGACATGTTCTTGAGCACTGCATTGCTTCAGGTCCAATATTTAGATCTGCCTGCTTTCAGACTCGGAGAGAGTCATTTTGACTAATTATAAGAATCCTTCAGGTAGCATGAAACATTCATGCTATCTATACTCTTGTTCTGCTGTGCTGCACATTCCATTCTGCTGTTCTTAGTAAGTGCCAAACACTAGTTATTGATTAAGGACTTCTGCTTCTACATCTTTCACATATTTCTCCCCTGTCAACGTGGTCTCAAGGTGTAGGAAATACTGGTCTGAACTCCTACTGTCTTAAAGGTTTCTGCGATAACCAGAATTTCTGGCTCTGAGCTACTTTATGAACCCACAAGGCTCATATACATATATATATATACACATATATGTATAAAGACTAGCATTCATTGAAATACCCTATTTAACTCATGCTTACTGTCCTTAGATTAAAAAGATTAATCTTTTGCTAAAAGTGTACCTACATGATTATATTTCTTTAAAAAGTTAATTTTTTTTTAACCTCCCTGGTATTCCTCTAGCTCAAAGTGAACTTCACATTGGCCAATCTTTTCTTTAGTTTTCATCATACATACACCAAAAGGGTGAGAAAATGCTTTTTCACTTCACGGTCCTTGAATAAAAAGAGTATCTGTTGCTTCATCAAAAACACCAGAGTAGCAGCATCCTTCTGAAGAGACAAACCTTGATTTTCGTGCTAATCAAACACTATAAGAATAGGCAGGAATGAACTCTTTAAAATTCCTGGGAGTTTCAAAAACAAGCTGCTGCTTCAAACAGGGCAATTTGATTGAGTTCCACGACTTCAGTACAGCTGACTGTATCTGATACTACCTGATCTTGAACTGGAGTACAAGTGCTGATCAGACAGCTGTGTCAAATCTGTTCTAGGGTCTACACAGACCCTCAGTTGCTCCAGTTCATTACACTGACTAATTATACCCCTTCCAATCATTTCTTCTTGCTTCAGTAGGTGGAGCTGTAAGACGTTCAGATTTTCCCTTGGCCAAGATGTGCCATTGCTGATGCACTGACAAGCACAGCCTTCGCTTCCTAGCACTGCACATATTTATCCCTTTTATACAAGTTGGCATTTTGCATCATACTGAAATGGCACATAAAAAGGAAATTCAAGTTCTGCACTCATTCTGCTAGTTGGGAAAAGCAATCAGTCTCTGTTTCTAATATGCAGTCATTAGCTGTTTGATGGCTGTTTTCTACTGTTCAAAAGAACATAAAACATGTATAGACTCAATTTTAATATTTTGGGCTTTGGGGAAAAATAATCTCTAACAGTACATTTTGCTTATTTTGCTAGTTACTGGTTTGAAGCAGACTCTTTGGAACAACTGAGAATTCATGAAATCATCTCATTAATTTTTTTTCAATTTTAGAATCATATCAAATCCACTGACAATTGTTAGTTTTCATGTTCTCAAGTAGTTTACTCTTTATACTGCCAATGAAAGCTTTTTAAATAAAAGGACACTATTAAATAAATGGACATTTCTGATAATTTTTGCAAAATTTCTCTTAAAAATTCAGTGCTAGTGAAAAAAAGAAGAGGCTGGTAATGAGACTAATTCACTCTTCAAATATTACAGCATCATTTGAACATTGTCACATCATCTCAAATCATTCTTAATTCTAAAAACCCTTTTCCATTTCAATTTTGTCTGGAAAGCTTTCTGCAAAAGCAATGAGAGTATCCAAATTAATTTTAAAGATCACAAAATTGCTACTTCCTTTTAGAGGAAGAGCTGTCTTGTACAGATCTCCTGTATGTAAAATTATCTTAATGGTATTTTCTTTCATCTTAGTATTCTCCCTTGAGCAGTTTGAGTGCTTTCTAGTTCTCTTCAGCTGCAGCTCAATATTTCAAGCAGGCATCAGAAACATTACAGATTTTGGCTTCTCTCCTCTGAATTCCAAGAACTTCTCTGATGGGGGCTGGCTGTTCACACCTTTTCTCAGTGCACCATATAACCCAGCAGTTCCTAACATTTTTCTGTACATTTTATTTTTCCAGGTGTTTCTAAGGTCCATGACCTTTTCTGCTGCTTCACTGGCCTGCCCATGCACTCACCCATCCCTCGATGCACATCGAGGTTGCTGCAATGAGTGTCTCCAGCCTTGGCCCTTCATCCTTGTCCTGTCTCTTGGGCACACTGTGCTTCCCAGGGGCGGGAGGAATTTAAGGGGGTGGGTCAGAGGGATGGAGAGAGGAGGATTCGTTTGCAGGTTTGGTGTCTCTCTTGGCTAGCCTGCGTTGCCACCTCCAGAGTTCATATGCCCAGCAGAGCTCAGCAGCTTGTGCCCTGCTCAGTAGTTTGCCCTACACATTGACGTGTCTCTTGACTAAAGTGTGCATCCCCTAGAAACCTCTAGTATAAATAAGGACTAGAAAACAGCCAGTCTTTCATAAAATACCTGCTTTTTCTTATTAGCTCTTGTACAAGCTTTTTTTCGTGATCTCTAACAGCAATTGTACATTCATTTTCAGCTTGAAATATAGCTGTCCCATTTGGAAAATGTAATTATCGACACTGGTGTTATCCAAGACACGTTATTTGTCTAATCAGCAGAGTTGTCAGGTTGAGTTAGCAAATCCATTTGTATGAATCACAGAGAAGCTTGCGGCCCTAGTGTATTTGTTTATGATATTTATTAGGTACGTGTGCTGGATAGTTTGGATGCAGACATTATGATTCCTTTGCCACAGTCCTATGCAATTCATCATACACAAATGCTTCTGAAAATCCTTTTGAAAATCTTACTGCAGAGATGAGAAGAAACATGTGGATTCCACATTGGAGTTGGGTGGCAGACCACATTTTGAGGAACTTTTTTAACTAGCAGGTGCTGTGCATTGTAGAGCCACGTGTTATTGCTTTGTCAGAAGGTAAATTAGTCAAAATTGTGGTAATCCATTACACAGGCCTTAGTGTACTAAGAAACATTGTATGTGCTTGTAACTGTCTTGAGGGGTCTGTAAAATCTACCCTTTGAAGAAAAGGTTATAAAGATTTGCTGTACTCCTTCATAGCACGTATGCCTTCACCTCAATCATCAGTAAAAAAGGCTGCAGTGAATGAAGTTAAAAGGCAGAAACAGCTGAGGAGTGATATGCAGTATCAACCTGCTGGCACTGTTTTGCTGCAGTGTGCACTCCCATATTGCTGTTTAATACATGCTTGTGGTTTACTCAGGCAAGCTAAGCTTAATTGACATTAAAACTCAGTAACATTTTCTTGTGAATCTTCCCACTTTGTTCATAGATCTTCTCTATACTTCCAGACTGTTTAAAAACATCATCAATAGTGATGAGTGATCACTATTTAGGGATACCTTATTTTAAAGAAGAATCTTGCTTAGCAAGCAAGACTGTAGTGATTGCTCTTGGAACTGGTAAGCGCAAGAGGAGGGGAGAGAGAGTGGTTCAGTATAAAGTATAAAGAGCAAAATGAAAATTTACTAAATTCAGTCAGTTTATTAATGCATAGAGTTCTTCTGTATATTTTCAGTTAAAAAAATAAAAGCAAACTTTCCACTTTGATCAACTGATTTCTCCATGGCAATGGACCTGAATTTTAATAGCAGCAGTGAACAACTTTCTTCTCTCTTTCCCCATCATTTTCTCATCCTTTAAAAAAAACTCAAACAAAAAACCCCAACAAACCAAAACCATAACAAAACCCAAAAGTACCTCTCTTTGAAATGTGTCTATCTATATACATATATATGTATGTACATGTGTATGAATTACAAATAACAAACATTATTACTTCAGAATTATAGTAAAGAATTGAATTCCAAGTTTCTTAGAAGAAAGAATTGGAAAGCAATAATTCTCAAGCAATCAAAACACATTGTAGTTAATCCCCCACTGTCTGGAAGTCATGAAGTCCCATTCTGAGACGCAGCCGTCTTTTCATCTGTACATACCCAAGCCTGCCATCCAATTCCCCTGCACTTCCTCCCAATCCCCCACTGTCTGGAAGTCATGAAGTCCCATTCTGAGACGCAGCCGTCTTTTCATCTGTACATACCCAAGCCTGCCATCCAATTCCCCTGCACTTCCTCCCAATCCCCCACTGTCTGGAAGTCATGAAGTCCCATTCTGAGACGCAGCCGTCTTTTCATCTGTACATACCCAAGCCTGCCATCCAATTCCCCTGCACTTCCTCCCTTGTCCAAAATATTCAGCAGCCAGCATGCTCTTAAGGAATACTTTGGGTTTATTGAACAAGTATTTCCTGATTGTTGCAGGTTGCATTATTTGCTACTCTTCCTGCATCTCTAGATCTGCAGCCAAACTGCACTTTCTCACTCAAACTGGAGTTGTTCGTGAGATATCTTGAAACATGAATGGGAGAATACACCACTCAGAAACCTCGGGCTAACTGTTGTTGGTGTTGTGCGTACAGCTGGGGCTGGGAGGGAGGCAATGCCCCTCCGCCATCCGCAGGGGCTGTAGCCACATTCAGCACCAAGCAACTCACGTGGAACAGGTGCCTCCAGGCAGTTCAGCCAGGGCTCCTGGTGGCTGTGCATGCCCAGAGGTGAAAAAGCACTCAGCATCTCACAGATGCGAAACTAATGACTTTTAAACCTAATATGGCCAAGTTTTCATGCCAATTATCAAATGAATGTTCCTATTTCCTGTAAAGATGTGCTTTATAATACTCTCAGCTACACTTTAACTGGCTACATGGTGCAGGCTGTCTGGGCAAACAAGCTGTGAAAGAAGCTAAGTGCCAATTAAAGCTTTGGGAAGCAGCTCTTTTGCACCAACCCAGAGAGGCACTGTAGCGTACATAATGTCGCTTATACAAATCCTGAATTGCTGCCTCTCATTTCTAACACACTGCAGCAACACCTGGCTTATGGGACCCAGGACATTCCTGTGGAAAATCAACAATGGCAGGCTTTTGGAAAAACACTCTGTTTATTTTTAATCTAATTGTTCCAAACCATATCAAGAACAAGCTGAAGGGAAGGTTCTTGATATTATCTCTCTGGTAGACTTAAATGATAGAAAAGATCAACAGAACAGTTTGCTGTTAATTACATGTTTACTGTTACCACGCTGAAAGTATTTAGTAGCTTTGGGATCAAATTCTGTCAATCCTCCAAGACAAGGTCTTAAGCAATTGGGCTGATTATACTTCCCTAAGTTTACATGTACTGAATTTTTTACACTTCCTTATGTTTAAATCAATTGTATTGTGGGAGAAAACAAATAAATGTTTTTTTCCCATTTACTTCTTTCCACAGTCTCCTGTCTCTTTATGTACACAGACTAGAATTCTCTCTGCAGTTTCTCTAGGGGTGATAACAGCAAGGTTTTTTCCCTCTGCAAACATATAAGACTTTGCTGAATTAATAGCAACATGGAAAAGGGGGACCAGCAGTAGATGCAGGTAGGTAAACAAATGCTAACCATTGAACTAAATTACTTTCTAAATTATTTTTTCAGAGTATTCACTTCTCAGTGAAGTGGAAGGAGTCTGCCATTTCTACCTTTTACAGTTTACTTTATATTTACTTGTCAAAGCCATTGGTTTTATTTCTTCAATTTTTTCTCATCCTCTCAGCTCACAGGACTTTTTTTGTTTTTTCTTTTTTCTTTGTGGAGAGAAAATTCCTTCAAGATGCCAACATCAATGTATCCTGCTGCTGCTTTCAGCTCCATCTCCTCTACTGAACTGTGGAAGCAAAGGCTTGGCAGCCTTTTAAACTTATTTTGATGCAGTTTCCAGTATACAAACATTAACAAGAAGCACCAAGTCAGCTTTTGGAGTAAGGGGTAGCTTTGCAAGCAGCATGAGATCCTGATTATTCTCTCTTTCACAGGAAGGTGTAACTTGTTATGTTTTACTTGATACAAAATTAGATTTATTTTCCTCTTTCTTCCCCTGAAAAAATAGCCTGCTCAGCTGTACTAGTATCTGTACAGGAAAATGCAGAAGGAATGTGTCAGGAACTTGAAGAGAAACAAGGACAGGATGCAAAATATTAAAAGATTGGTTCCTCCATCTAAGGGACAGGGGGAAAATGCTCTGGGATAATTGTAATGCATAAAGAAAGCAATGTATTACATTCTAGTTCCCTTTGTTAGAAGTGTGGGTGAAAATTTTCCTCTGTGCCTGGGAGATTAAATCAAAACATGTCAAAGTAGGTTCTGGAGCCCCCAGGTGCAGCTAAGCCACTCAGGACAGCAAGTATGCAACTGCTGGTAGTTTATAAAGCTGGGAGTTTTGAGAGGAATATTCTGCTGTTAAATTCCAGTTGGTATTTTCCTGTACTGGTTTCTGGGTGCAGCCTGTACTTGATTCTCTGAAACTTCCTGTTAAAAACCAATTTTTATGATTACGAGCTTGGCTCATAATCCCTAATGTCAGGAATATTTTTATCCACTTAGTGTATTCTTTTGGAAAGCATGAAGGAAATAGAGAGCCTGGATTGTCTTCCTTGGCCAGATCATCTTCAGAGCAGATCTCGGATATCCTTGGGAATACCATATAAGGACACCAGTATTCTGTAGGTATGCTGAGCCTTTTTATCTCCTCCTCAGCAGAGCTGTGACTTTGTGTTCTCTGGAAGAACAACTGAAATCTAAAGCTATCTCAGTTATCTGTTAAAAACTCTACTTATCTTCCCTTTCAGCCAAGTGCTTTGATTTTTCATCAAGATTGCAGTAGGAGTTCTTTGGTGGTTCATATTCTCTGTATCAGTTACCAGTATTCAGAAGCCTCTGACTTTTCTTGCTATCAGAAAGGGTAGATTAGTAATGTTTTTTTGGGGTTTTGCTATTATTTTCTCTCACACATTGACAGCTATTCAATGTCAATGAACAAATTCTTTTCAAACACAGCTTAGCAATTGCCATTAAACAGGAAATATGTAAATTTTTTTTAAAAAAATTAAAGTAACAGCCGGTTCATTTTTCACTATCTAGAAAATTATGTAAGTCAAAGAAGTGCTATCAAATATTTGGTATAAATGTAGAAGACAGAATTTAGGGTGGATATTTAAATTGTAAATACTTCTGTGTGACCAGAATGCATGAAAAATTACAAGCCAAAAATAAACCACAATCTTAGCAAGGTTTATATTTGGGGTTTTTTTTAATAATAAGATCTTGCTTAAAAACTTACACGTGCTTTCCCAGGACAAAGCAATTTTTATTTGGTGACAAGACATTTACCAACATTTGGAATATCTAAAATTTAGGATCTCTAAAATTATGCCAGGATAAAATCTATTGTAGGAGAGCTAAAAAAGAACTAACTGGTTCTTGCTTTCTTCCAAGTCATCCTGCCTACAAAGCTGTTACTCCTCATTATGCTGTTTCAAGCTGGGGTTTTCGCCTGGGCAAGACAAAAGCAGAGGCAGCATCTTTGTGACTCCCCCAGGCTCCAAAGGCTCTTCCTTTCTCTCATCTGCAACACATTTTCATGTTCTTTTTTTATTCACTGCTCCAAGTGCTTTGGGTTCCAGCTGGTTTTCTTCGGGTTTGGAGCTCCTGTAATAGCTATGGTGGGTGTGCTTTTGGATGTAATGTGAGCAACTCCTGATACAAGATTTTACTGGGAATTAAGCCCCTCGGTGTCATCCTCGCAATGTATGCGGGTCGAACACTGGGAGGGCACAGCCACAAGCAAGTCTGGCCACTTGGCCCAGGTGAGCAGGGTTTCTTAGGTTCTTTTTTTTCATGTTGTTCATTTTTTTTCTCTCTGGATGTCATTGCTAATCCATTAAATATACTTGGTAAAGTAGAAGGGAAGCACAGGGAGAGGGCATAAGTCAAAAATGGTACCTGTGGCAATTTCTGGATAATTTTTGCATGCTGAGCATAAATGGTAACCAGATAACCAATGTACTTGCTGTGCAGCTGTCACCTTGCCTGGGAATATATGTAGGAACAAAGACCAGTAAATGCCCTGACACCTCTGAAGAGGCATATTTTGTGTAGAAGGATATTAGCAATTCAAAAGCCAAACTGGGATCTAAGAAAGGTCATTGTCTGGTCAGACAGTTTATTTTTGACCTAAGCAGTGTTTAATTTAAGAAGCAGAAGGACTGGGATAAGCAACTACAAACCTAAATGGGCAGCTGGCTGCTGGGTGATGTTGAAGCTGAGTCACCCTAAAGGGCAGCCCATTGTACCCTCAATCAAGAGAGGAGAAAGGTGAAGACAAGATTGAGAGAAAGAATCCCCTCCCTGCCCATATGATGCTTTGGTATCAGTGAAATCAAGCCATTTCTGTTCCCATAACAAGGGAAGAAAAAAAGGAAAAACAAATAGATGAAGATGTAAATTTTAAATAAAATCTGCCTATATATGCATGCAAATTAGCTGAAACCCTTGGTGTGTCCAAGTAAAAGCAATGTTTTAAAGACTGTAATCTGGTTTTTGTAGTATTTCTTAATTCCAGTGTGTATCACAAATTTATGCAGTATGAATAAAACCTGAGCTTTCTCATAACAACTCAGGAGTGAAAGTAATGAACAACCTTAGTATGGCTTTCTTATAAATAAAACATGCTACTATGTTTTGTTTAGGGTCTTAAGTCCTCAGCTCTATGCTGGTGATTGGAATAATCAGGTTCTGTTTTAAGGTTGAGTTTTTTTTCAATATAAGCATGAATTTGTCACTTTTAAAAGGAACTTTCTTCTGTATCAGATAATACTTTTTTCATAGTTTGAGCCTCTTGCATCACCCAGCTCTGTTTCTTGCCAAGTCTAGTTTCCTCATCCTTCAGTACCATCAAAAGTGTTCTGTTGGGGAGGAGCTTTTGGCTGCCTCAGAAGAGTTGCTGTCTTTCCTATTTCAGCTTAGGTTTCCCTTATAGCCCTCCCTCTTCTACCTTGGGCACAGAGGTACTGTTGCAATACTTAAAAGCAGTATCTAATAGATCAGGTGTGACAGAACTCCCCAAACCCTCTGTAAAAAGCTTTTTGCACAGTTCCCTCCTGAAATATCACTGAAGTGGTTGTTTGACAGATTTGTGTAGCTATAAAAGCTCTCAATTGCTATTACACAAGTCTCTCAGAATATATGGATAGACTTAAGTCTCCATATTTCTGATTCCACCCACTAAACACAGCCCAAGTCTGTTTCTCTGGCTGACTACCTTTTTCCTCTTGTCCGCTTTCATCTGTTAGTTTGACTCTGGAGGGGGAAAAAAAAAAAATAAAAAAAAAAACAAAAAAACAAAACAAAACAAAAAACCAACAAAACAAAAAAAATAACAACAAAAAAAAAGACAATCATCACTGTCGTGGCCTCAACAGTAGCCAGCAAAAAAATAAATAATAAAATATATAAAATACTTTCAGTGCTCCAGTGTATAAATCACTAAATAATAAAATATATAAAATACTTTCAGTGCTCCAGTGTATAAATCATAAAAGCTGAAGTGGGGTACCTGTTTACTTCATCTCAGTGCATCAGAACCCACTTCTGGTGCCTTCCCCACAGCTCTGACCTATGTCTGAGAGCCCAGACGTCTGTGCCGAGCACACACTGGGATATCAGGGACAGTAATGTGGAGTGGAGGAGAAGGTGCTGCTCATCTTTTTAGGCTGCCAGTAAATCTGGGTGCAGCATTATGGTTTGTTTGCTTGTTGCTTATTATTTTTAGAAACATAGTGATAGTTGCTGAGTCATATGGATCACCTCAAAAGCAATTTGGCTTTGGTAAAGCATAAAATTAAGTAAAAGTCCCTGCTTCAAAAAATCATTGAGGCCCATAGCTAACCTGGCCATATGTGCAGCACCCAAGGATGTTTTGAGAGGAGAGGGGCTGGACTGGGGCAATGAACTACCAGTTCTGCTGTCACAAGGAGCAAAGGTGGTAATTGCAGGGGAAATGCTCACACAGGGTGTGCTGTCATTAAATTTTCCTGCCTGTCTTTGCCCCATTATGCTGCGCAGCAACTGTGGACTCTTTGTGCAGAATATAAACTGACAGAACTGTCTGGACATTCACATAACTGGGCAGTCAAATCCATTCACCTGGGACCAGGGCAGAATTTTCAGCAGTTCTCAATGAGCTTCAAACCTAGAGTAAGAAAACAAGTTATACCCGTGTATGCCATGTACACTTATCAACACTTCCTGTACAATGTGCTCCACATCTTCACCAAAACAAAACTGTCTCTTCATTCTTCTGAGACACACTCACTTGGACACAATGAGAGGATGAGAAATATTTTCTGGAACATCACTTGGCTCTGTAAGTCTTTTTGACAGTAAGTCTTCCCTTGTTTCCTGTGATCTTGAGATTCTCCGCAATTAATTTTCCAAACCTAAACGCCAGCAGGTAGGTTTATAAATTTTTTTGAGTAATGTATGTAGAATATGTAGAATTTAAGCCCTAAAATTAAATATACAAAGTATTTACAAAATTTAGGACTCATTATTATTAATTGCTTTGATACAGATATGCCTATTAAATTGATGAGAACACCTCAAAATTTTATTTTTAATGCCTCAGTAAAGTTTTCCAGAACTTAAATGCATCTGCAATCAGAAACCTTGCCTGGTCTACCCGTTTTTCATCACAGGAGGCTGGAATATATTTTGCTTCAAGAAAAATGATTTAGTTGAAATGTAATTTGAAAGCTCCCATGGCACTGGAGATTTTTTAGGGAACATATTTTACAAATTTATGCTAAAGTATCTTCTTTTGCTTACATTTGTGCCTTGGGGTTTAGGCAGGTGGGAATGGCTTTCATTTTGAAAAGAAATAACAACACATCTCTGGAGAGTGCTCTACTACCCATACATTTCCATTTCTATTTCACACTAGGCACTTAAAGCATGTCTTCAAATTATAGGTCTGCAGGAGTTCGCAACTTACCTAGTGGAGTTTAATGATGAAGAGATGCTTCCTGTGCGTTTAAGGATTTTCAGAGGACTTAGCACAAATGAGATAATCAATCTTGCTGCAACCCTTACGTCAGGTAAGTATTTAATTGAAAAAAAAGACAACCCTGATGCTTCTGTGGCCTCTGGAAGAAAGCCCTTAAAGGGCAGCATAATGTCACACAGCCCAGTGTCCTGGCAGCTACTTGCTTCAGTTAGCCTCTTGCCCAGGTGTGCTTCTTGATATGCATAAAATTTGCTTCCCATATGTACATTCTTCAACCATAAACTCTGAAAACTACTCAAACATGTTGCTCAGGCACAGGATAACTGGCTGGTTTTTGGGTTTTGGTTTAAACCCAAAGGGGGTAGCTTCATTCTGGAACATGTTTAATTTGTAAGTGACAAATGGTCTGTGAAAACCTCAGAGGCAACTCAATATTAATGAGGTCAGGCAGCAGAAGTCCCCATTGTTGCTCATTGTGGTGAGCCAATGTAATTGGAACTATATAAAGTGAAACAGAGGTAGACTTTAGCAAGGTAGTACCCCTAAAAAGTTATAAAAATAAAACACCTTGCTTCTGCTCTTTCCAGCACCTCAAGAATACACTGCCACTCTCTCATTTGCTTCTTTCAACATAGGCTATGTTCTATTTCTTAATGCTTTCTTTCTTCATTTTTTGTCTCTGCCTAAAAATTTTGTCAACATTTTGTGAAGGTGATTTGCTGATTTCATTTTTGTCAGTTTTTGTTTGGTCTTTTCCAAAGACACACAAGAGACAGCAGCAGTTCAGAGCATTGTAGTGTACCAGGACTCATTACTTCAAGAAAAGAAGAATAGAGGCAAAATTTTTAATCTAAGTCTAACCATCTAAATCTAACATTAAACATCGTTCTAAATTAACCCTCTAAACTCTTCTTACAAGTATTATCTTATGAAGTGTGCTCCCATCAAAATTGTCTCACTCTTCTTTCCTTGTGTATGCAAGGCTGGACTCTTCATATAAGCAACACACTGTGAAAAGAGGTCTTGCCAGTTTAGTTCAGGTTTAATTTTCAACCTCTTTTTTTTACAGCTTCCAGCCATCCCATGGAAATGTTTATTTTACAGATGGTCAGCTTGACCTACTGACTTTATAACAGGAAACTATCCCTATGTCTCAGTTTATCATAACACAGTTAAACAAGTGCAGCCCAAGCCATTCTGAAGAACTAAGGAGACAATTGTTCCAAGTCAAAAGTTTAATAAGAGGTGTCTTCAAGGAAAACCTCCTGTAACAGGGTGGGTATTCTTTCCCCTCAATGTCTCTGAAATACAATATTTTCTTGATTGAGTTGTCTGTTTTCATGAAGGAGACTACTGTAATAACAGTAAGAGTGAAGAACATGACATTTAAATTGCCTTTACAGTTAAAAAGGAAAAGGACACAGATGGTATATGAAATTTTAAATTTTACCTCATATATGTTCCTCTGCTTCAGTGTAGAGTCAAAAATATAAAAGTGTTTTCTTCATCCATTAGATACATATATTTTCATACACTGAAGATTGAAAAATTGTTACAGAAGAACTAAATATTTGACTTGTACTTGCACTTAATGCTCAGGCTGGATCAGTGGCAGAAAAGTCTCCACTGTGACACAGAAAAACTATTGATAAACATTAAATGAACAGGGCTCACCAAAATTTGCCTTAGATCATCAGAACCTCACGCTGCTCAACCTCAAAGTGGCATGCAAGGTACTCATTTTCAGATTCAGAAAGACATGATAACTTAAATAATAAATTACAAGTCCTAAAATTTAATATCTGCCTGATTTTCCCAGAGCTCTTGAATTCAAATGTAACTGATCACGTTCTGGAGAAAAACCAGTTGAATAGGAAGTTAGCCAGAGCTGAAGCTGTCGAGCTGCTCCTTCCACAACAGTAGCACAATCCTTTGTGCATTTCTGTGACTTCTGTGACACTGAGACTATTGGAATTCAGTGGAGTGGAAATGAAGGCAGCAATGTGAATTGCAATATGACATTCTGACAGCAGATTCACTGGTTAGTCATTTCTCAAGCATGTTTAAGATGTTGGACTGATAATTAGAAAAATATTGATTTCTGTCATATAGGAAGCAACATTTAGAAAATACTCTGCTCCCTATATTACTGCTTAAGTCATACAAATAGACTGTATACAACAACAAATTAACTCAGTTTTGACCAAGTAGGAACCAGAAGAGTGTAGGCATTTAAACTACTGCTAGATATCAGTGAACTTACAAAAATTCTACCAGGAAAAACAAATCACATGGTTGAGCAGTTTTGTTTTTAAATGTGGATGGGTGAAGGAAGGAAACTATTATTTTGAATAACACATATTAATTATGCAAAATCTTGGCACAGAATGGCCTCTATAAGCAAAGTCATACCTACATATCATTACACTCACATTTTTATTAAGGGCAAAAGAAGAAGCATATTATGTGTAATGCAAAGAATTAATGCAAAGTCCAAATGGAAAATTAACTGTGTAATTAAATAATGTTTATTATCCCACAGAAGTCATCACGGAAAAAACTAAGTACTTTAAAAGAAAAAATTGAATACTATAGAGCTGTCATATTCCTACTTCCTAGTATCTGCTACTTCTCCTGATATTATGCCCAGCCTTCCAGTGCCCCTTGGGCATTGAAGCTTTCAGAAATAAGACAGGATCATGCAGCTCAAATCTTTAGCCATGAAGAATACGATATTTTTGATTTCTCCCTTCTCATCTTGGGAACTTCTTGAGGTAATATTTCTTTGTTTGCTAATGTGTCGTGCACCTTGCTTACTCTTTACTGTGTAGTTCGTGGTGCAGCTGAATTTCCTATCCATGGTCTATTTCACCCAAGCTGCATGTTTGTTCTCCATTCTCTTTGTCCCTCTGCATGAGGTTTTGCTCAGCTCTCAGTCTGCATTTCTCCAGATGACCATTGGTGAGTTGTGTATAGTGCTGGGGCTCCTGTGTGAGACTGACCCATCTCTTACCATTCCATGTCTGCATTTCTCTAGACCATCTCCTGTGTCCCTGTTTTCCAAGGTCTCTGCTATCATGTCTTTTACAGAGAATATCAGGATAAAAGTATTGTACTATACAAAGATAAGAAAAAATAAAGCAAATTCAGCATAACCACACGGTCATTAGAAAAAATTCTGTTATAGCTAAGCTGGGAAATCGCAGAAAGCTCAAGAGAAGTTGAGATAAACTTGAAAAGCTGCTGTCTTGAGACCTTGCAAACTCGCTACTACTGCTAGCATGGCAATAGAGTACGTACTGGGCACCAGGGCTACACTGCACCAGCTATGGAATTATATATGTTGTCTTCTTTAGTAATGTGATTCCTGTTAGGGGCATCACTCTTGGAAACATTTTGGAACTACTTCAGCTAGTTTTTTATATGTCATGTCATTTCTATGGCACCATATTTTCTCTCCTTGAAGGATTTACGGTCCAAGTTCTTGACTTTTTAATGAGAAGGCTGACAGCAGGTTTCAGTCATTCCTACTCCTGGATGTGCCATCATCTCTCACACTTCAAGCCATGGCACTTCATCTACCCTGAGTGTTACCCATTCTGGGATGTGGCAGTAGGTCAGGGAATATGACAAGCAGGCTCCTCTCTGATGGACTGCTCTGAAGGTTTGCTTTTGTTTTTAACAACAGCTGTTTGCTTACATTCATCTTGACATGTTAAATTAATACGAAGTCCAAGAAATGATTGGTCATGAAGGATGCAGTTAAGCATATTATTCTGAAGAAATGAAAAAATGGGACACAGGGTTAGACATTATGTCCCACATTTACAATAATTTGGTAACTGCTTTGGTTTGCTCTCTCTGGTTGCCCCCAGATTAACGTCTTACATGGAAAGTTCAAACATACTCCTCTAGTGTAGAAGGTAGAGGTCCTAAGGACTTGTGCAAAAATCTCCAGGGCTTTGGAGGAAGCTAATCTTTTAATTCATCACTTGAGTCCTTTTGACATAGCCGTTCCTCCATCAGTTACCTTCAGTGTTGCTACAGTAATAAATCACACCTAGTAAAAGTACACGTACAAACTGAATGTTGAATGACCTTTTGTGTTTATGATTTCTTTTGTTATTGCGTAAATGTATTGTTATACGTCTCTAAATGTACTATAGAGAATAAAATGCACAGCATCTTTTGACGAGCCACAGCTGACAGCAAATTCCCTCAGATGAGTTCACTCTCATGACCTAATAATAGGGTGTGGCTTTGTTCCATCTCTGCAAACATAAACCAAATATTGATGGCTCCTGTTGGACTCAGCCTAACAGTGAACTTAAACATTTGAGTCACCCAAATCTTTCTCTCATGTTCATAGTTTCAGTTCCCAGGGCCTCATCCTGCTGAGGGTAAATGGATACATGACTGAAAACCAGGCAGCTTCATGAGATCTTATCAAAAAATTGTTCTGTGCGGGAAGTGGAGGAGACATACATCCCAGTTTTTTTGTCCATGGAGAGAGCTGAGGACTCTTTGGGCAGAGGGTACAAAGTCGTGATGGAGACCTGCATGCATGGTGTAGTTCTAGTCTGTAAATTAACTTTGCAAACAAAATTTCAAATGAAACCTTGCTTCTGGTTGTTCTACTAAAAGAAACTAAGTGACAAGGAAAAGCTGTTGTTCCTGTGATGCTCAGCCAGTCTCTTCTCATCAGTGCTCTATTCTGGCTGTATAATTTTGGCCCTGTCTTTACAAAAAAGTGGCTTTTACCTGCCTTCAGTGCAATTAACAACTAGCCTTTCTTGCAGATCTAGTAAGCAGTGGTACTGTGCATGTCTCTGAGAAGTGTATGCTTCCTAGAGCTGACAGCTAAAATTAAAAATGCCTGGTTTATCATTTGATGTTAACAGGAATGATGCAGAGTGCATTCAGAGAAGGATCCATTGTATAAAATGAAGCCTTTCTTCCAGTCACTCTGAAGAACAACACCATATGAGAACAGTGCTGTGCTTTAAATCATTAAAGATAACTTCTTGCCAGGTAATGCAAGATAATGATAGCAGATAATATTCTTCTCTTGCTGCTTCTTCCTCATGTATTGATTGGCTCTATCCTGTAGGTATGATAGACCAGGGTGCTTACCCTCTACTCCTCTGAGCACTTTGAAGAAACTACTACATTTGTCAAATGACAAAAAGAATCATCTTAAGAGAGTCAATTGAGATACATCAAAAGCAACTGGAAAATCTGCAGTCCCAGGTGAGCTGTTACTTGAAGATTATCCTGCTTTCGACTCATTCGTTGTTTGTCTTTGAACAGTTCTGCTGAACTCAGTCCGGATTTGAGAACTGAGCACCAGAATTTTTTTGTTTGTTTTCTGGGCTCCCTCCCCCCTCTATCTCCTGGGAAGAAAAGATAAAAAAGCAGTATGATTAAAGGGACTGTGGGCCACATGGTACTTGTACCATGGCAGCTATGGGGCTACCATTGCCTAGTTAAAGATTATTTGTTTGAGCATACTTTTTATTAAAAAAAAAAATTATGAAATTACAAAAAATCTCTAAATCCACCTGTTGTCCACAAAAAATATTCTGGCTGTACAAGCATTAAAACAATGATACTACATTTAATGTATGAACATGTTTTGAAGTTTGTCTTAACTCAGGGGTTTTCATATAGGCATTAGGAATGTGCAATCAGCTGCTGTAACCTCTTATCCAAATGCAATACAGATGCTAGTAATATCTGAAATTATTGCCAAAAGCCAAGTTTGCTGGGAATGAAACAGATGTTGACCAGTTTGAAAGACGTAGACCTTCTTCTTCCTAAACCTGACATACAGAAATCAGTGTTTGCTTCAAAGTAGTAATAAGTTTAGGGAATTTAGGTTTTAAGGAATAGGATATATTAGTAGTTTACAGACAAGTTGTTTCCTAAATGCTGTTAAGGAATTGTCTTCCTTAGTCCATGGAAGGAGTGGTCAAAAGGAGTTCAAATGCAAGTATGTCTTTCAGGATCTTGAGCCTAAGCCCAGCATTTGGTTTCCAAGGAGAAATCTTGCATTAAGAACTGTTGCATTAGATGACGGGGCAAGGGGTAAATAAACATCTGCTGTTCACAGGAATTTGCATCACAAAACTGTATAGCTTAGTCCCTCTTCAGATGACAAAGTTCTTGTTCTCAGCAACAAACTTCTAATAGTGTGAACAAGGACATCTGCTTGTTTCTGCCATATTTAGGGAACAGAAAATTACTGTTTGGTCAAATTATCATTTTGTGATGCATAACACCATTCTTTTAATCCTGATTTCTGGATCCGTCTTTTCTTGAAGGAAAAAGAGATCATAAGACTTTCCTTAAATATATTTAATGTCTAATTGCTGTCTTAACAGTTGAAATTTTCCTTATCGACTAGATATGCAGTGGTTGCATAGTTCTAAAAATTACTTGGCATGTTCATTTTTAGACTACCTCATTCCATCTTTCTGTCACATTATGTTCTTTTTCAAACTATTCCACTATTTTCCAAGAAGAGGCTTGACAGAGTTGGTATTAATAACCAGAGATTAAGATAATGAAGACACAGCACCTCAGGTAATTTCTACCTTTTGCTAGGTAGTGATAAAAGGACAGGAAATTGTTTCATATTTTATTGTCTTTATAGCCTCACAAGTGTATACTGAGCTGATTTAGTTAATCCATATGAAATCAGTTCTCCTGTGTCCACTGCGCTGTCTGCTCACAGCTGTGCTGTGTCACACAAATCCTTCTGCCCCATGCAGCAGCTGGAGCTGCAGTGTTTGTGCCATGGAACCATCTGCTCTTCAGCTGAACAGGGCTGCACCTCCAGAGCCTGGGTCTCAGCGCTGCAGCCTGCTCTGTGACAGAGGGACAGCTATTGGAGCTTCCTTCAGAAAGTGGGACTTCTCCACCCAAGGGTTTCCAGACTGGTAAGTGCTCTCTTTTCAAGAGCCTTATTCCATTGCTGGGACTCCTTTTTGCTTTCTCTCTTGGAACATGTGTGGTAGTTGAAGAAGATGGATTTTGCACACCATCTCTTATATGTTTGCTTTCTTTCCAGCTCTTTGGTAAAGTGGGAATTAAAGAACGCACCATTCTGCCATTCCTCACCTCTTGCAGGTGTTCTGCATGGTTTGACATCTTCTCAAACCCATTTTCTTTCGCAACTCCATTCATTCCATTACGTGTCACTTCAGAAGATCAGGCTTTTCTTCTACATCATGGAGCCTTCTCACTGCCTCACTGTTAACTGCATCTTTGGCTATCCTGATTTTTCAAATGATCCCTTTTTGCCTGTCCTCAGTCTCACAGCCCATGTGTTTTTTATCTTCATAGTGACATCTATCTACCTGTGCTTCATCAGATTTTCCATTCAAGTCACTTCATTTCAGGGAAGTTAGTTTTGTTTAGGGTTTCACCACTGCACTCTGGGCAATATCTCTTTGGTTTATTAAGGATTTCTGACCATAGTTTACATAAGAATCAGATGCTTGGACACATCTCAAGTCTCGCAAAAGTTGCCAGCCAGAAACCCACTCACATAAGGATGGTCAGTAGTTGTGTCTATTATTTTTTAATCTGTTTTTAATAGAAAAACTGAAATCACTTCAGCTACAGGAAAGCACATTGACTCCACCTCTCGTGATGTTCTTTGCAAGGCTGGTAATATTCTTCTCTTTTATCCTTTCAGCTCATTTGTATATTTGATCATTTTTCTGCTCTTTTAAGGGATTTAAAAACAAGTTCCTCAATATCAAAGTTTCTATTTATTTTTCTTCCTTCTCTAGAACAAATTACATCTCCCTATATAATTGATACATTGATCAGAAATTACCAAGAAATTAAGTTACAAGTCAAATTCTTTGTATTTCAGAATTTCTCCTTCAGTTTGCCAAATGCACACCTCTTCTGTTCTTAGTGTTATTTCCTTAAAATTTCTTTTGGGAATGTTGTTTCTTACCAAGTTAACCAACTGGATTACTTTTGTCTTCATCTAGTCTTCTTTTTTGTTCTGAAGCTTATCTATGTCAGCATTGGTTATCTTTGGTTTTGTTGTGCATGTCTTCTGTATCTTGGTATTTAATTGCCTGGTAGCATAATCTCTATGTTCTATTTAGCCCAATGTTTGCAGTTCTTACTTAATCCTGCTTCATTTATGTCAAGTTGTTAGCTCTCCCAAAAGAATTATGAAAAAAGGATTTAGTAGAGTTTAGAGCATGTAGAATATAGGAAGGCACTGATGGTCCATAAATTAAGCAAATAAAGGTTTCATGAGTCACCATGCACCAGCTATCATAGAAGTGCTGAAACTTTACTTTAAAATTTAACTTGATACACTTGTGTTACTGCCATACTGACTATTTTTTTCTTAGAACATCTCACAGTTTTCTAAACTATATAAACTATTGGCTTTTCAGTCTGAGGGCAGTCTCTAGCTCCTAGAACTGCCTATTCAGAGGGTAGAATGGATGAAGGCATTGGAGCCACCTCTGCTGAACTGAAAGCTTCCTGCTATGAAGCTTTTCTTTTTGTTCTTTGGATAGCTCTTTTATTCCATATTCTATTGTAACTTCTTTTATTGAAATCCCTTGCCAATTGCGCTAGAAAAATCTAATTATAACTACATCTTCTTAATTTGCCTTTATCTTGGTGGTAATACCTTCAAAGGACCCTTGCAGTCAAGATAAATGTTTTTTCCATTGTACAAACGAATAAGGAATAACACTTCAGCTGTGCATGGATCCAAAGGAATTCTGACAAATGTGTGCATTTTATCATGGTGGCTTTATACTACCTCTTTATACCACCGTCTTTTCAAGTAAAGAATCATTGCTTTTGCTGGAGTCCATTTTTTCTAAATTCTCTCTTGAACTACAAAATCTTTCAAGGATTTTCAAGTGAAGAGGGGTTAAGCTCTTTATTGCATGCTTCTTGAAATTAAGTCACTTATCAAAGAATAGTAAATGAATTCCTAAAACGTAGTGATAGCACAACACAGAAAAGTGATGCATCATATATACTTTTCAAAATGCAATGCATTTGCATCCTTTATTCTTAGGAAAGAAAAAGCAAAAGAAGAGACAATGGCCATTGTAACACATGGTTTAAGTGGTACTAACTTTTTTCCCAGAAAGGAAGTATAAATGCATTCATATTTTTGAGAATTTGTGTTTGTTTTCATGTATAAACATACTTTATCTATTTTTTTTTAAAATGAACAGAAATTTCATGTAAAAAATTTCAGCTGAGAGTAGCTGAAAGCTGTTGCAGCAATATTGCATATGGAAATATGTTCCTGTTCTCCCTTTAGAATTTTCTTATAGCACTTCTGGGAACAGACTAGGTGGTGAGAAGGGCCCTTGGGCTGAATCAGATCACAAATTTACCCGTAGTATTTTGGCCTCACACTTATGAAATTGATATACGCATTTATTCCATCAAGAAAGTCCAAATATAATTTTATGCTGAGTGACCACTCTTACTTATTCTCTGTGCAAAGAATACTATGGAAATAATTTTCTGCACGTAACGTGTTTTCTATGTGTTGAAAACATATGCAAAATAGCTCTTAAGGAATCCCAAGGTGACTTATAATTTAGTGTTGAACTAGTGTGATCTATGAAAATTTACCATTCAAACTGCCCATATTAAAACATATTTCTATTCCTATTTTTGATAAGTATTTTTATTTGATAAATTTGCATTCTGCTCATCCTCCAGCCTTCTGGAGATTTTAGCTAACAGCCAACCTCGAGACCTCTGAGAAGAAAAAAATGAAGGGACATTTTGTATTCTCATTTTCTAAGTTTCCTAAAAACAGAAAATACAGAGTTCAGGTGGTAATGCCCAGGAAATTATATGCCTGCAGTCTGTATGTTTGCCCTGCATGGGATGATGTCACCAGAACATGCCAGGCTGAATGATCTCTGAGAAAGCAGGTGTCCACAGCTGAAGTAACCTTTTTTTTCCACATGCTTGTAAGGGTAGTTAGACATTTGGAAGCGGGGGTTGCAGTTTATTTCTGTAGTTGTTTCTTTGTGCTGCTACATCAGGGGGCATGCTGAATTTGAGCATTAACTTAAAATGTCAGTCGCTAACCTTTTGAACAGTCATTCAGTGAGTCTTTACCATTTAATGACAGGCATATGTAATTAAGTGCCTAAATTTCATGCACCTTTTTCTTAGAGGGCTTTTCATTAGGACCACAAACAGCTAGGTCTTCGTTCTGGAGGCAGCAGAGCCCCAGGAACAAATGTCTTTCTTTGTTTGGTTTCACGCTTTCTGACAAATACTAACAAAACAGAGCTAGAATAAAAATTAAAATACTCCATGCACACTGTCAGCTTTTAGCTTTACATTGTGCAAAATAGAAACTCATCCCCAGAAAAAGTCATGCTGTGTCTCACGGGGGCTGTCTACCTGGTTGGAAACCCATTTAGTGTTAGCAGGGAACTAGAAAAGGTCAAACTTTACACCTATTCATGAGTTATTCTGTAAAATCAAACATGGGTCATTCTTAAGTAGACTAACCAAGCAGAAGCGGTGCAGGTCTCAGCATAGCGGGCCTCTTCCTTTCCTTGAGGAATACATGAATGGTCAAAAAAGCACTAATTTTACTTGAGGGATCAGTTCTGTCATTTCTCTGCCCAGAGAACTGTAAGGGGAAAAGGGCAACATGCAAAAAGTCAGCTCTAGAAGGTGCTGTATTCAGGATAAAGACTTTCCATCTCCAAAGAAAACTAGATCACCTGGATGAGGAGCATATTGTCTTTTCTTTTTCAACCATGGGGATCATCCCCATGCTCCTGAGATACAGTATTGCAGTCCCTCATTCCCCACCTTACCTTTAGCTCTGCAAAGTGTTTCTTTTGTAACCAAGCAGTTTCGAATATGCTTTCAGAAACACTGAAGATTGTGCAAATGCTGTAAAAAGTGATTTGCCAGACCTAATTTGAAGTGTTTATTCTTTCTTCGTGAGCCCTGCTTGATGGCTGAGATATTCACCTCATGGGAGCGGCGTGCAGGTGAGAGTCACACAGGCCTGCACACCACGGCTGTGTCCTGGGCTGCCACTGAGCTGGGTTTTGTGCAGCTCTCGAGCTGCTGGGCCACCGTAGTAGCAGGCGGCTGCTTCACTAAAGCTCTGTGCACTGAACACCAAGAGATTAAGGCAAGACAAACCTCCAAAAGGCACTTGTCACAAAGCAGGGGATGATGTAAGGAGGCCCCATGTTCTGAATCTTGCTTGTTTTAGACTCATTGAAGAGTAAGGTTCTTGAAGGAGGAATTGTTTCAGTATTTTTGAAAGGGTTCTTGCACAAACAAAACAAACCCTGGGCTGAAAATGCTGTTGGAGTGTGTATAGTAAATGATTTTGTGCTTTCCTTTCCAAGAACATGAGAAAACTCATTCCAAATTCTGAGGTAGTTTTTATATAATTAAAGAACCACTGATTTTTCCCGGGGGATCATTCATGTGCAAAGGCCAGAGTGTCACTGAAATTAAGTTTTTCCCTTGGTCACTTGACAGACAGAGGCACATGGAAGAAGAAACACAATAAGATAAATTTTTTAAAAATTTTTTCTGTTAAATACCACATAAGGAAGACCAAAAAATCAGCTCAAACAAAGAGCAGCCTTAGGTGCAGCTGCAGAAACTTCTGTACTCTGTAAGTGATTTTTGACTTTATAGGAAGAATTAACACATTTACTGTTGAGCTGGTTTGGTTAGCTTTTAATGCATAAATTACGGCACTCCTTAGCACTGCAATGGATACAAACTTCCCTGGAACAATCTCCAAGTCTCCCAGAAATAGGTGTGTACTCCTTTTGCTGTTGTTACATACCTATTTTCATGTAACTCTATTGTTTCACTTACATTTGCTGCACATTAAAATACAAATATAGGGTTAGCTCTAGCTGCTTTAGTCATAGTGGTAGTTCAGGGAACCATTAATATTTTTCCCTCAAGCACACAGAATTTGGTATCTATTAACAAATTGCTCTCCTAGGACCCTTACCCTGCATACTGATCTTAAAATTGTAAATATGGTGATTAAATTTTACTGTATCTCATTTCTCAGTGAAAAGTTTTCTTGTAATTATAGATACTGGCTACATTAACATCTTCATTTTGAAATCAGTTGGTAGTTCACAGCAAGATGTTCATTTTTTTACTGCCATTGACAAAGGCTGTGTGAAATATCAAATTTAGGAGCACATGTTTGGTATGTACAGTACAGTTAGCAAGTGCTTTGGAAAAGGGCATTCGTTTGCTGAACCACAAATATTTCCACTCATCTTCTAGCTCACAAATGATGATGAAGCTCATCTTCTGTGATGGTAACTTTATTATGGTGATTGGATCAACTCAGGATTAATGCTTCTTAGATTTGGCAATAACCTCTTACAGTACTGCAGGTCATGCTGTTGACAAGAGGACTAATTGCATTGCTCCTGTGAAGGTTTGATTATATTTATGTTTTTCCATTAGAATAGCTCCCAAACCATTTCAGAGTCAGTTAGCTCATTGTACTTCGCTTTCTTTTTTTATTCGGAACAAAAAATTACCTTTTCTTCAATTAGTTGAGGAATGTTCTCACATTCCCTCGGGCGTCAAAAAGATAGAACCACATTTATTTCAGATGTCTGAAAACTCCACCCACACATACATCTTGAACGACTAAAGACAGGGGAAGGGTGTATGTGTGAACTAAACAAATGGCTTTGCCTTGGATAGAGACCAGGCCTTTCTCAGTACAGATTTCATTCCTAAAAGAAAGGGATCAGAGTGCTAATGTACATACAATTGGGAAAACAATGCGGTGCTGTAGCTCCTATAGTTCACCTTGCCTCACATTTCTATGTTGTGCTAGAAGAAACAGAATGCCAGAGAGCAGTAAATAAAGCTATATGTTAACACAAGTCCAAATTATAAGGCATGGCATGAGTAATGCTTTTAGTTAAACTGGCTGGGATAAAAACTTATTGGTGCTGTCAGTCTTCATGCTTCAGGATGCACATTGATCACCGAAAAAGGCTGGGGAAAAATTTATCCCCTCGCAGCCCATTCTTCCTCCTTTCACTGCAACTTTATTGAGTATGAGCGTGACTGTTTGCATTCTGGTTTATTTGTTTTTCCCTATTGTTGACTCCAACTGAAGATTACATGAAATATTGGTTTAGCCTTATAAAATAATGCCTACTCATATTAGCAGCAAGTAGTAGAGAGGCATTATGTGGCCACATGTGAGCTGATTAGGGTTTTATTGGTTTTCTGATTTCCTGAAAAAGAGGTGTGTCAGATCTGTCTTAGGAAGATTAACCTGTCATTAGCCTAAGTGCTATCAAGAAGATAAAGGCTTGCCAGCCAATAACCTGTTAATTGAAAACTACTTTTTTTCCTATAGCAGTCAATCAGTAGAATGTAAAAGCATCCAGTTTCACTCACAGTTTTCTACAAAAACTGCAAGCAGGATGTTGCACAAGAAAATGGTGCTTTAAAGGGATGCCTCTCTCCTCAAAGCTCGTCACTTAGATTAGAACTGTGAACTGGGATTTTTTAGCACGGAGGTATGTTCATTCATTACCCGGAAATGTATTTAAGATCTCCTCCACGCACCTCAGGCATAGAAGTGCAAGTCATACCTGGAATGTCCTCTAACAATCTCAAGACTTTTTCAAAAAGAAAAATTTCTGCAATGTGACACAGAGAAGGAGACATCCCAGGGATTGATTTCAGATTGTGAAGGCATTCAACATACATGTTTCTAAGGTAAAAATACCTCCAGCCTAGCTTGTTTCCTTTGTAATTTTGCAGGTACCTCTTCCCAATCTCAAGGAAATCACTTGTTTTGTGAACTGTGGATGCTGTTAAAATTGATGTGGAAAACAGTGATCCAGAAATTATCTGTATGAGGAATTTCTTTAAAATGCCAGAGCTGTTGTGTGGTAACAAATTGTATCAAAATTGAACACAAGGGTGATCCTAAACCTCCTGCTGCTTAAAGAAACATTTTTAAAACTGGTGTCTTACAGTGATGGACTATCATTGCAGGTCGAAAGCATTTGTGCATAAATATGAATTTACCATGGTTCTTGTAAACCACGACAAAAGGCTGTGCTGTGGCAGGAAAAGTAACATGGATGGACTTTCAATGTCTTAAAGCCAGTAATACTCTTAATATGGTGACTGAGCACTCTAAATCTCTGGCTTGGGATATCATTTGCCTTAATTACTTGTGGATCATCTGTCTTAAAGTGCTGACTTGTTCTTGAAAACATAAGGTTCGTGATGCAGTGAAAGTCAACTGACAAATCTGATCTATAACTTCAATTAATATCTTATTACAAGTAGCTACACAAATATAAACAACTTAGAAAAATATCAAACCCTCTAAATAGCAGGATTATCTTTTCCTCTCTCTCTCTCTTTACCCTCCTTTCAAAAAAATGAAAATTTGATAGACAGAGGCCAATTTCCAAAATTATCAAGAAATACTGCAAAAGTAATTTATTGAAAATACTTAGAATTGAATGCTCCAGAATCAAGATGACAAAGTGTAAGAGGAAGTTAAATCAGGCAAAGCTTAGATGGTATTAGCAGGTTATGTTCACTAATTTGTTGTAGCATTTCACCGCAGTACAGAATGGGATTTTTTGAGTACAAAGAGAATTTTTAAAATCCTAATGTCATTTTTAATCGAACAAAAGATATCTGCACCAATTTCTGGCAACTTTGGTGGAGAAAGAGAACGACTTTCAAATCAAGGAGTAATAGCAGTATGTATGGATAGTAGGTTTGCATCAGGAATTAGCAGTTAATTTAAGAGCAGAACATTCCTGACTTGACTGAAAGCAAAATAATTCCATTAAACTAAATGTCAGTAAAGTTTTGAGTGCTTATAGCATACAACTGTTTCTCATAAGGGATACAAAGTCTGGCACTGAGCAATGCTCCAAGGGTACGTTACATTTATTATCAGACCTTGGAATTGATCCATTTTGGGGTGATACAACAGGAAGCTGTTTATGTTGCAGTCCTTTTTGTCAAGATGAACCATAGTTGTATTGCTTTTGTTTACATTTTGTTCCATGTTTTTCCTTCAATTGAATACGTGTATGTATGCAAATAAACTCATTCTTAAGAGGCAGCATGCATGATAGAATTGCAGTATAAATTAGTATCATCTGGCCTGATTTTTGCAGGTCGTACCAAATCATGTTACAAATGTAATTCCCCACTAGCTGTATTCTTTCTGTAATAGCTGGCCTGTGCTGCTGATGTGCAAACAAAAGTTGAGTCTATACACAATACTTGGTGCTGCTAAACCAACTACATCCTGAGGACACTTTTTCGTGTTACACTAATTTTTTTTTTTTTTAATTGATCAAGCATTCACCATAACACAAGTTTTACCCACCCTATATCATTCAATCCCAGTCTGTTTTTAATTCCTCCTTAGATACTATTCTGGTTGTCCTGTAAGTGGTGAATAGCTATAAACTCATTCCAAATGGTTATGCTTTAAACATTAACTTTTCAAAATTACTGCATAATTTTCTCCAGGTACGCCACCCCCACAATGCTCATGTTTTGTGTTTCCATGGGAGTTTCTTTTAGCCCTTTATCACTGCCTCAGTTTGTTTAAAACATACATACATCTCTCACACTGTGATTTGCCTTTCCTTGCCTGGTTCTCTGCACAGACACTTTCTCTCATTTTTATGTTTTAAGCCATGCAAACTCTGGCATTTTGGCAGAATAAAATAAGGTAGTAATTTTTACTACTACTAAGCCCAAGCTCTTCGTGAAAACCGGCCTGGGTTTTCTTAAGTTCCTGGATATCTGGCAATTTCACATGCACTGAGATCAGGCATTTAATCTGTCACATGGAATAATGTAGGATAGCTGTGATGGATAGTTTGCAGAACACATATTATCCCTGTTTCAGAACTAGCTGAAATGTCTGATAATCATTATACCATGCTTTACCTCATTTTTACGTGTTCAGGTAGGTAGTTCATTACTTTTAACACTTCTCATCACGCCTGAGTGGTGACAGTAATAGCTTCAGTATTGCTTTCTATTTGTAGGAACGTGTTGTTAAGAACTGGAGTAAGTTACATCTGTCCTGATCCTTTCCCTCCTTGGAAAGCATGACATGGCTTCCTTTCCTCATTCCTTTAATCATCTGTTGGGCCTTGTTGGAAATAGCTACATCAACACACCTGGGGAAATGGCATAGCTAAGCCTTGTCAAAACTCTCTTGAAAACTCACTGTGGCCACAAGAGAGGAACAAGAGCACTTAATGTTCTTCCTCATGCTGGGCCCTTTTCATCCCCTGACAGCACCCTGCTCTTCAGGAGCTCTTTTTTTCCTTTTTTTTTAATTCTGGGAGATTTGAGGTGAGTTTTGGTGTTGTGTTTGGTTTTCTGTTGTTGTGTTTGGGTTTGGGGTTTTTTTTGGGTGGGGGGGTACTTTTTTGGTTTGTTTTGGTTTTTTTGTTTGTTTGTTTGGTTTGTTTTTTTTTTTTTTTGCTTTATGTTAGAAGCTTGCCTGTCTTGTTTTGTGAACTAATAATTCTTGACTTTCCATGACTTCTACACCAGACATCTAGCTCCATGATTAACTTTTGAAGCTGGTCTGATTGCATTGTGATTGATAATCAACTTTCTCTTATGGCAAAGTTACAGTATTGTGCAAAGACACTACATAAAACCGTCTTTCTGGGGTATCTGTACTGATAAGCAACAGTGCACATGGACAGAAGATAATCAATGCCAATTACACTGTGAAAAAGCCTCTGCTATTCTCAGATGGTAACTCCTATCACTTCTATAATAAAAGCCTGCTACTAGCTCTGTTACAAATCCCTGATCTTCTGAAATATATAACAGTTCTCTAAGATAAAGCTTTGTATAATAAAACTAATATCTAAGAGCAAGTGTGAAATTACCCACTCACTTTTCAGTAGGCAATAAAACAGGGCAGTTGAAGCAGTTATGTACTATACATAAATGACAGGAAATTGTAGGCAAAGAGGGTTTTCAGTTTCTGTCTCCGATAGACAGCCTGCACTCCACCGACTGCCTTCCCTGCAAAACCAGTCTTGTTTCTGCTTCTTCCTTTTGGACTTTGCATGTCCAAGAGCAGAATGAGCAAAGAGGCTGACCTGGCACTGCCCTGGGAGGTTTAAGCTGCTTCTGTCAGATTTTCACAGCAGCTGTGAACAGGGCTCTTCCATTCTCATTAGTTCAACCACTTCTCTTAGAGGTCTCTATATCTGCTTATGATCTTATTTAGTAACCAGCAGCAGACAGACATATTTAAGATAATTAAGTCAGTCAAAGCACTTGTAAAAAGTTTAATCTTTTTCACCAGATCTAGTAAAATGCTTTGTGTGTACTTACATATATATATCCTTTTGTTCTGTGTTGTGGCCAGAAACTGGGTACCCACTAGCCACTCTCTCACACCCTCACCACCTCCATCCCCCAGGAGCTGGAGGAGAGAATAGGAAGAGCGAAACTGAGAAAAATTTGTGGTTCAAGATAAAGACAGTGTCATAATCTGTTTTATAATAACAATGAGCTGTTGTTTGAAAATGTATTGGATTGAAATGGGAAATAACTAATAAGGAAATATTTATACCTCAGCTATACCATTTTAAACCCATTAACATCAGTGGACCTGCTTCTGATGAAAACAGAAGAAAGGTAAAGTAGGATGCAGTTGCACCTGATGAACCAGTAGCATCTGACCCTTGTTAGCTACAGCCTTGTTTTTAATCAAAAGTAAGGTAGATTAACACATAGAAAACCTGAATTTCTTGTACATGGCATTTTATAAACTTTGCTTCAAGATCAGTCTGAAGACTTAGTTTGGAATGAGGCTTTTCCTACATTTGGATGTGATCTTAATTGGGTCTTATGCATGGGATTTTGCCTTCCATATCCACTGAAATGATTATTTTATTTTTTTAAAGATTTAAATTACAAGTGCAGTCAATTTTGAAAAACTAGTAATAATTTTACAAGCCACATTTTTCTGTAAATAAATGCCTCTTGAAGTAAATTATATCTATTGAATTCTTGTTTATTCTTGTCATTTACTGGTAATTTACTTTATCAATATACAGTTAAGACAATAAATCTGACATTGTTGATGGAAAACAGCCTCAGTTATTTTCAGAAAGAAGACTTTAAAAGCAGTGATTAAACACCTATTCCCTAAACTGCCAAAAAAAAAAAAGAAAGGGTTTTTCTAAGACCCTGCTATTCACCCAGTGTATTAAAGTCTAGGGCTTGTCCAAGGTTTCAGATCCCTTAATCATGCTAGCTTAGCTTCAGTGGTACATTTTTAGCAAGTAGTTAGAACAGTGTAATTGCTACTTCATGCAGCTGTAAGAAAACGTAGCTGCTTAACTCCAGCGTGCCAAACACAACACGTAGTCTTGCAAGGATTGGAGCAACATCTGCTCTCATAAATTTGCTATAATAAGACTCCCTAGGCTGGAATGTTGGATGTCTGACCCTACTCTTGTCAGGGTGGTTAAATGCAATGTAGCATTCAGTCAACCGTCTTGTTCTTTTTTGGATGGATGAGTGTAAAGACATGTAGAGTGTGGCTGTGCTGAGGTAAGATAAATGGAAAAGGCACTTCAGTAACACTAATGCAGGCACTAAAATAATATTATATCAGAATGAGGTAGTATCTGGACAAATAATTTTCCTGCAGTACCTCAATCATTTATCTTTATGTGGTAGCTTGAACTGCTGCTGTGTGCAACATCAATTTCCGCACTTTACAGTATGTATCAAAACGGGGAATTGTTGCTTTGAATTTTCTCGTGCACTTCTCTTAAAAGTCAGTGAAAGGAAGCCCGCCAAATAAAGTTTTTGGTTTAGCAGATTTCTCAAGTAATGTAATATTTCTGAAGATGGCAACAGTCAGAATACTGGCTTGCCAGTACTGAAATACTAAATATTTTAGTGTAAAATATCCAAAAATTTTTTAAAATCCAAAATACAGAACACTAGGTGTTTCTTAAAAGTTTTAGTCTGTTTCACTTTTTCCTTATTTTTGTGCAAAAGTGCCTATTCACCTGTTAATTGTTTGATTTTGCATGTTTAAGTTAATTAATTTCTAAGGTTTCACTCCAGAAACCACTTCTTATTTGCTCTTTAATAAAATTTACAACTCTAATTTACTTGTTTCCCTGCTTACAAAAGTACCTGTCTCCTGCTGGATGAAAGAATATGTTGCAGGATGACTTCTGTTCACCCCTGACTGATACTATTGAACTCCAGATGATTTAATCAACATTTACCTGGCTTTCACTGTGTGTATTACACTCTACCCTACACGGCCAGGCTGTCAAGGATTCCATGCTTTTCCAAGAAACATATACTCTTGTTCCCAAAGCACAAGCAGACATTTAATACCTGAGCTGATTTCACTCCACTTCTTCCAAACTCTTCCAACCCTTTCTCTTCCGGAGAAGTATTAGTACCACCATCATTTGGAAGGACTCAAACCTACTTGAACTTATTAGCAAGTTTTCTGTCAGCTCTTTGCTTTCAAGTAGCTGTTATGCCTAGTTTTGTTCTGCCTGGCTGAATTGGCTGGGATAGTCATACCTTACTCCCTGCTTTCTGGACCAAGTGGGCTTTAGGACTGTGCTGCAGGGTTGGAGAAAACCAGAGTTCCCCAGTCCAGAGCCGTGGGAACAGTGTCCTCAGCCCAGTGGAGGTTTCACCTGCTTCCAGAACCCTGACTCAAAAATAAGGACAGTGTGGTCTCCCTGATTTCAAGTTTTAGTTTGACACCTACTGTGGTAGCTTTAGCATGTTAACTGCTAAGAAGCCATAAGAACTCCTGAGGAAGAGGACCTCTAACTTTCTTTAAGCACTTAAGTTCTTTAAGTTCTTCTTCTGCTCTCTGCTTATTTAGTGTACTGAAGAAGTCCCTGTGCACGTGTAGGAGAACACTGGAAATGCCAACCTCTGATCCAAGGCAAGCTTTACTATGCAAATGCTTTAGAAATCCTGCCGTGCTCACCTTGTGTACAGGTTGGTTTCAATCACTTTTCAGTCTTTCAGAGCCTTATGCACAAATATGAACAAAATTTGAGCACTATGAAAAATACCAAGAACATAATAAATGCTGACCAAGTTTCCACCAGTCTAGGGCATGTGCCCTACAGTTTTACTCTTAGCAGAAATTCTCAGGCACACAGTGATCACTCTGCAATGTGATTTTGTAACACTGTGCTCCAGTGAGAGTTAGTTTTGAGCGCTTGGCTATTGTTTGTTCCTATAGGGGCAGTGCTGTTCCTCCGTGTGAGCAGTGATTTTAATAAGGAAGGGAACTGAGAGATTCCTCCCTTCGCACGCTGAATTCCTATTTTACAACATTATATAACTCTAATCCCTGTTTCAGCACTTCAGCAGGATGAAAGTGGCAGGTATTTGGCTCTTTTCCTGTCACATCACCATAGTGTAACAGTGGATTTAGCAGGGTGAAGTGAGGATTTTCATCTCTTACTGCCTCTTATGCCTGTCTCTGAAGCCAGTAATAGTCATGGCCCCTGTGGGTGTTCAGGACTGGTGTTAAGGGCCAAAAGACTTTTCCTTTTTCTGGACAGTGAGTTGAATTAAAAGTGAAGCTGCAAGTAGTTTGTCCTTGGATGAGGGAAGAAATCCTTGGTTTAGTGCTGAACTCAGCACTCAGGAAATTGTGTAAGTTGAATATGTAAGTTTTTGGCAGATGTGTTTCTACCAGATTCGGAGGAGGAATGAGGATTTGAGAGTATAACTTTGAAACATTGCACTTAGAATTCAAAATGGATGCATTGTGGCAGCAGTGCTATCTAATTGTCTCTTTTTACTGCATTTTTAATTTGGCTCGTGATGCACTACGTGTTTTACATAGGGATAAAGTACCAAGCTTACTCACTTGACAGATTTGTCTCATAAGACTGTCTGGTCTGTAGTAAAAAGCAAAGTGTTAAGTGAGGTTCTGAAGACAAGCAATAAGAGTTTTAGATATATTCAGCCCATTTACCCCCTGAGAAAAAAGGAGTAGTATACTAAGCAAATGACAGAATTAGGGGCATATTCCACACTCCTGTTAACATTGATCATTAAAACTAAGAAGCTCTAAGTCAGGTCTAAAGAGCACCCGGTGCCACAGTAGATTTCTGCTCTCCAGGGGTCTTTTACATTGAACCACTGGATAAAGTATAGTTTAGTAGATTCTTCTTCAAGTAAAGAAAAAAATATAGTCAGGAACTAAGATTAAAATGTCAAAACTTAACCAGGCTTCTTTTTTAAGGATTATCAACTTGCGAAATAAAAAAGTGGAGAAATGAAGAAGTTTTAAAGGTAAATATGCAAAATGGTGGCATCTCTGTTCCAGTGAATATAGCTGCTGTGACTGGCTACTTCATTAAGATTGTTAATACAATTACTCTAAGTTATTTTCTGAGAGAGAAAAACAATTTCTTAATTAGGAAAATGTTGAAGTCACTCAAAAACATTTTAGTAATCTTGACAGAGGAAAAACTGCTGTGTTTTGTTTCATTATTCTTTTATTCAGTAAATGCAATTTGTAGAAGAGCAAGAGCATGCTGCAGTTGAACCATCAGCTTTTAGTTCATGCATTAAGCAGTCTCTTCAAATGTATGTCACAAGCATGATATAGCAGCCTTATCATTATTATGTGTCTGAAACTGAGCAGACGTCCAATAAAATTGCCAGAAATACCAAGGGTTCCCTAAAGTGACTTTTCTGCCAAAAGGGAGAAATGCATTAAACTCAGCCTTTAAATACAGTTCTGTGGGAAAGGACAACAGCCTTAAGGCCAGAATCACAGGCATCTGAGGTGCTACCAGTGTCAGACTTGTTGCAGGTAACGCTAAGCTTGCAAGAAGCTGACTTCCCTCACTCTCTGAGTGCAGTGGCATAATAATTCAGTGTGTAAGGCAAGGTCTCACACAAGCTTGCAGTACAGTTTCTAGGTGTGTTTAGCCTGTATCTGTGATTTTGGTTGCACTTCATTTATTGAAATGACATCCATGAGCGCGTTGCATCTATCTCAAGACATTCAGTAATTCAAGCAGGGTTATTAGGCAATGCAGATTAGGCAACATGAATGTTCTGTCTGAAAGAAGCTCCTCCTTCACCCCTTTTCTCTGCTGCTACTCTTACCCTCCTGACTGAACTCACAACCACTGTGCAAGCAGAGCCTTGAGTAAATACACCCTAATGTCCAGTGGGAGCTACTGCAGCCCCGCAGCAGAAGGCAGCTCTTCATCACCCCTTCCATGGATGGAGACAGAGTCGTGGGCGGGGACCTCATCCCCAAGATGCCAAGTGACTGAGTCAGGTGTCAGATCTGCACACACTCTGGCACCAGCATAGCTTTCCTGCAGCTCTAAGACAAATCTCTTCCTCTGCTGCAGCTTCTCATCTGAAATAAAGGAACTGGTTTTTAAAACATGGAGTCTTTCCATCATTGAAGTAAAAGTAAAATTAAAAAGCTTTCTGTTCTACTACTGGCACTGTGTAGAAGACACATTGGTGGTGTCAGATAGTACAGATACAGTGTGAAGACACATGGGATAGCAAAGAGAGTTGGCCTGCAGTCCAGTTCCTTAATTTTAATCACAGCAAATTATACACTATGGTGGCCAGATGGTTTGGTATCACTTTATACAGCTGGTTGAAAAAAACCCAGAATTAATTATCATAAAATTGAGAAGTTTTCAGCTTAAATGTGTACTAAATTAGAAACTGCCCATTAAGGAAATTTTCTACTACTTCTTCTAGTGGAATGGTGTGCACTGAAGTCTTGTAAGCACACTTTGTATGTATGATTTTAATCTTTCTCCATAAAAGCTCTGAGTTACAAGAAGTTAAAGCCTTGTGGCACTTAAAAGCATTGGTTTCATTTGTTGCACACGGTTTGTTTCCCTCCACTGTACGAGGGGATAGCTGCACTACAAGCTATGGTTCTTAGTAAAGATGCCCTGACTGACGGACCAGGACATGGCTTTCCTGGCCTTGGTGCTTTCGAAATCTTCATCACTGATGTGTATTTGCTTTTATTGTCATTGAGCTTCTCAGAGATCTGCCGTTGTTTTTTTCCAAAGGTAGGCTACTAAGAGAACAGTTTGCCTGCACACCTGGAGGGGATCTATGTTAACAGTCTGGGAACCTACAGCTGCCTGATTGTATTCACTCAGAATGCAGAGTTCCCATTTCATGGGAAACCACGGTGACCCTTACTGTGGCATTGTCACAAGTTTTACAGTGAGTTTTGTATGGGAAGTGATTGGTTTCTCCTATTTTTGTTTCTGCTTTTGTCCCCATCCGCAGCTGCACTGAAATTGTGGTTGAAGCAATATACAGGGTGCTGGTGGGAGGCTGCAGGGTGGCCTTGGTGGGGAGTGGCAGGGACTGTGCTGAGCACAGCCAGTGCCAGCTCACTCCACTGGACTGACCACAAGGCACAGCTGAACCCCACAGCCACAACAGCAGTGCCCCAGGAAAAGCCCTTGTGAGAAAGGGCAAAATGCTGCACAGTCAGTGAGGAGTGAGGGGGAGGTTGTGAAAAACAGCCCTGCAGGCACCAAAGTCAGATAACAAGATGTTCCAGGTGTCTGAGCAGAGATTCTCCCAGGGAGATTCAGGGAGAATCTCTGCAGGAGACCACGCTGGAGCAGGCACGCACACTGCAGCCCACGGAAAGGACCACAGCTGGCAGGTGGACATGCCCTGAAGGAACTGTGGTCCACGGAGAACCCATGCTGGAGCAGGTTGATCCCGAAGTGCTGTAGCCCACGGGAAGGAGTCACCCTGCAGAAGAGGAAAAGAATGCAGGGAAATGAGAGGCAGAGAGGAGCTGTTATGGACTTACCACAGCCCCTATTCCCTGCACTGCTCGGAGGGAGGGAGTAGAGGAATCAGGAATGAGCAAGTGAAGTTGAGCATGTCAAAAAGAGGGACTTTGGGGAAGGTTTTGTTTTGTCTTTCTTTCTCTGCCTGGTACTCTATTTTAATGGAGAATAAAGTAAATTCATTTTCTCCAAGTCAAGTCTGTTTTCCTCATGACAGTAACTAGTAAACAAACTCCCTTTAACTCAACCCTTGAGCTTTTTCATCTTCTTTTCTCCCCTGTCCTGCTGAGGAGGCAGAATGAGAGAAGTTGGGTGGGCATCTGGCAGCCGGACAAGGACAACCCACCACAATCACTTAAAACAGAAATCGTTACACTTGAGGAGTCACTCTGGGTAAGTACAGCTACTCAGCTTGATTATTTTTACCACTCCATGTTACATGTACTTAGTTGCCATGTTTTCCTCTGTGGCCAAATTGCCCCCAGTTGTTTCTACAACTGTGCAGATGTACAATGAACTCAGAAGACAGGACTACAGCACCATACAGAGAAGCTGCAGGTCACTCTGCTTCCATTAATAAGCTGCTTTCCTGCAGTTTTTGCAAACTGCTAATTCAATTTAGAAGTAAAAGCTTTCAGATGCCTTTAAGGTGAAAGGTAAAGATCAGATATTTGCATGCGAAGTTTGAATTGCTTTCCCATCAAGGATCCAAGAATTTGTTTTCAGGGATCTTTTTATATTTTGTCCTATGCTGACTTAAAGCATCAGGGAAGTTTACTACCTGTGTGTACTTACTGGGAGATTATGTTACTGGAAGATACAGCAGCTGCTTGTCCAAAGTGCACATTCACATTCTTAGAGGTTTTTCACAGAAACAAACTTCAGGCTTTTAAACTTTTCCAGGTACTGATCTACAGTATTAAACAGCCTGTTATTTTTCTTCAAGTTTCCTTTTAGATCAAAGGATATGAAACTCGTAGTAGAGTTTCTAGAGGGCATATTTATCCATTCTCCTGGCCTTTTACTCCAGTACTGCAGACTTATTATTTTCAAATATGCCAATGTCACCTTGAAGGCATAAGAGGACAAATCAGCTGTCGTTATTCACCTGCTGATGATAAAGAGTTAATTTGCTCAGCTAGGGCTTCTATATCCTCCTGAATTTAATTATTGTTCTCTCCTTTCTGTATTAGCTTTTGTTCAGTTTTTTCTTCTTTACAACTTTCTTTTGACTCCTTTTATACAGATACAATACCTTTTGAATGTAAATACTAATTATTTTTCTTTCTAAATAACATTCCTCCTAAACAATTAAAATCATGATACGTCCAGGTAAAAAATTTTCCTTTAAGATGTGCTACTAGATAGGTGTTACAATGCTTTGTGGATGCTCTTTCCAAGAAAAAGAGCATGATTTTATTTATACTCTTGAATTTACTAACAAAAGTGTGTTTAATACTTCAAAGAGGCTTCTTAAATTATGTGAAGTACATAAACAGGTCAAGCCTAATTCAGAAAACCTGAGCACAGCTTTAGCTTTCAGTTATTGTCACAAAATATTTTGGCAGTCAAAACTAGCAAAAGATTAATGAAGAATTTAGTTCACTTAACTGGTTTTTGTGGGTTGGTTTTTTTTGTTTGTTTGGTTTGGTTTGGTTTGGTTTGGTTTTTTTGAGGGGGATGAATACATTAATTTCTTTGCGAACGGCTTGAAAAAATTGGTCTCAAACTCATTAATGGAAAAGCAAGGATTAATTTTGAGTAACTCCTCAGACTGAGAGGAATTCCTCTAAGAGGTGTATCTTATGTTTTAGACAAATTGTATCAACATGGTGATTTTTAAGAATTGTGATAGAAGAAAAATTAGTCTGTTAAAGGGTCTAAGCCTAAAGGCTGTGGGAACATACCTGGTTTCACAAACAGAATATGAAACTCTCACTTCATAAGCTAAAGAGCACATTTCTTTTCATGGAATTAAACCTTCAGACAGCTTTGGGACCCCAATCTGCTTTTTTCCCCTTAGTTTTCTTTTCAAATTTTGATTGGAAGTCTGAGTCATATTTTTCAGAGCTTAGAGTTCAAGTGATTTACTCTTAATAGTGAATGCTGATATTATGACCTGTTCCATGATGATGAAAACACTTTAAAAATGAAAAAAAGAAGTCTGCAATACATCAGCAAAATTGTCTGGAAACAATGATCTTTGCATTCTAAACTCTAACAGATTTCCTTGCTTTTATTTTAATTGCATGTGCTGATTAAGCATGTACATTCCTCTTCTAAACATACTGGAGTTGTGCCTTCTTACTCATAGAGCACAGCTTCTCTGTGCAAGCTCTCTAATGTGTATTTTTATCAGTTTTCCAGACCAAAACACAAAGGAATACTCTTTGTCAATACTCAGTTTAAAAAACACTCGAATAAATCTTGTGCCTACTGGTATTTTTTTAATATCTTAAAGTTTGTCAAGAATTACAGCAGCCAGGAACTATCTTGAGATTGCTGTGGCAGCATGAGACAACTTCAGAGCATAGTCAGAGCTGCATAGCACAGTGGTGATGAAATTCCTCTTGAGGAACATAAACTGTAAAAGGTTGAAAGACCTTCATGCATCTTTCTTTTAAATTAAATTCCATGCTGGTTTTATTTTTGTGCATTGCCTCTCAGGATGTTATACCAAATGCTGATAGTAAGACAAAAAGATATTATTTTCCTTTTTGTTTTCTTTGTCCTATACCATTATTATACCTTGCTCTCAACTACTCAGGGTGCTTCTGACAGAAAAAAAGATTAGTAACAAAATTTACAAGTTTTTTTCACTCTGAACTCACTAATGTAAAAAATTGGTATTGTGGCTGGCCAAAGGTTTTGGATATGTTACAAAGTAAGTTACTGGACTTACACGAGTCCATTCTACATCGGTTGCTGTTGACCAGGCATGAACCATGGATGGACCTTACAGGTCACTGTTTGCATGTCCTCGGGTTATTAACCATAGCGAGTTACTAGCTAGTAATTCTCTACATGCCGATGAATATTTATAGGAGTTCTCAGTAGTTCTCAGCAGAAATATATTTTAAAGGGACTTTAGGATTGCCTATATTCAGGATATAAAACAAAACAGTCTGTTTAGATTTAAAAGATCTTGTACTGTTTAAAAATGAAAGAGAAAAATTCTATCCATCGCCATATCTACAAAGCAGACTATCCTTGCAAACTGCAGCAAAGCTGTGAGCTGCAAACATTGCTTTTCAAGGAAAACTTAGTAGGGGAAAGATGGCAGCATTACTAAAGTCTCTTCACAGGATAAATTACATCAAATTACATTTAATTTTCAAGTATTCCTTGTTATTTAACAAAAGAAGAAGAATGTGGCTGGTTCTGGGCTTCCAGAGTTAGTAGCATGTTCATCTATAAGCACAGATGCACACAGATAGCACAGATATCCATCTATAGATTTTTCATAGGGAGATATCCCCTGCTGCACCCGACTTGAACATGCTCATGTTTCCCACTGAGTCCCTCTGGGTTCATGAGAGAATCTGATGCTTTGTGTGCCATGAATTCCCCTGCCTGTTCACACTACACTAATCTTGCCACTTAGATAATCCCAGACTCTTATCCCAGGGAGGGACTGACAGATTACATCCAATTACTGCTATCAAATCAAATTATGACTTATTAAATGTCAGAATTCTTTTCAAGGCTAGTGGTGTAAGCATGTTATAGATGTTCTTCAAATTCAGTTTATATAATCACTTAACAAATATTAATTGTTAAATTGTTTCATTAATGCTTTTTGGTGAATTTTATGATATTTACTATCCATCTGATGAAGAAATAAGTTTTATTTATCCTATCTCTTTTTTTACTTAGGTAGGGAAAAGAGTGTGGTAGCCTTTTTTTTTTTTTTTTTTTTTAATACAGAGTAGTGTGTGTTGTGTAAGAGTCCCAGAAAGATTATGGTGTCACCTTAATACTTTATAAAGGGCTTTAGTAGCATTAAAATATTACTTAAGTAACCTTAACAACAATTCAGAACCCACTTACAAAACTAATTTTTAAAGGCATCTAATGAAGTTTGAGAACCACAAAAAATTATTATTAATTATAACAAGACAAGAGGAAAAATTAAATTTTAATTTCCATCTAGTCATCTCCTCAGTGTAGGCTATCACAAAAAATTATTCTCTTATTAGTTGATACCAGTAGAACCTTGTTGTCCCTTTATGCTTCATGACTGGTAGCAGACAGATTTCTGCATAAGTATTATTTTGTCACATAAGAAAACAGATATAGGACCTAAGACAATAACAAGGCACTAATTTACAGGTTTATTATGGTGTATTCAAAGTTGTGTATTTACACACGCAAGCAAACTGAGAAACTTACAAGCAAATTAAATCAGAAAGTGTCCTAATAAACAAGCATTAAACCTGTGTGAAAAAACTGTGGGAAGATGCAAATAAAAACTGTACAGAAAACATCATTTACATGAATGCTTTTATGATAAATATGCAATTTACAAATAAACTGGGTTTGCCTGCATTGTATCCAGACATCCATCCAAGACAAGACCTTCAGAACACCATAATTTTTCCAAAATTCTAGATCTTCAGTCAGTCAGTCTGACCACTAGCTGGATAAAGATAAGCCAGTTAAACACTCTCTGGGTAATGTCTCGTATACAAAAATAGCCACACTTCACTAGACAGGTCAAAGATGCTTCAGGTCCATTCTCCTGTCTCCACTCTCCTGTCTCTGGCAAAAGCCAGGAGCATGTGCCTAGGGGACAGGTACCCCTCAGTCACCCTCTCTGCTTCCTGCAGCCTATGGCCACTCATTCAATTAAGAGGTTCCATAAATGGGTTAAATGGGCTTTTCCTCCACAAAATTATCTATTTGTTTTAAGCCCATATTTACTTTTAGCCTTCATACTACCTTGTGCTAACCAGTTCCACATTATAATTGCACAAACCTTCTTCTTTTTTTTTAAAGAAATCTAATTCTTTCTCAAATTATTTTGCAGGAATATTTCAAAGAATTCCAGAAAGGCTGCCTTGAGGTTAAAGGAAAATAAGACTTTTCGTTCCAGTGACCTGTGGTTTTTATGGCTACAGATAAGATCATTGCCTGTCACTGTAGTAAAGGGATCAGATAAAACTTCTAAATGGTGCTGTCTTCCTATATCTTTAAGTCCAAATGTTTTATTCCTGTGGCTTGAAGAGACTGATGGTGCTAATATATAACAATGAGAGAAACTTAGTGAGAATTTTGATTTGGAGAAAAGCTGGGGTCAGAGTTTAATCCCTTGAAGCTTCTCCCTAAAATATACGTCGATTTCTCGGTCCTGATATTGTTGTCCTCATTGTCTTCAATTCTTAAGTTTAAAAGGCTTCATTAAACTTTTCCCTATACATTTTATAGCATCATCCATAGAAAACTTGAAACGTCCTAGATACAGTCAATCATCCCCTCAAGGGTTTTTATTTCATAACCTGTGTTAGTAGCCGTGTGTCCTCACCATCACATATGAAGGTCTAAGTGCAGGTACCATCTGGAACAGTGCTAGAAGGTTCCAGGTGACCTGGGTGGTTCTTTACAATCATATTCAGAGGCAAATAAGCACATGCCTCTGATAGAGGCACTGCTCAGCAATAGGTTTCTGTGTGTAACTGTTGATGCTGGATTTAAGTCACTGGAATTAAATTTTGTCTTTTACTGCAATGCGTAAGTTCAGTTTTTTCTTTTCAGGCCTCACATTTATGGCAGAACTTAATACCTAATTTTTTCATCCTTTCTTGAACTGCCTTGCATTCTCAAAGTCCTGTCAGTCGCTCTGATAGGTGTTGCTTTTCTTCTTCTATCTGCCTTTCCTCCCTTTTGTATTACATTGCCTGCAGACCTACAGTGCAAGTTCTCTGCTTCTACATTATCCCTCATTCTACTTCTGGACTTTGTTGGAGGGTAACAAAAAAATGCACTCCCCAGCTAACCTGGATGTGGACATGTAATAAATCTGAGAAAATTGTGCTTTAAATAGAGAAGTAACTTCTCCTCAGAGTGAAAGTGAGGATATTAAATGGCTAAAAAGAACAGTGTTGCCAGCAGAGCCCTTTTAATCTGTGTGCACTTCATCACTATAATCCCTCAGTACTCCAACAGGAACGTGGCCAACAAGAACTCCTTGAAAAGCAGCTTCTTCTCCTACTTGCACCTAATTCTAGCTTCCATGTTTCCATTTTACTCTGGATTATTGCACTGCTTCTTCAAGTCTTCTGGGTGTTTTCTCTTAATTCTTTTTGAATTATAACCTTTGCTGATACAGGTCATGCTTGTTCATATGCTTATTTTTTCAAATTCTCCAGTTTAAAATTTGAGGGGTTTTTTTCAGATTCATCAAATAGATAATTTAGAATAGCTTGATGATTATCTTGAATAGTTATTTAAATAAAATGTAGATTTTTCTGACATTTTAACCTTGTCTTCCAGAAGGACAATGACAACAGAGTTAGGAGAGTCTTCCACGCCATATGAAAGAAATACGCACATTTTCAAGGATGAGATGGCTTATTTTTAATATTCCCATTTATGCTGTTGTTTTTTTCAGAAGAAGGTTTGAAAATGAAAATGTACAAAACCAATTGCAAGCCACTTTATTTAATAAAAAAAAATTGTCTACGGCTTCTGAAACCTGTGGTTCAAACCTTTGATTTTTTTTCCTTTGAATACTGCTGTTATTTTGAGGGGTGGGGGGAAAAGAAGGCTGAGTAACATTTGAGTTTTTCAAAACTTCCTCTTTTCATTGAACAAGAAATTTGGTAGATACACACTTGGGAGATTCTGTGTCGGCATTTCCAATTCCTAACTACTGAAAATTGAGATTTGATGAGAACAATAAAAGACTGAAGATTGCCATTTTAAGCTACCTTTCTTTTCCTTGCTGTTCTTCATTATTAAAAATACAGCATTCTTTGCCTGGTAGTGATACTTTGAAGTGAAGTATTTCCAAATATCACTTCACATGTTTCAGATTCTGGTTTTATTCAGTATTTGATATAGAAAATCCCTGCTGCTTCTCAGTATTGAAGGTCTCGATCTTATAACTGACAGGATGTTAGTGGGCAGCTATTTTTGCTCTGGGGAGACTGCTGAAAGTGATGGAAGGAATGACCAGAGATTAGGAAAAAATCACCTTTTAATGATAGCTACAGTATACGTCTCTGTTGTCCTCCAGGCATCCATGTGCGCTTTTTCCCCCTTCTCTCCCTCCTCAGCAGCATTGCCCTGACTGGCTGCAGAGTCTGGTTTATGCAAGGTATGTGCAAATACGTGCTGCAAGTCTGTTCCAGCAACAGCCCAGCTTGTTGTCCTTTTACAGTGAAGGCTTGTACCCATTTCTGAAAAATACCTTGCAATTCTGATCTTACATGATTAGCACATCACAGCTCTTTAATTGCCTAAAGAATTATTTCAAAATACTGGAGGATCACATGAACCTGTATGCCATGGCCCTAAACCTTATTATCAGGGGCAGCTTGCCCAGCTGATTCTGCCACCAGTGCACATCCCGTGGATGCACCACCACGATGCTCATCACTCCTGGCATCGGAAAACCAGGTCTCATGACATGTCCAACAGTAGCGTTCAGTTCCTTTGCCGTGTTGAGACCAAATTTGTCTCTCCTGACTGTTGGCACTGCTTTTGCAACTGTACCTGCAGGAGCCCTGGCCCAGAGAAAAACTCATCTCATGCAGCTGCACAGCACTCGAGGGCAATGGGACTGCACCCTGCTCTGCAGAGCAAAGCTGCTCGGGTAGTGCTCACCTTCCTCTGCTGAGACACCACTGCAGTGCCACTGGTGAGACACCACCTCTGCAGCAGGCTTAGGTGTAACAGCCGTATTTTTACATTCTGCCAGTTTAGTCTTTAACTACTGCATGCCACAGTATCTGCTGTAGGGTTCAAATGCTGTAAACTTGTACATTGCTATGTACTTCAATACAGCACAGACATTACGACACTACAAGTTTCCACAAGCAATTTGAAGCAGCAGTCCTGCACCCCCCGTACTGCTTGCCATCCTTTTCCACCCTCACTCTATCTGTTCTCTTGTAAAACCCAGTATTGTGACACCAGGCAATGCAAAAACGTAAGCAATGTTTTCTAAAGCTAACTATATTTTTTGGTATTCAGTCTTATTGCAACCTTCTGTCTGGATCTGTTCTAACACTTGTTCCCAAGTTGCACTGGTTTGGCAAGGCCTGGTTTTTGGTAGCGGGGGGGCCACAAAGATGTGAGGAAGCTGCTGGAAGCTTCCCACCATGTCCAGCAGAGCCAATGGCTGATGGCTCTGAAGATGGATATGGTACTGGACAAACTGGGCCAATGAGAGAGGTTGGTAACCCCTCTGTGATGACATATTTAAGAAGAAAATCAAAACAAAGTTACAAGATTTTGGGTTCTAGTCAGAGTAGAGGAGGAGGTGAGAACATGTGAGGGAAACAACATGGAGACACCACGGTCAGTGGAGAAGGAGGGGGAGGAGGTGCTCCAGGTGCCGAAGCCGAGATTGCTCTGCAGGCCGTGGTGATGACCATGGAGAAGCAGCTGTGCCCCTGCAGCCCATGGGGATCCACGGGGGATGCAGAGATCCACCCACAGCCCGGGGGGGAGGTGCCCGTGCCGGAGCGGGCGGATGCCTGGAGGAGGCTGTGATCCAGTGGGAGTCCCAGTGGAGAGAGAGGGCCCCTGGTTCCAGGCTGGAGCAGCCCGTCCTTGGAGGACTGCACCCCGTGGAAAGAGAGACCCACATCGCAGCAGTTTTGGGAGGGCTGTGTGCCCGTGAGAGGGGCTCACGCTGCAGCAGGTGCGGTGTGGCTGCTGCTCGTCAGAGTGGGCCCACGCTGGGGAGGTTCACGGAGAACTGTCTCCCGTGGGAGGGACCCCACGGCCTCACAGGGGAAGTCTCCTCTCCCCGAGCAGCAGAAGGAAATCTCGGTGATGACCTGACCAAACCCCGTGCCCTGTCTCCCTGTGCTGGCGGTGGGAAGGAGGGAGGGGCTGAGGGGTGGAAGGTGTTGTAAGGGCTTATTTTACTTCTCATTATCCTCCTCTGATTCTGTTAGTAATACATTCACTTTGCAACTTAAGTTGAGCCTGTTTCGCCTTTGAAGTGTTTCTCCCGGTCCTTATCTCACTCATGAAGTGTTCTTGTGTATTTGTTTGTTTGTTTTTCTTCCCTTTTCCCTCCTCTGCCCAGCTGTGGCAGGGAAGGATGAGCGAGCAGCTCTCGTGGGTGCCTGGCGCTGGGCCAGTGTCAAACCACGACTCAAGTGCAACCACAAACACTTCTGCTGGCCTAAGGGAAGAGAAAGGATGGGACTGAAAGAGCAGTGGCAGTGGGGAAGCAATTTTCAGGACAACATTGGCTTATAGAAGACTCAGATGCTTGTAGAACTGCTGTCTAAAGACAGCAAGTTTTTTGTGCTTAGTGTATGGCTGCTTTCAGTGTTTTCAGGTTATCCAAGTCAAATTGTGCTGCAATTTTGACCTGTATGGTAAGATTTGGATCACCATATATACAGAAATAATGAAAATAAAAAGTCAGTTACTCCAAGGCAGCTGCACAAAATGTATCCAAGTATTAAAATGGTTCTAAGTTTCAGTTAAAACTTTATAAATTATTAAAATGAAGGTTTAGAAACTAGCCTCAAAGTTCTTGCATGTTGCTTTTTCAATATTCATCCAGTTTAAATACCTTTAGCACCACAGATGCAAGTGCAAAATGAGAACCAGTATAATCAGTTCACCTGAGACTCTGCAGACTCACTGTGCACAAAGACTGTAATTAGCTGATAAAACCACGGGGCACTAAAACTGCGTGCCAGTAATCTTGCTAGGGTGCTATATTTACTTAGTCTATCTTGGTAATGATCTGTAAGAGGTTTAAAGTAGCTCTCAAAGGCAGAGTTGATGTTTGAATGATCATTGTTGGGAAGCAAGAATCAACATTTGGATGAATAAATACTGAAAAAGGTTACCTGGTATGTTTGATGCAATGGGTGCTGCTGGATCAGCAGATGACATTAATGCTATGGAAGTTCACCATTGGTACACAAAGTTTATGAAGGAGTGCCCATCTGGACAACTTTGCCTGCATGAATTTAAACACGTCCTGGATCTACACGGACTTACTCCTGAAGCTAACAGCTATGTTGAACAAGTGTTTCACACATTTGACATGAATAAGGTAAGAATTCGTTCTTGACTTCCCGGCTTTCTTATGGCTGTATCATTTGCTGCACTCAGAGCCATGTCTCAGAGAGCTGCAAGCTCCCTACTCAGAGGTAATGGAAGTGATTCAGAGGTGATTCAGTAGAAAACTCCGAGCACATAAACATGAGTGGCAGGCAAGCAATGTTGAATGCTCTGTTCCCAGTACATTTTGCCAATTTGAAAGTTTCATACAGTTATTCAAATACATGCTGATGGTTTCTCATCTTTGAAAGCCAGATTTTTATTATTATTTTCAGTGTGCATTAATAATTGAAATATTTATTTATATAGCTGCTTGAAAAATCTTTCTAAAGCAGTAAGTGTTCAGCTGGATACACAGGTATTAATGCTTTCAGATTATGCAACATAGGCACAATATGATTCGTCTGTCACAGGATTCATTCTGAACACCTTCTGTGGCTTAATTCGGTATCGGTCAATCCTCCTTTTCCAAAGGCACATCTGTTTGGTTTTGATCCATCATCCCAATTTTACTGCTTAACATCCTAGGTCCTCCTAAAGATATGTCCAGCAGCTGTTTGATGCATTGCTGTCTTTGTTATTCCAAGGCAGTGTTCATGCAGATTCCTTCTAGCCACGAGACTCATCCAGAGTTATTTTCCACTTAAGCCAAGGTAACACTTTCTATCAAATGTGACAAAAGGAGTGAAGAGTCATCTGTAATCCCTACAAAAGTAACTGAAATTAGACTTAGGCTGAATTGTCAATAATACAAACTCAGCTTTCGGATAATAGAACAGATGGGCCCATCATGGTTTAAAAAAAAATATTTAAAAAAACAATAAAGCATTAGTGTTCTCTACCCCCATCATTTATCCCAGTGAGTTCAGAGATGTAATGAAAAATGTGTTATTACATTACACAAATTACTTTAACAGCAGGTTAAAGCTGGTCCAAATAGTAGCCATAACTACTCCAGACAGTTTCCTGTTCTAGAAATAGACTTTCTGTTCTTCATTATGGAATTAATTATATTTGTTTCAGAAAATGCTGAGAAGTATGAGATACCATGTGTTTTTACATGAAACAGTACCTCTATTACACTGTTTCCATACACACCTCCACCCCCAATTCAGCTTGCTTTTTTGGAATTATGTAATTCTTTCTTCCATAATTCTCAAAGACTCTTCCTATAAAATCAGGCTCATTGCATGCTCTTTTTTTCCCACTGCCAATTACCAGATGGTTAAACATACTTAAATTTGATTAAGTAGCATCACCTAACTCAATAAATGTGCTAATTACAGATGATGAGCAAACTTCCAGTCTACAAACATGAAACCTGACTTGCAGAAATTGTTAATTTGCTGTGTTCTTTTCAGTTAATAATTTGATGCACTAAATTCCCCAGAAAAGATTTACCAATGCTAACCTTCCTGGACAATACACACACAGTGTCTGAGTTCACCTAAGAGCTTTTCCAGTTTAGCGTTAATGTGTACTGCAAAAAGCCCTTGACACTTCAGTGCTCTTGAAAAGTATGGGGAGGTTTGGCTGTTGGGGATTTTGTTTTTTTTTTTTAATGGGAGAATGTCTTTTGGTTTGTTGATATTTTAAAAGTTCCTAATTGCCTTTCTCCCACTACAAGTAGCTTATCACCCTTGGAGTAGTTTGCTCAAGTTATCAGAGGAATATTAAGATGTATGCCTTAAACTTGTCAGGTTATATACATATCAGAGTTTGACTCTCACTACCAATCTCTCATCCTCTTCTCTGGTATCCCCACAAATTTTTAATCAATTGGTATAGTTCCATCAAATTTCAAAAAGTAGGCAGTTCTGTTAATTAGTTCCTAATGTTTTCATAAAATTTGGCAGCTGGGTAGCAGAGACACACCCAGAATGAATGCCCCATTCATGCAGAATTAAGCTTTTATTAATTGTTTAAGGCAACAGTTGGCTGACAAAATGATCAGGCACTTGTTTCCTTTTGCCTAGAGAAAATACAGGGTGGTGCTGGGGTACCAGGATGTGGGGATTTACGGGACAAAATACATCGTTTGTATGGGTCTAGACTTTTGTTCTGCTGTTCCCAGAAGGGCTTGTTTAATTAATGTTCCATGTTAGACAGAAAAAGATGCTCCAATTTTTTATCAGTTTGGAAGTCTTCCCCTCATTTTAATGAAATTTAACAATGATTTGGCCTTCAGGGCTTCATAAAATCCACTATAAAACTGGCTTAAAACCTCATTATTTAATAATGTGCTCCCACTAACTATCTGATATTCATTTCCTGTTCTGCAAGATGTTGTAACAATCCTCCACTAGCTACTACTCATCTGAGGCATAGATTTCATTGTGTATTTTCTTAATTGAGCTGTTGCTCAGCTGCAGCAGTACAACCAGGCAAAGTTATTTAGAAGGCAGAACAGGAATGGCATGTTTAGAATTGTCAATTACATAAGATTGTATAGTCTATATCCATTTGGAGACGGAAATAAGATGAAGAATGTAGCATCCATTCCAAGATAAAGGGCTGGCAAGTTTTAATCCCTGCCCAATCTATTTGTATAATTTAATGTTTGGAAAGGCTTAAACCCTTAGGGAAATGAATCAAGTGAACCCGAATGTTTTACCTGAATATTTTACTTTTTCCCTTTTAATAATGAAAAAAAACGATTTTTGATTAAATAGCACCAGTACAATTTTTAATGAAATGGCAACAGTACAGCTACGTTATTCTGATACAACACATAGCATCTAGATAAGCTGTAGCTCAGTTTTATTCTTCTCTTGCCTTGTGAAAGCCTCATTGAAAACCCTGTGGCAAATGAGAACCAGGACCTCTCAAACGACGTGCCAGGATTTCATAAGTTTCCTCTTTGGCATTCACACTGCGTCTGTTTAGTTAGATATGATGTGTATGTTTATCTGTTGTAATTTATGTTTCCTGTGAAGTCATTCTGTGGGGCTTCAGGCTGGCTTAGGGGACTGCTTTACGTAACAAGCAGAATGAGCTGTGGCCATACCAGCTTGCCAAGAGAAATGCATCTGGGAGTTTTATGGCTTGGCATGGCTTTCTCAGTAACAGTATCCTCACAGCATTCTTGGTCCTTCTGACTGCATCAACACTTCTAACGAGCATGGCTCAGGTAGAGTACAATTGAAAAACACTTGTCTTCTAGATTTTGGTCTTAATGCAGAAATCCAGCTCAAGACTCCTTTCTATGCCTAGCAGAGACAAAGGATCTTATTTCAAGATGACTCAGCTCTTTCCAAGTTAGATGAACCAAGTCTCTCTGCCCTGCCTTACACATCAATGGAATAAAAACCTACATGATTGAGTCAGTGGAAACTAACTCTTTCTTAACAGAAGAAGCAGATATTTTTTAATCAGTTTGTGAAAAAATCCTACATGTAAATCAAGGTTCTGAAGTGGCATACCATGTACAGATGCAAAAAGTCATAATGCGATTCTATTTTGACACTGAAAATTGCAGCATTAACTTTCTTTTGTTTTCTTCACCCTGTCCCCTCCAAACACAGAATTCCAAACCCTGAGTTCTGCATATTAATTTTCCTCTGATAGAGGATCAGATTTTCTCTGCTGCCATGGTGGTAAAATCACTGTCAGCCATTATTTGACATTAGTGGATGAGGAAAAGAATTTGGGATTAAATTCCTTGCAGCATGGATGCATTTAGATTTTAGGAAGTGAGATTCCAAGCAAACAACAGACTTAGGTGTCTGCAAGCTTCTTCCTGAACTTGAAATTGCTGAAGATGACTCTGTCAGCTTCCAGTTTCTATGATAACAAAAGTGCTATGCTTTAAATATTCAAGGTTCTATCACTTTATTACCTAAAAACTCATCACTGAGCCTGTGAACAGAACATGTGTTTTAAGTGGATTATGCAAATGAGCCAATATGAGACACATTTTAGTGTCTCCCCATGCTCTTACTGTTTCAGGATGATATACATGAAGACATGTTGCTAGTTCTTTTTAACCTTGGGATTGTATTAGGAAAAGTACTTATACCATCCTTGGCTTAGATGAGATGTTGGTTCAAAGTATGTACTTTTAATTGGAGGTTCATGAAGAGTCTGTTTTCGGTAAGAAGTCCCCTTCCTGAATTTCACTAGCTCTGGTTTACATCCTTTCTTCAGGTGCTGTCATGTGATTTTCACAAGTGTTTGTATTTAAATAACTTGGTATTTTCTGTGAGAAAGTTCTGTGAGATCTGAACACTTTTTCCCAATGGTAATGATGCTGTATGGTCTGTTTGAAGTTTAGCAAGAGTACCAAGGCTGCAAACCTGACACAAGCTCTTATATAACATGAGCATAAATATCATGTTTTGTCTTCAAGAAAGTCCCTGCAGAAGCACCTGAGAACATGTCGAGGTCACTCCAGACAAATAGAAGGACCCATATATTGACAAGCTCTTCAAAAATCTCCTAAATGAGTTTGTTTCCTTGTAGGTGGGGCTGGATGAGAGCCTTAAAACCCTCCGTTTTTCCCCTTTCACTACTGGTAGGTTGTGTGAGTATTTTTGTCTTCACTCTCCTTTTTAAAAATTACTTTCCCCACCATTACTAAAGTAAATTCTGTTTAGAGCTGCATTTTCAGACAGTCACAATGAATCTTTTCTGGTTTTCTTCTTTATTTTATCATTGGCATTTTTATTTTTATTTGGAAAGCTTGTAGAAGAGTTATACAGCTATTTTACTTCCTTATCCACCCCTTATAAAAAACTACATTTAAAGCTAGGTAGTGGAGGGAAGGTAGACTTCAATTATTGCATAGATCAGAAAGAAGGTTTTGTTATTTCAAGAAGATAAATAGAAAGAATTGAGAAATGGAGTGGAAAAGGTGCAGTCAAAAAAACAGGAATAGACAGGAATAAATAGACAACAGCTTTTGAGGAGAGGGAAGAAACAAGTGAAATGTAAAACAAAAAGCAAAATTTAAAAAATTGAGGCACAAGTATAAAGAGATGGAAATAAACGTTCAAGGACTGGAAGGAGGAAATAGTGCCTCATCCCTTTTTTGTACATTAATTGAAACCCTTGTGGAACTGAAATGCCAGTTGTGGAGGAAAAGTGTTGAAAAGATGGTTAAAATCTTAACAAGAGATTCATTCTCCATCAGAGAGAGAGCTGATAATTGGACAGCAACAACATACGGGAATAAATGTGGTTGTTTGCTCACTGCAGTGACAGGGACAGGAGGCTGGCTGTGGCAGCCACAAGATCCAGCCCCTCAAGGTGTCTCTCCACAAGGCCTTTCCAGTGTCCCAGACAAGCACTGGAACAGGGATTACTGGACAGGAATATTCTTTAGCAAGAACACCAGCCCTTGTCTTGCGAGCCCAGGCCACTAGGAGATGCCAGTGGCTCAGTGTCCGCTCACCTTGGGAAAGATTTCAGGCACCAGGAAGGAAAACATCACCAATCAAAACAACGGCACCTAATTAGGGAAGACAGCCTCGTCTTTTAATTAAATGTTTGCTGATGACTCTATTGGCTTGGCTTTCATTTTTCTAAAGTGTTTAATTCAGGGGATTTTATTGCTAGTAGAAAAAAAAAAGTAAAAAATAATTTCAAATTTCTTCCAAGTAGCTGTGCTGTGTAGGCAGATAAAAACAGGAAGCCAGGATTTAGAGTTATTTAAGGATCTATATGTAGCATTATTAAGTGGAAAAGTCCAGTTTTTCTAAGCTGAAATCCTTCATGAAAACAGCCTGTGGCATCAAAATGTTGGGGTGAGCGTTAATTTGGAACTATTACCATTAACATGAAGACTTCTGGGGATCCCCCATCTAGTTCATGAGCATGGAAAAGTTCAGTGATTTTTTTCGTCTTATTTCTGCCAGGTGGAACCAGGAAATTTCATTGGCCTCTGAGATTTTCCCTGGATGAGAGGACTCTTTCCCTTCATTTCTAATAAGACCAATGAAAAGCAGCAGATTAGCAGTAGCAGGGATTGTTAGTCCACCTTGCAGCTCCCTGATGCCCACTAGACAAGGTGCAGCCCAAGCTCTTGCCCACCCTGAGTTTAGGAAAATCAGTGAATTCACAATAGCTACTAAAAGAAAGTATTCCTGATTTATCCTCCTGACAAAGGCAACTAGAAACCTTGATGAAAATAACAGCTTCAGCAGTGGGTCCTCGTTGTGTTAAGTCATGAACTCCAAATGGGAAATGTAAAGTTGGTATCTCAGAGCACTTCCCATAATCATTAAAACTAAAGAAACTGCACTACAAATGCTTCTGTGGGAAGGATAAGACTTGTTATTTCATTATGCATGGTTTGCTGGTTATTTATAGATACGGGTGCACTGTAACGTGTGGCTAACAACACCCACAAAATTACGTCTGTAATTGGGTTAATGACCAAAAAAAAGCTCCTAGACCAGGCTCTGCATAACTAAGATAAGCACAGTTGACTTTCTCATCACCAATACGTGTATCATTGAGCTATACTCATAAACTCTATGTCAGGAATAATGAAGCAGTAGTACAAAAAGAAATCAGACATAATAGGCTCCTATAGATGTACTGTTTTAATGGTCACTGCCTTCTTTTTCAGTTTTCAAGCTATACAAAAACTCAAGGAGTTAATTGTTTGTAGAACTATAGTAGCAGGCACACAAGGAAGTGAACTAGGCTGTGAACTAGCAAAGTTGGGCCAGTGCTTGATCAGAGTTTTCAGTGAGAGAATAATTCATCAATTGTGTGTCTCACAATAGTGCCAGGGTTTAAACACCACAGAAAGCAGCAATGACCTCTCTTTTCCCCTTCCCCATGCTTGAGTTAGCAAGAATTTGTGAGTCCTCTTACCTCAGACAGAGAGATTAGGGATTGTGTCCTACTAGAAATTTGCCTCACTGGGGCAAAATCTTTCTGGTTTATAAAGGAGAGGAGTACAGCCCTTAAAAGCAACCTACATTCTGTTGAAGATAAAAGAAAGAAAGGCCAGCTTGGTCTTCCTCCTTGTATCATGCATAGGAGAAGAAATGCGGAATTGAGAACCTAAACATTCATTCAAATATAGAAAACTGTAGAGTGGTCCGTAGGGAGAAGATGGTGGTGGTTGAGACCTAATAGTTTGGGTCTTTATAAAAAAAAGCAAACAAAAAAGCAAAAACCCTAAACACTTAAAGCCTTCATAGGTAAATTTTCTGACTGAGATAGGCCTTTCCAGCTCTTCTGGGAGGATAAGTTTCTTTTTCCAAAATTTTGTGTCTTGTCCAGATGACTCTCTTTCATTTGGGCTGTCTATGTAGTCTCTCTGAGAACACCTCACCCAGGTCTGCTTGAGCTAGGAGGTAGGTTGCATCTACCTTAAGAGACATAAATGGACTCTGAAGTTGGCTACAGATGATGAGTGGCCACATGCCTATAGGGAGTTGGAAAGGAAGTTACTAGAGGGAGATGGCAGGATAGGGGGAAGGAAACCATGCTCTAAAGTCAGGGACATGGGAATGCCTGCAATGGTGCTTCCTCTGGTCCTGCCCACACAGCTCCCCTCTGCAACTGAAATGAGCAATGGCAGATCTCCATATGCACCCAGCACTGGTAGGATCCAGCATCCAATAGCAACGGAGTGCTGGAAAAAAAAGGATGGAGAAAGAGAGAAATGGGGCAAAGTATAGAAGCACAAGCTCAGTCACACAACAGAGAAAAGTGGCTTTTTTCAGAGAAAATGGCACATAGAAATTGCCAAGGAAGGAAACAGAAAGTGGGGCTGGATTGAGCTGGAGCAGATGCAAAAGGTTAATTGGCAAAGATGACATAAATTTAGACAAAAATCTGCAGATAAGCTTTTTATTCAAATACATGTAAAACTTGGCATTTGTCACTTCAAGCGATAGCAGTTCTCTTTTTTGTATTACACTTCAAAGAGGTAGCGTTCAGCTGCATTTATCAGAGTGGATAAATGCAGCTGAACAAAGATATGTGGCCTCCTTGTTTTGCAACACAGGGATGTAGTATGGGCTGCCTACTGCCAAGGTACCACTGCTTTCACAATACCCGAGAGAAAGAGGATGTCATCCTTATTATTTTATTTTTCTGCTTTTTTATATATCAAGTTAGTTGCTGATCACCCTGCTGGGAAGTTTTGTTTTGTTGTGATGTATTTTTTTTTTTAAAGGCTCAACCTCTATTTTCAACCTCCATCAAAAAACTAGCTTTTTTCGCTTCTAAAGAAATCTAAATTGCATGACCCCTTCTAAAACTAAGAGCTTTTATACCATTTTCAGACAGAACTAAGGAATCTGATCTTTTTTTCTCATGATTCCCTACAAACACAGTTGTGCTTTACCTGCAATGTGCATTTTTTGTGTGCCCATGTTGTTGCATTGATTGTCCTTGAACCAGCAATCTTTATTACAGGACTCTCATTTTTGATGTAAGTGCATAGTCCCACTGTTGCCTGTTTGTATGGGGTTTTTTGATTCCCAGAATATTGTACAGATTCCAGAAAGCTTCTTGGCATTTCAGTAGATACTATAATTTTATCTTCATCTTTTAGAATCAGCTGAGTTTGGTACAGATAGCTCATCAGGAATTGTTTCACTGGGTTTCCTATGCACAAAATAGTCTCTACAGCCATTGTTTCAGCATTCTTTGAAATGGCTTTGCTATATTAATTTATTCAGTTCAGCTCCACATTGTTATCAATTTTTCTATTTTTATTTATAAATAGAAATTCTCTAATGCCTTTGGCTTCTGCAACGGGTGATTTCTATAGAATGTCTACTACCTCAGCACATGCTTTGTCTGCAGCTCATTAAGTGCCGTCAAACTATGCAGAGGGTTATAAGTTTTAGTCTTTTTGTGCCCAATAAAATTCACCTTTCTTTTTATGTCAAGTGTTACATCAACCAATATATACTATTCTAGTCCCCTACTAGGGGTGAGAGATGCTATGAGACTGAACTATAAATCAGGTAATTTTTTACCCAGGTGTTTTTGCTGTCTTTACAGGTATTTTAGTTATTCTTATTAAGCTAAAGGGATTCTGAAAATAGATATTACTTTAAAAGCATTCCAACTTTAACTTAACATTCTCTTATAAGTCTTTTGCCAGAATGTACAAAATCTGACAAAAAATTGGATTTCTAAGGCCCTTCTTTAAGGCAGTGAAGCAGTCTCTCATGTGCCTCAATCACTGTGGGCACACTTCCCCCTAGCTTGGTGCTATTTGGAAGCAACAAGCAGAAGTAGTGTGTGGTTTTTTTGAGGGGGAGAAAAGAGGAGAGAGGGGAGGGGGATCAGTATGTGTGAGCAACTCCCAAGTTCCCTGTGCCTAAGTGGAATCCTGTGACCAGTGTCTGCACAAGGTCATGTGAAGAGATGGGAGAGAGCTGTCATTGCCCAAGTGAAAGAGAGAAAAGAGGAAGGATGACTAGCACTGGGTAAGTTACTGATGGACAGTTCTTAACCTAACCATATCATGTCAGATTTGCAGCCTGCTTAAGTCTTGTTCCTGGTATTCTGTTGTCTTGGTTTCAGCTGTGATAGAGTTCGTTTTCTTCCTAGTATCGGTACAATGCTGTATTTTGGATTTAGTAGGAGTAATATTGATAACACACTGATGCTTTGGTTGTTGCTGTGTAGTGTTTATCCTAAATCAAGGACTTTTCAGTGTCTCATGCTCTGCCACAAGAAGGTGTGGAGGTGCACAAGAAGCTGGGAGGGAGCACAGCCAGGACAACTGACCCAAACCGGCCAAAGGGATACTCCATACCACAGAATGTCATGCTCAGTATGTAAACTAAGGGAGCTGGATGGGAGGGGCCAATAGTTGCTCAGGGACAGGCTGGGCATTGCTGGATGGTGAGTAATTGTATTGTACCACACTGGTTTTTCTTGGGTTTTATTCCTTTCTTACATTATTATTATTAGTTACTATATTTATTTTACTTCAATTACTAAACTATTCTTATCTAAACTCATGAGTTTTACCAGTTTTTTCCTATTCTCCTCCCCATCCCACCAGGGGAAGGTGGGGTGAGAGTGAGAGCACAGCTGTCTACAGTACTTAGTTGCCACTTGGGGTTAAACCACAACACCTGTCTTTGCTGTTCGACACAATCACTGATCATTCCTTTAAGAGCAGGGCATGATGGCTGAAGAAGAAAATTCAGGATTGTTGTCAGACTGTGCATTGCCAAGAGGTTTGTCTGCTTTCCTTTCACCTCTCTTGTCCTCGCATCCTCTTCATTCACCCTCACTGTTCTAGCCAGCACACATCTGCAGATGAAATGCCTGCACAGGGTGTGTTCCCATTCTCCCTCAGTCACTGTAATCACACAGCAGCTCTAGGGCTGAGACGTGGTCTCTGGAGGAAAGGCAACACCCTGACTATCCACTTTGCTCTATGTCCTTTGCCTACTGAACCAGTTTTGGCTAAACTGATAGCAATCTTTCTGTTTGATCTTCAGAGGTTCATGGGCACCTGAGAAGTGTTCAAGCTTTATTACTTGTATGCCATATTTTGCAGTATATGACGATAAACTTATTGATGTGCTTGTGGAGAGAGCTGTAGCACAGACCAATGGGAGTATGGGAGTCCCTGTCAAAAACTGACCTGATCCTGTAAGATATTGATTGCTCTCTGGCTGAAGTCGGGCTGGAGGATGGTTGCCATTTTTCATGGGCACTCACCACCTCACAGGACTGTGCTCTTTAGCTCCACTGTATGATTATAAATGAAAAGGATGAATGGCGGTGTCTTGTTTCTGCATCACTAAAATCCTATATGTTTACACTGGTATTTATAGCTCCACATTTCTTCGTCCTATAGTAATGTTCCTGAGCCACTCACCTCCTTGTATAAAAGCTAATCAGTACAGAAGTATTACTGATACCTAACCCTTTCCCTGAGCTTATGGAGGAAGAAGGAATTCAGGTCCTGAAAGCTGTAAAATAAAAAGCAGAACTACAGCACTGACCAACAGCAAACCTGTTTTTAATTTCCTTACCAGACTAAGTTGATTCCTGTTAAAGAAGTTACTGTAAAAGATTCCTCTTCTACTCAAGTTCTGTGACAAATCTGGTGACCAAAACTGTGTGTTATATCTGGAAACCCGTGCTTAGAGGGAAGAAAAAGGATGCGGTTTGCACACAAATACAAGATCCCACACAGCATATTTATGATGAAAAGTACATCAAGGAGGAGTCCAAAGGGCTCAATTTTAGAAAGGCTTAATCCACTTACAGCAAAGAGGATGTAATAACAGGCATTTCTGTTTGCACTCACAACCTCTTCCATCCTTATTTGCAGAAAAAATTATAGCTGTTCCTTACAGCTATTCCAGGATTACAGTCTTAAGTATTGCTAATGGTTTGTATATAATCCAAAATCAATCACTTCTAGAATATCCTCTTTTTCTTTTTGTAACAGGTATGTTTGTAGTCAATGGGAGAGCGATGAACTATAATTTGACTATGGTGCTCTTTGCTTCTACTTTAGCCACAATTTGAAATCCCATCTATTTTAGACCTGGGCATTAAAGGTAATCTCATGAGTAGAGATAGGCACTAAATAAAAATAGAGACTTACGTGTAAGATGTTTAACGTGGCCATTTAAAAGCCATATTAACCCGAGTTGTCATTATGAGAAAGACTTTGAACCTGGGAGAGAGAAATGTGAACAGACAAAAAGGGACGCTTACTGTGTAACAACATGGGCTCCCAAGAATCATCACCTTTGCGAGATGCCCCTGCACAGATGCACCATTATTACAGCAAATTTATGAGAGAATGTCCATCTGGGCAGCTCAGTCTGCACGAATTCAAGAAACTTTTGGGCCTTCAAGGGCTGGATCCACAGGGAGACCTATACATTAAACGAGTGTTCGATATCTTTGATCTGAATCAGGTAAACCTTCTTTTCTTTTTTTTTTTTTAATCTCATACAACTGCTTTGTTTGTGAGTTGTAGCCTGCAGGCTCTTCTTTATGCTATACTCCCAAAACCGCTCTCGTGGACAGGTTTGCCATTAAGGTGCACTAGAGGTGAAGAAGTGGGACTGTGCTTTGAGGGTTTGCTTTAGGACTTTTGTTAGTACTTTCTGGGAGCACTTAAAAAATGTCAAGAAACAATTCTTAAAAAGAGATGTAATTTCCAGTTCACTGGTTATTCTTCTATTCGTTGCTTATCCTTGTATATCCTATGTGCTTGTATATAAGTATATAAAAACACTGGTGTGCTCAAAGTGAGTAAGTTCTTACAACAATGTTAGACAAAGGGGAAATATGGTCTGCACTTAACTGAAGATGAAATGCAGTGTATATAAATGGATTTAAATTTATTTTCTCAGAGTACTATGTTGAACGTGTGGCAGAGAGGAAAACAACTCAGATGAGCAGTTCACACACAGTGTACAAGTCACAAGACCAAATACTACTGAATGGTCAAGCAGTTTCTCCAGGCTATACTTCTAATTTACTGTCCTTTCTACTGCAATAACTGCTTATGATTGCAGTCAGCTCTCTGTAATGTAGCTGGCTCCCAGACAGACAAGATATATTTTCCTTAGTAGTACAGACAAGGCTGAACACACGGTCATCTGGTATTTCTGTGTAGCACCCTTTTCTAGGTCCGTCTTGAGTGTTGCCTCATGCTTGTCAGGTCCTGGAGCTGGCCACCTTGAGCCCTCCACTCACTGTGATGCTGTGGCCTGGGACACATGCTCTGCAGTACCATGAAACCTTCAGATTTGTTGAGACCTTCAGATTCTGGATTAATGTAAAAGTGAGGAGAGTGGAATCAAAGCAGGTTACAGAAATAGTATTTGCTCACCCTTTGCTGTGGCAGTGGCCAAAGACACTTAAAACAAAATAGGAACCATCTGCTATTTTTTGCTTCTTTATCTGGTGTTACAGAGTTGTGTCACCCTGCTCTGTAGGCTGTCATCACTTGTACATGAAGTGGTTAATCTGCCAGATATTAAAGCAACTGCTTTCATGAGAAGTAGAGGACAGATGCTTGGAGGGACTTAATACACATTTTAAATGTAGATGGGCGGTATATATAGTGCCAAGAACAGAGAGGCGTGAAGAGCTGCACCAGGATTGTCAGCTGGAGAACACACTGCCTTTTCAACACGGCTTTCAGGATCACTGTCCTGAAAGATCTCAGCTGCCTCATCTGTGTGACTGAACTCCCTCTTTCACCGGGAACTTTTTTGCTGCATCTTTCTGAACTTTTGTCTTCATCTTTGTCTTCCTCAGATGAGCTAAGATCAACACAGGCTAAAGAATGGGAAAACAGGGTAATCACCAGGAAGTCAGTCTCACAGGAAAGCTGCTTCATCACTCATCATATTGCTGACCATCACAACTTTCAGGAACACAGCCTTGGGGGACTGCAGGCTAGTGCTGTATAGTCAACACAGGAGAAGGCGTTTCTCCCTACTGTCTTCTCCCTTGTCTGTATTTTTAAATTATTGGGTCACAGATACCAGACCAATGAGGAGTGGCCTGTTTGATTACACAAACTGGGTGGTTGGAATGCAGTCCCTTTGCCAGAGAAGGCCATGTGTGTCCAGATGGTGTCTTAGTATAGCGCCTCTACCAGTCTCTACAGATATCCTTTTTTTTCAGGTGTTTCATAACTAGTTTTACTGAAAATTTCAGCTTTCCATGTAATGTGGAGGTGAACCGCGGTTACAGCAAAGACATCCTAACCTATAGATCAGTTCCCAAACCAAAAGAAAAATGAGGAAATAAACCCTCAGAAAAACAGAGTAGAGCAATAGGTTTTAAACAGTAGAGCAGCTGGGAATCAAGCTAGAGTGCTGCAAAGCTCAGAAATCTATGCTGATCAATAGCCTGTGAGCATTTGTAAAGGTATGTTATATATTGAGAGGATCAACCTTGCTAGGGAAGGATGTCAGGCAAACGAAACTAAAACTGGCATATTTTAGACCAACAGATATTTTTATTCAGATAAAAAATGGGAAGGAGCAATTTAAGATGTAAGATGCAAGATTTATATCCTGTGCCCATGGCAACTTTTTACAGAGCTTTACAGATTTGCTGTATTTTAATCTCTATTCAGTATAATGATTGTATTCCTTTTCTTTTTCTCACATTGTTAAAGGCACTCTGTTTTCATAAATTTAATTTTTTTTTCATTTATTACCAAGACAAATGGCCACTGTGTTTAAGGAATACTTTTAGAAACAAGAAGCATCGATCAAATGCTTTTCAAGTACACGGCTGTGATGTTTTTTATGTGATTAAGCTGAGAATAAAGTGGCAACAGACAGCTTCTTAGGACAGGAAAAAAGGAATGTTGCATGTTGTTGATGAAGTAAAATAAGAGGATCTCTTTATTCCATATACTCGCTTTTTGTCCTATAACATTTCTTGAGATTTTTCTCTGCCCCAGGATTTTTGGCAAAATGTAGGATTTGATCCTGAAAAGTTTTAGTTAAGTACCGATGCGTGAAGAGTGGTCAATGGATGGCTGAGTGGGGGTATCAAACTGTGGGCTCTGCTATGGTAACTATTATTGTACAAAAAAGGGGCCTGTGACATTATGTAGAACATTTAGGCACTGTGCTGTATTAAACAGATGAGAATCTTCCATCTCCAAGCCACAGAAGTTAATGGATGTAAGTGCATAACGCACAAATTCAGAAATAATTTGGTCATTTTTGATAGCATTCAGTTCCTTCAGTACTTTAACAGCTTCTGAGGTATGAAGATCAAAATTTTGTGTCCTTTTCTACTACATTCTTTTCTGGTTTTTGCTGTCTAATAAAGGGGTCACTATCGCAGCGCGGGGCAGAGTATGCAAAACTTCTTGATGAAAATTATTTCCTCTGTCTTAAAAGTACCCTTCATACAAAAGTGCTGTTATAATTAGATGGTTGGCAAACATGAACCTTCTCCCATGCTTCCCCCAGCTGACTTTTTATAGATATATGACCTGATTTTTTCCTGCTCTAACCATGGTTTAATAGTGGACTTTTACAGTTTAAAATTGTTATGACTTCTATTGCTGAAGCTTATAAAAACCATATAGTTTAGGGACTAGTTTACAGTTGATCTAAATCTAGAGGAACTCATTATGGAAAACTTGAGTCATTTAATATGGTCTTCTTAGCATGAAGTATATTTTTCACATGTAGGCTTCCGTTTTCTCAAAATAGGAATCTGCTCAGAAAGCTCTGCTAAAGAGTTAGTCCTGCGATTAATCTACAATTCCAATTATAGCAGCCTAATGCTTCGAGTTAATCTGAGGACATCCATGTTTGGAGGTATATAACAAGATGATAAAACACTCTTGAAAGGTGCATAGATTTTCTCCTCTGTGTTTCATGTGTGCCCAGTTTAAAACCTCTAGCATGTAAGGTGTGGAATATTAATCTCATAGCCTGCCAGTAGGACTGTGGTGAGGAACCGTAATTACAGTTGTGAATTGCATTCCACCTTCTCATCAGTTTTGCTGCTTCCAGCTGAAGCCTGTTACAGACACCCTTCTCCCTCTTAGGATTTCCAGTAAAAACCACAAATTTCCAGTAAACTGAAAATAGTGAAAAAGAATAATAGCAGCATGGTAAGATTTTTTTTGACAATTTGTGATAGGTTGAAAGCCCAGTCAAAACTCATTTCACTCAAGTCATCCACAAAAACACCAACAGGAATTCAGTTGCAAGCCAGACCTTATCATTCCCTGCCTTATTTTAGGTTGGAAATAATAAAGTAGGTCAGCTCCCCACTCATGGAAATTACTATGGCCAGTGGACGTATGACAGGAAAGGAGACATCTTCACAGAGCAATTTAATGCCATGTGGAGATTGAGATCTCCTCTGGTCTCAGAAGCAGGAAGACTATTTCATGCCAAAGAGGCTGTTTGGCTTCTTGGGCTCAGTTATCTGACATGCTACTGTGTGTATGGGTACAGCTGTAAGATAAGGTACACCTGTGTGGTAACAGGTACACCTGTGAGGTAAGGTACACCTGTAAGGTACAGGTACACCTGTGTGGTAACAGGTACACCTGTGAGGTAAGGTACACCTGTAAGGTACAGGTACACCTGTAAGGTATGGGTACACCTGTGATGTGAGGTACACCTGTGTGGTAACAGGTACACCTGTGAGGTAAGGTACACCTGTAAGGTACGGGCACACCTATTAGGTAAGGTACACCTGTAAGGTAATGTACACCTGTGAGTTACAGGTCCACCTATCAGCACTGTACAGCTATTCATGATTCCAGCTCAGCAGAGTGCACCTGTTCAATGTACAAAGGCCATTTCCAGGCAGGGCCTGTTTCTATGCAAGGTTGGTGACAAAGGCTGTGTCCGAAAAGCTTTCTTCTCAGGAACATACTAAATAAGCACTAACCCTTTCTAGTGTGTCTCTTTTGCAGGCTACTAGTGGTTTCATAATTAAATGACCCTATACACCAAGAACACAGATGTCTTTTTGATTTTTTTAAGTTTCTTAAAAACAGGGGCTATAATGTGAAGATTTTCAGCCCTTCCTTGCCCGCTGTGGGATGTTTTGCTAGTAACTGAACATACAAACAAGCAAACAAATAAATAATCTAGTGAAGTTTGAAAGCTGTTCTTCATCATTGTTAACAGCATTGAAAAATAAAGATGCTGAATGTTCGGAACTGTACTTGCAAAGTTCACTTTCCTTGAGATTATCACAAGGAGTGCAGAAGGTAGCATTTCAGCAAACGTTTTACTGATGACTCATACATTAATACTTGTAAGCATTACTTATAGAATGACATTGGCAGGATAATAAGTGGTAGGTTTATCTTTCGCCACAGCTTTCCAATAAAAACTTTCAAAAATGATGTGTTTATTAAAATATAAGTGCTACCAAATTAATTTTTTAAAGGATTCCCTTTCTTAGATTTGAAGAGTCCCTTTTTAGGGAAAAATTATCTCAGTCTTCTTCGCCCTTAAGCTATTTGTAATATAAAAATGATAAATCTGCAAGCACATACAAATACATTTCATTCTTCCTACTTTTTTTCCTCCCCCTGCATCTCAGTCCATGTATAACGGGCAGTCCTAGTTCACACATCCTAATGATGAATTTAAGAGAGGAAACAGTTATGTTCACCTAAAATATCTTGGTAGTTGCCAAGTATACTGATGTATATTTGGTTTTCAGTGAGAATATGTATCATATTTCAGTGCTATTATAGCCATCAAAACAAGGTTTCACCAATGTTAAAGGAGAAAACATTTCTAGCAAATTAATGTCTGGTGTATCCATAATACATTAGAAGTGTTATTTGCTCTTAGGAAAAATAAGGAAAAATTCTACAGTCAGCACTGCTACTATTTAACACTTATTCTAAAATATTTTCTTTCTTCAAATCAGAAACCCAGATCACTGTCATTCATTTCCTGCTAGCTTGCAGATAGGTTTTGCCACCAGTAAAAATAAAAATCGAACACTGTGATTGATTGATTGAGCTCTTATGACCTCTGAAGGAAATAATTTGCATAGCCATTTAACACGTGAAGCAATGTACTGAAAATGAGATGCTGCTGTTGTAGTTCTCTTACTGCTTATTTTGGCATTAATTGAAACTAGCTACAGGAATAAGTGTCTGTTGCTTTGTAAGAAAATCGGATTTTAAAAGGTAAGATTACTGTGAAGAGTAAAGAAGATTAATAGGTATGTGGCACTGAAGGAAAATTATGCAAGTTCAAGGATTTTCTGTTAAAATTTATAAAGCATTGGACAGACCACATCAGAGAATACTATTTTCTGCTACACTTCTTATGCAGAGATAAAGTTGGTAGATGCACAAAAACGGACACTCCACAGCAGTTTTAGAAATCTTTAGATAAGCGGCCACCAGCTGATGTCAATCTTTAATCATTTTTCTATTTTGTGTTTTTCATTTAAAATGTAAAGTAGTTCTCTGATAGAGTTCATCTGACATCATTATGCAGATTAGAATGATAAAAAAGGATTTTAAAATGAATCCATTTAAAATATAAAGAGGAAAGTTTCAAAAGGATGTTTGACGTAGAACAGATAAGAAATGCACAAATATGTTACTTCAATAGAACTTTGTTGTTTGTAGGGATGACTACATAGCAATGTAAACTAAATCTCAAGTTAAATCTTTTTTTGTTTTTTTTCCTGAAGAGTAAGTGTTTCCCTTCACTCCTTGTACTTTGAACAAAGCTGATAAGTGTTGGGAGGCAGACCACCTTTCCTTTTTTTCTCATCCTATCTCCTTCCCCACTGTCCTTCTGTGTCTTTGTAGTTCAGATTTTCATGTAGACTTTTCAGCATCTGATTTTGTGTTCTGGATATAAACAGATGTTATCTTCTTTTGGTTATAGGCACATGAATGTGGTTAGCCACGTACACCATCTTTGGTATTGTAGTAAAAGGAAATGAGTCATTTGGCCTTGAAATTCTCTATTAAAGCAGTGGTTGCACCTCATATTCCATGAAAAGCATACATATTTCCACAGAAAGATGTTGTAATTTTCAGAGGTCTTTTGTTGATTATTGTAACTTATTCTTCATTTGACTTTCAGTTGGTTTTTTCCTTCCACTTTTTCCACCTTAAGAATTGTGAGAGAGAAAGGAATATTATTTTCATCTCTATGAAGCGACTAGTCTAGAGATTCTAGTGAAGATATTATTTTGCTAAAGACTGCAGGGCCCAACTGAGCAATTGTTACCTAGCACGATGTGTTAGCTGTCTTCCACGTGATCACAGAAGGTATGAAGAGCTCTTAAAGGATGAAAAAAAAAGGGTACTAGAGAGCACTGCTTCGAAAACTACCTGGAACCTAAAGCATTTCCACTTCTTGTGGGATTAATTATAATGGCTCAGGACATCTTTGCTAGGTCTCCTTTCCTGGAAAATATAATCTTCAGTTGGGCTTTGTTTCCCAGACTGTCTTGCTCTGCTGACAGTCTTGGGAATAGCAGCTGTGATACGAATTGTCAGGCTGCCTAAGGAGCCACTTAGCCCATTTCCTGCATCCTTACATGTTTGCAGGCTTTACCAAAGCTGACACAATAAAATTGGATGAAGTAGTTAATAGATAGCAAGGATGATAATCAGAGAAATATTTTCCCAAACTTTCCTGAGCTACTCTCCTCTTTTGTGTCATAAATCTCTGAATAGTTGTGCAAACATAAGTTCAGCAACACACATTAACTTTAGGGATGTCTTCATCCTGAAATGACACCTTGGACACTTTTCTTAGCCTATTTTAACCAACCAGCTTAGCCAAGGCAACAAGGTTGCAGCAGCAACATCTGCATTACACTATGGGGCCAAGAACCATATAAACTGACATTGTATTGAGGCAGGATATTTTATGTTATTCCTTTTCCATGGTTCTTGTATTGGCCCAGCACATGTAGATAGCACTTCCACTTTGCCCAGAGAAGTCTAATTCTTGATTTTTCTGATTTTGAAGGCTTTGTCTCTCATAAATGTCTGCACAGCAAGAAAAGCTTAGAAAACTTATTTTATTTTTATGACAGTCATTGCTATCACATTGTCGACAGCAATAAAAGCCTGTATGTCAAAAAGTTTATCAGCTTCTAAACCAAGGGCTAGAAGAAAATAAGGTTCTAAATAAGTCTTAGACAGAAAGAATTCTTCTGTCAGAAGTAACAAAAATCTACAGCTCTTACTTCCTGATATATTTGGACTTTTTGAAGGTGACATGTAAAAATCCTGTTCCTATTAGTTTCAGACACAATCCAACAAAAGCAACAAAAACAACAAAGCCAAATAATTTGCTTCTCCTTAATTTGGAGTAATGTTGCATAAAATTATCTCAAATGTAAAGTAACTAGCTTGATTACTGTAAATGAGGAGGTTAAATTGTTTTGCTTTGTTCAAGGCAGTGTAGTTACCTAATTTTTCTCAGTTTGCTTAAGTGCCTTTGAAAGGTGCAGTGTCCTGATAAAAAATTCCATGTTCTATGAATATTTCACCAGTTTGCAAATACTACTCTATTTATTTACAGACTATTCTAAAGAATGCCTTTTTTCTCCTTCTAAACTGCCTCCCAAATTTTTTACATTCAATTTTATATATTGGTTCCAAAAAAAAAGGATTCTGTAATATTATAAGTACTTCACATAGTTATTGGTTTTCATAATAATTGTGTTTTCTAGTGGTTTGGCACAGGACAAACTGCTGTGATAGTACAAACTTATGCTATAATAATGGTTCATTACCAGCTAAAAGCCTACATAATCATTAAAATCATCACTTGCTTAATGCAAGTACAGTTGAATTCTTGACTGTAGGATTTAACATTATGAGTTCGGAGTTATGATCTAAAAGTTTTAGACCAGAGTTAATTCTTCAGTAGTGACACAGCACCATCAAGCATGGAAGGCCAATTCTTTACATGGGATAATAAAGCAAGGTCTGTCTCAGATTCCTATTACAGCATTACAGAATTCAGTGGCCTTCTTAGGGTTTTTTTTTGGGGGCGGGAGGTTGCATTTCCAAACAAATTAGCAGGTACTCTGCAGCTTTCACTGAGCTTAAGAAGCATTTGGAGCATACCATTATCAGGTAACACTGTAATTTTGTCACATTATGTGAATAGGCAATGGAGATTAACTTTGTACAATTAATCATAATTATTTTTAAATATTACTTGTAAAATTATGATGAAGATAAAGGGGAAAGTAATTTTAACATGAAACAGTTCAGGAAGCTGCTTCTTTTATTTAAAGAAATTTTAAGGTTTCTTTTAAAGCATGTCTTTTTTTTCTATTTATTTTGATATTAATTAAGAATAAACCAGTAAGAGTCTACTATAATAATACAGTTTAGGCAATGAGAGTACATGCATGTAACTTTTAGGAGCTGTCTTTCATACATCCCTTGAGATTCCAAGAGCAAGAAGCACCCAGATCTGCCAAATAGAACATCTTTGCCACTAGAAAATATGTCTTCAGTGTACTTTTGTTGAGGGTTAGGATTCTTCCTTTTGTTTCTTTCTCTCATGCAATTTTGTCCCATCTGTTTCTAAGAGACAATAATGACCGGTACTTAAGAGAGACAAAAGAAATGGCCAAGGTGCAGGAAGGGTGCAACAGTGAAACCCACGGACCTTACAACCATCCAGGTTCCAGCTGAACCACAAGGGCAGTCACACCCAGCAGCAGTCGCCCCTGTGCAGAGGAGGAAGTATAAGACCAAATCAGTACGCTCAGTTAATGATGATGGGGAACCAGGGCCCTCTCAACCAGCAGGGGAGCCAGAGCCTGAAATCATCACCGAGTCTCTGTCGTACGACAGTCTCCGTAATCTGCAAAAAGACATTGTGCGACGGGGGCGTGAGCCTTATACAACCTGGTTACTTTGGGTTTGGGACCTTATGGGTAAAGGCGTGCAACTGGATAGTGGCGAGGCAAGGTATTTGGGATCCTTGGCCCAGGACCCAGGTGTGGATCAGGTGTTCCTGAGGGAGCCAGGGCCCCATTCTCTCTGGGAGCGGCTTTTAACAAGTGTAAGAGAGAGGTTTGTCCACAGAGACAGAATGCAGGATCACCATCATAGAATGCCCTGGAAGACCATTGAGGACAGGATCCAACTCCTGAGAGAAGTGGCAGTATTAGAGGTACTCTTTGGGAGGGACAGACAGCATGATAACGACCCTGACAAGGTCAGGTGCATGGGGCAGATGTTGTGGAACTTGGCAAAGCCAGGGCCATCCCAATACACCACCGTCACTGCAATGATTAATGCCAAGGACAACCGAGAAACAGTGGGTTCCGTCACCAACAGGCTCAGGTATTATGAGAGTATGGTCAATGGCCTGATGCAGGCTCATGTCTCTGCTGTGGTTAAGGACCTCAAGGAGGAGTTTAAAGAGGAGATTAGGGAGGTGAGGGAGGAGGTGAGGGAAGAAGAGTATGGCACTAGTGCAAGTCACAGGCCCCAGTGTCAGAGCCTGACATCCCCCAGCTAGGGAAAGAGAGTACACCCCACAAGCTGAGCTGTGGTTCTTCCTGTGTGACCATGGACAAGACATGAGAAGGTGGGATAGGAAACCCGCTTCTGTCCTGGCAGCACGGGTGCGTGATGTCAAGGAGGAAAACACTAACCGAGGGAGTTCCACCAAAGTGAAGATAGCCTCAGCCTCCCGTGACTGAGCTGCCAGCTATTACAGAAGGGAGGATGATATGTCAGATCCCCTTGAAGGAACCTCTAGTATGTATGCCCAGGGAGGGAATGATAACCAGGGCTAGAGGTGCCCTGCCTCTAGCCAGGTAGAGGCATAGGAAAATCATGTCTTTTGGACGGTGTGGATCNGTGTGGATCCGATGGCCTGGCACATCAGAGCCACAGAAATATGAAGCGTTGGTTGATACTGGTGCACAGTGTACCCTAATGCCATCGGGACATGTTGGGGGCAGAACCTGTTTCCATTGCTGGGGTGACCAGGGGATCACAGCAGTTGACCCTGTTGGAAGCCGAGGTGAGCTTGACTGGGAAGGAGTGGCAGGAACATCCAATTGTGACCGGCCCAGAGGCGCCATGTATTCTGGGCATAGATTTCCTCTGAAGCAGCTATTTAAAAGACCCAAAAGGACTCAGGT
>VZTE01006386.1:273301-299020 GCA_013397775.1 Eulacestoma nigropectus | reverse complement strand
CTAATTTCATATATGACACAAGTAATAGCCATTACATGATTATAAAAAAAGGTGCAACTTATGTTACTAATGAAATAATTTTGTGCCAAGGTTCCTTCCTACTAAGTAATAAAGATATTTTTTCTATTGTACTTTAATTATTTTAAGACCAGAATGTTACTATTAAAGTAGTTGATATGAAATACTCTCTCTGCCATCTCCCAAAAGCAAAACACTACACATACACACGAGGCTACTGAGAGTTAATGGAATACTTCAACCATTCACATAACTGCATTTTCAATTATTCAAAAACACAACACGTGTAATACATTGTTCGGTTTAACTGCACACTAGCCTATCAAAAGCCAAGCAAGAACAGAAGTTGGTCACTACATACAGCACCTGGAAACAATAAATGGTGTAACTGACAAGTACTAGAAGCCTCATTCTTCCCTTAAGAGGCAATACAAATCTACAGTAATTATATTACCACTGAAGAACAAAATCCAAAATTAAGTTGCTGCAAAAGACAACAAGATGGCCTACTTACATATACTGTAGAAGAAATTTAATTCCCATAGTAACCAAGTAAACTTTCTAGCTTACTAAAAAGTAATATGTTTTAGTTTATATTGATGTCTTAGGTTTTAACTTTTATATTTTTCAAATCCTGTTTCGCTTAGTGTGTAGCTCTGAAGTTTCTTGTAGCTTGCTAGCTGCTCTCCTAGGCCAGATAGACACAACAAAGCTTCTGTGAGCTTGCTATTCAAGGACACTCAGACTGTCCTAGGCCCAAAGGTGTAAACTAGGGCCTCAAGAGAGGTGGAGAAATTGAAGAAGTTACATCATTAGCTAAAGTTTTAATTGGTGAATTTACACTGATATGCAAATGGATCAAACCTATAAAAGTGTGAAGAACTCGTGACTTGTCATCCAGCTTGGGGTCCATTTTTGGAAGTAGCCTCTGGCTCCCCAGGGTGTACCTTTGAAGGCCTTTCAAACAAATATCCACCTTTATTCCCTTACTCCTGTCTAGTCTCTGTTTCTAGGTAGCCCGTCCAGGCACCAATATGATGCTGTACACCAACCATAACAAACTGCTGTACAATTAACTAAAAGACTGCACGTGCTTATGGCCAGCAAGTAACAGTAGACTAAAAGCACAGGAAAAGAACATAACGCCTCCTGAAAACAACAGATAAACATTATGAAGAAAACGTAGGACTTTCTATGCGAGGTGTTTCATTTTATTGGGAAAGCATATCAATACTTAGGACTTTAAAATTTCTTATTCTTTTTTAATAAAGATCTAAGAATATGCTCCCTTTTCCCTACTGACTGATACTACAATTAAAGCCTGTAAAGACTGCTTAAGAACAAAAACTAAGTAAAGCAGTTGGATCTGTAATCAGCTCCATGTTATTTCCACGATAGGTAAAACTCCAGTCTTTCCTCAGTATGGGAGAATGCGTGGGAATAACACAAGGAAAAAAGTCTCATAGTTTGATTCCTCTAAAACCGTATTTACAAACTGCCCCTGTTGAATCTTAAATTCCAAAGTCTACTTCTTGTAACTCAAACTTCTCTTCAAGAAAAAGCCCGGACTGTGCTTGCAGTCTGCTTTGACTGATATGAGAGAAAATCAGCCCACAAAATTAAATATATTGATCTCTACTGCTCCCTATATAAACAAGAGACAGAATATGACTTTTACACTGTATTTGAAGTACCAGGAAGAAAACTTGCATCCATTCCTACAAAAATCAGATTCTGACAGACAGGAGTAACATTTGAAGAAGTAGACCTAAAAAGACCGTATCTGGAAGAACATAAATGGAACAGAACAGTGAAGAAAAAAAATGGTCATTTCAGTACTCCAGACCAAACCTTAGGACTTGACTGTAAATTGTCATACATTAATGAAACAAAAATGCTTAAACTTCATATTGAAAACAATATAGTAATCTTTTGGCTCCATGCAACATATTTAAGGGGAAGACGTCAGTGACCACATTTAGACCATTTCCATTACCTCACTTTTGGAGAAGGTTAAACATGGAAAAATATCTTCCCGATAAATTTTGTCCAAGAAAGGACATGTTCTGTCCATAGTAGGCTCATCCTTCCAAGACCTGAAGTCATTGTACAGAGACAGGTCAGCCTAGAACACACAAAGATTCACATATTTTAGTACTGTAATTATGACACTAGTGTCTACCATTTGCAAATATCCACAGGTAAATAACAAGCATTAAAATGCTTTCTATTGTAATGTGAAAGAATGCTATCACGGTTCAGCTATGAATACCTTCTTAAATCCACTTTCCTAAGCCTGTAAATTCAAGCAAATCGAAACATACAATTTTCAATACACAGAGATAATGCATCTACTGGTTACCACTACACCAGGGACAAGTTAATTACTTTTCCCCCGTTTCCTAAGCTTACAGATAGCTTTGAAAAACTTAGGAAGAGCCAGAAAACAGTTTCCATCTTCATGCATCTTCATTACAGTATTTTAGTCCACCTCCATTTATATAAGTTAAGAAAAGCAGAGAAATTCAAAGAAAACAACTGCAATCCTAGACATTTTACATGTTCACGCTGCATCTGACCCGAACAGGCTATCCAAACACTAAAAGAAAATAGACTAAAACACTGAATATACTAAGAAAACAGGAAGTCAATGTACAACTCAATTAAAAATACACTGTTACTCTTCATTTTTCCTCTTTACGTCAAAACCCTCTCCTATACTGCCCTACAACAGAAAGGAAAGGATGTTCACTGGGAATGATTTATGAGCCCCACAGTTCCTCTAGTCAAAGAGGAAATGCTAAAATTACCTACTAAATCATGCTAGGATGAACTGTGTTCTGTGTTAGGAAAAGGTAATTGTATCTGATTTGAAAACACTTTGTTTTGTCATCTCCATGCTGAGATCAGTTAGCAGTCAGATGGCACCTAACCAGTGTGGTGGTCCAGAGATGGGTACTAGGTTGCTATTAAAAATCTATTTGCATCATGGGGCAGCCTGTCCCATGGGCTTGCTATCCACTAACAGCTAGAGCACACTGAGGTGCTCCCAGAGCACTTTGCTTTAAGGTTACTTGAGAAAGATCTCATTCATGGGCTCCAACACTGCTGCAGGACACAAACCAAGCAGAGTCAGGGTGAGTGCTTCTGACAAACACTCCTAATCTAACATATAAAACTAACTCCAATCCCAAAGGGATATGCAACACCATCCTGCTCCCCATGTGCAACACCATCCTCAGACTGGTTTTGACATTCTGATTCAGCACCTTTTCCCCTGTTTAAATCCCTTTCTTGAACTACAGCAGAATATACTCCTAAAACTACAGAAAGGATGTACACTGCAACAGAGGAGATAAGCCAGGACGTGAATTTAAAATTTTGTACAATTAAAAACAAAAATACAGATAAGATAATGAAACAAGGAAATAGTATATACTAAAAATTGATTTTTAATCCTATTTAAAAGATTAGTGTGCCGCTTTGAACCAACCTCAGTCTCTTTTTCATTCCCCATGCCTTACGCCTTCTCTGAGTTCTCAGCACTTTGCCATTCTTTTACATATATGCTTTGGGGAGTTCTTTCATCACTTTCAGGGGTTTTTGGCTAAACTTTATTCTTTTTCTTTTTTTTTTTCCTTGAAAAATAACCTACAAAAATTGGACTAGAAAATTTGTTTTTCATTAGAGCCACTTGCATTACGTTCAGGTACAATCAGGAACAACTATCTTAATTAAGCTAATCCATACGTGTTCTGGTTGCTAAGCAACCAACTTCATTGTGCAAATGGAATTCAATAGGTGTGACTTGCTTCCTAAAGGAATATCTCCCATAACTTAAAACCCATCTCAGGTCTGGCTTTAAAATTAATACAATCAAGAGATAACAGCAGAAAAACATCCATTTTTGATTTGTACTCTAGAATTCTAAAAATTAAAATGCATTTCTTATTAACTTGGTTATTTTCTAGATTTACTCTATTCTACCCAAACCTACAGCTTACAAAGAAGCTGCCTTGAAAAAAACTGTTCAGTGACCATAACTTGATGTTTTTCCTTTTCAATCTATAATGCGTGATACATGTGTATCTCCTCCCCACCTTTACTTATGCTTTCACTAGATCTCAGTTTTGATTACCTGAAATTAAATATACAATCAAATGCAATAATAATTCCAGTTAATTTTTTTATGCTTTCATTACAGTAAATATGTAATCAGCAAAATATCTCAGCTCTTTGAACAACACTGATGCATTTATCAACATTTCTGGTGAGGGGATGCTACCTGTCTGTTTAAGATCCGGGCAGCTATTCAGCTTATCTCAAGCCTTTTAGTATCTAAATTCATTAGACATGTCTATTTATCGTAAAAGTTATTATTACCACATGCTAGGAAATATTTCTCTGGGATGTTGGCAGCTTTCTAGTTCCACTGCAATTTAGGGTGGACAGCTAGCTACTCTTGACTCTTCCTACATTCCACAAGGAAATCTGAGAGCTGACCTGTATCTACACCCAGCTCCATCCCAAAACACAAAGCTCTAGACTCTGCAAAAGGGTTCAGACCTATTGGCTAAGGGCCAACACACAGCCCTGAGCGAAGGTACTCTTGACTTCCCTTCTGAAGTCAAGTCACTCAAAATCAGAAGAATGAGATTCAAAGAGTAACAACTCAGTAGCAAGAACAACTAGCAAGAAGGGGACAGAACTAGGGTTTCAGACCCAAGCTCCCAGAAATGCAAAAGAATTTACCTTAGAGCAGCTATAAATAAAACCAGTAAATAAAGCACTGGATAACAGGAGCAGCTGGGAAGGCATGTCTCCCCTGCTTAAAACCATGTCCTACCTACTATGCTGAAGGCATACTTGCTTTTTTCACCCCATTCTACATTCCATTAAATACTCCTGCTCAGAAGAGAAATAAAAATACTCAAGTCCCAGTGGGTGGAAAACCTATGTGTTTCTTAGTGGTTCCCTGGGCTGTCACTGGAAGAAAAAGTCACCAGTTTAAGCAGCCTCTAAGTGTCTCCTTATGCAGCCAACAAAAAGGAGAATGAACTAAAGAAAAATGTCAGGCAGACTGGTTCTTCTGCAGCATGTCCTTCACAATCACCACCTTCTCTCCATGAGAAACTGAGGCAAAACAGATTTCTCCCGTCTCTCACTCTTGCACAACACGGAAAGAATTCTCTGAGTCGTGACCTCGGTCTGATGCTTACAAAGTAACTGGATTCCATTCCAGTTCTCCTGTTTTCTGAAGGGCAACAAGGTTTCAGTTTTAGTAAGGAAAATATCCTGGATACCCCTGAAAGTGGGCAAGAAGGTTGTAAATAATCTGATTTTTTTTAAGTTTGTGTATGAAACACAAACTGGAAGATGCCCTAATTTTCTAGGTTTATAGTAAAATGGTATCTAGTACAAATGCAGTCAATGATGACTGGCAAAATAAAGTATAAAGAGCCAGTTGGCATATAGCCAGCAGTGACAGAGCTGGCTGAAGAGACATCTGAGAGGAAAGACAGTGATGTGTATTCTTTTACAGCCTCAAAACTTCTAGCAGTCTGTAGCTAAAGAAGCTTTCTAAGCCATATCTATCTTCTATATACCTTGACAGGCTTTTCGTCACTTTGAATGACTTTATTTTGAACATATTTTTAATCTTGCTTCCTTGTGACAATGTTTCATTATGTACTGACTAAAAATCATTTTCGTTTTAGCTTCCAGAGTTTTCATTAATTCATTAATAATTGTTCATCGTTCATCTTCCCCATGTCACCTGAGATTGCAGAGATTTTTCTTCTACCTCAAGTATCTCTCTACACAGAAATCTTTCCATTAGGTTTGACTATCTGTGTCACACTTCCTCATATTTTCACAATGTCCTTTCTGAGACAAATATATCATAGCTGCATGTATAGAAACAAACTTTTACTACATGTTTCTACAACAGTATAACACTTTTTCTTTTGTTATTTATGCCTTTCCTAAGAACTTCTAAGTCTCTCTAGATCTTTGACCATCACTGAACACTGAGTGGGGTTTCAGACAATGATCAACAAGGTCACTATCTTTTTTTCCCAGCATGATGCAGCTCTTTCCAAGTCCACAACTGCAAGCTTGCTAGATGCATTTTTTTTCCTAGATGCCTCGTTTCTCATTTATTGATTTTTGGATTTCATTTGCTATTCTACGAACCACCCAGTAAAATAAGCTCCTTCTCAACTCTTCGGTCAATTTTTACTAGTACCATTCCAAGGAGTCAAGTACCAAGCTCTCGCCTCATTATTTCCCCATTTTCAGTTACACCAGTAGATTTCAAAAACAAGCAAACAAAGCAACCAAAAAAAACAAACAACCAAAAAAACCCCAAACCACAAAAAAAAAACTCCCACACAGGCCCCAGGATTCCAGTGACTCTTCACCTGCTCTCTAATAAATTACTGATTTAATCTTTTCCCTGGCCTCTTTCACCCACTACTGATCTATAAAATTACTCTTCCTCTTTTCTATGACAGTTTATACAATGCTTATGAAAGTTTATGAACTTTCAATGACGGACTTCATAAAAAAGCCACCAGGATGTACCATTCACTTATATTGTTTGGTTTATTGTTTGGGGTTTTTTAATTACCATGTGCAATTCTAATATTTGAAATCTTATCTCATCTTCCCTTAATGACTTATAGGTAAATAAGACTTGGAAAAATCACCTCCTATTGGTATGTAAGGGAAGTTTTTCATTAATGAAAAACTTCCCTAAAATAGTAAGCATTAAATGAAGATTTAATATATACTATATTTATTGCGAGTAGAACAAAACAATAAAGCCAGCTTATCAGCAAAAAGAGAACAATCCTTGTACATTACCTCTTTACAGTCTTTTACAATTGGCTGCATCATGGTAAGGTCCTGATGACTGCCGCCCATAGCACTGCTTGTACTCTTGTTTCTTGCATGGCCCTTCTTAAAAGGAGTTTTTCCACCAGACTGGAACTCCTTAGTTGGAGATGTTGGTGAAGTAGACAGTACTAGTGTTTTCAATGCTGCTACTTCAGCCTGGAGGACATCAATCTTCATGGAGCAGGGAGGAATAAAGTCATTAACAAACAAAAATGTATTAGTGTATAAATGTGTTAAATCAATTAACAACATCTCCAGCTATCTTGGTGCAAATCAAAACTTCATCTTCCAACAGTACTAACACACAGATGCCTATGCAATTGCATATTGTAGTAACAATGGCTTCCTATGCACCTTGCTGGTTGACATGACACTGAAATACCATGTCCACGGGTGTTTGCTAAGAATATGTCAAGCAACACAAAACAACTGAGTGTATATTCTAAAAATTTATACAGGTAGTGCTCTATCTTCATGATTCACAGTTCAGATTTAAAACCATGTGAGAAGACAAAGCAAACAAGCTGGGGAAAAACTCACCTTTCCTTGTGCTTCTTTTAACTGTTTTTCTGCTGCAGCTTGTTTGACATTTGCTTCTTTAACCATTTTGTGTGCTTCCTATAAAAGATGTTTAGCTAGCGTAAATGCTTCACACAAATTTACGAAAAATCCAACAACTAATGACATACTTTTGCTTCATGAAGACTACTTGTGAATATTAAGTTGTGCAACAGTTGGAAATGAAATAGCTACATCAAAAAAAAATCCCTACAAATCTATCAGTTTGATTCATCACTGGCCAACTAAGGTTCTCCTTGGTTCTGAGCCCAGATTCAGCAACTCCACCCACTCCCCTCCACCAGGAACAATACCTGTCAGGAACACCAGGCTCCAGTCACACTTCGGTGGCTGACAAGCTCCTTGACCCCCAAGAGAAAGACTCAACCAGTAGCAACAAAAGCAAGATAGGCACAGTAGCACATTCAAAAGAACTTCTCCCTTCTTGTAGCCAGAATAACCAGTTTTAGACAACTGTAAATTTCTGCACGAAGGAAACCAGTCAAACAACTATGAAGTCTAAATTCTTGCCATCAATAAAACAGACAAAACAACAGCATAAAAACAGTTCATCATTTAATAAACATTTCTTTAGTAGAATGGAGAAAGCACTAATAAAATAATCCAAGCAAAGAAACAAGGCTAAGCCAATAAAGAAGGAAGCATAAATGGACTGAGGGTTTTTCAAACATCCTTTTACCTCATACCTCTAAGCCTTTTGTCTGTATAATTTATTTGTTTAGGCTCTGATCCAGCAATTTGCACCTACGATCAAATTATTGTTCTCACATGGTACCTACTGAAGGCAACAAAAATCGAAATATCAGAGCCACCAACCAAATTACTTGGGACAGGATCCTTTTCATATCTGTAAAGCGCCTAGCACATCTGGACACTATATAAATAAAACAAAAAAGTTCATACATCGTCATACCAAAAGATCTGGCTCCCAGTGGCATACAACACAGCTGTATAATATGGGTTTGTAAGATTCTAGTAAGTAACAAGACACATGCAGGAATGGGAACATACACATTTATACAATGTGTACAAATACATTTAACATTGACCATGCAGTTTCTGCTTAGTGATGCACCTTTGAAAGCAAAGCATGTTACTGTGCTATTACAGTGTAATAATGTAATATATGCACCCAGCTGTGCAAAACAACTCTCAATCCTCCACTGGGATGCAACGATATAAGCCCTATCATATCCATTTATATGGCTGCTGAAATTAGTGGGATTCAAAATTAAACATGAATTCAAGGGATGCAGATCCCAGCACAAAAAATCAATAAACCTCACCACTGTGTCTTGTTAGAGCCTCTTAGTGAAATCAAATCACAAAAGAAAACTTAGGTAACATGCCTATAACAGTCTGGAGAATTCAAACTCAAACCATTATTACTAATAAACTGTATTTTAAACATATTTTTAACAAAATGACACACTGTTCTAAGCAATGCACTGTCGTAAATATAAAATTTCACTGATAATTTTCTTTTTATTCCTCCACAGTTAAAATACCTACCCGACATTTTCCTCCCCCCAGCATACACAAGTATTTATGCTAAAAAATACCCTTCCACTCTTCTATTTATTTTTTTACACAAAGGAACAGCTTAATATTTTAAGTAACCTTGCCCTACCAGGATGTAGTTCATAATTTGATTTTTGAATGTCAGTATTTTCAAATGTTTAATAGCACTTTTATGTAACATCATAGGTTTAAACACTGCTTCTAAAACATACCTAATGTTGTATTTTTATGCATATGCTGAAAGCCTATACTTACAATTTGGTAAATGTATAAGTCATCCATGGATTATGAAATTTATTCTCACAGTTAAAGATAACACAATTTAGGCCCAAAGCATTCCAATATATATTCCTAAGATAAAATGAGAACTGATCATACTTCAAGTTACGGATTTAGCATTTTTTTTCTTGTGTAATACAATCTCACAATCTTTGCTGGTACTATTTCCTTTTCCTTAAATGCAAAGGTCTCACTTAAAGTTCAGGCTTCTCACTTGGTAACCAGGTTTCACCCTGGTGCATCACTCAGCACTAATGTTTCTTTTGAAGTCTGTGGGTGAAGCATGCTGCCAGACTCAAAATTCAGAAGCTGAAAGCATGGTTAAGTTACGTACTTGCTACCTCCATTCATCTGGAACTACATTATTTTTTTATTTAGTCACCATGGCAACCCCAAATTTACCTCTTATCTAGATAGCCTTGTTGTCAGACAGAGAAGCTGTCTCAAAATAGTTATGCCAAAAAATAAGCTGATATATTTTCCTTATTTTCTTCATTTTGTGTCTAGGCAGATTGACAAGCTCAATGAGGTGTCTCACATCTAAGTGAAAAGTCTGCTGCTTTCTCTTAAGCCTCTACTTCAACACACCCAAGTCTTCTGGACAAAAATCCCTTTATATGCTTATTGCAGAAAAATTCAGCATACAATATACTGGTTCTACATAAAACATCTGGCTCAGCTTCCCTTAAGTATATCACATGGAAGACTCCAACAAACCTCAAACAGACTAGCTGTAAGTTCTTCCAATTCCTGTCCAAGTTGATCTCGCACTTTAGAAAGCCTTTCACATTCTTCATCTTTTAACTTCAGCTCCTATGGAAAATTGAAAGTTATTTATTCTGACTTAGAGTAGTAATTTGGCCTTTTAAAGCTAATACCACAAGAGAGGGGGGACAAAAAATAAAAGCAAATAATCAGAGGAGCATAAAACCTTTGCTAAACAAAGCCTTTCAAAATAGTCATCTTAACACTAAAAACAATTAAATTAATGCTATGCATATATAGCTGTTTCTTCCTGCTGTACAGAATTATACCAGGCCAATCTAATGTATACCTAAGCTAACACCAACATTTCCAAAATACCCAGAAGTAAAAAAAAATTTTTTTTCCTGGAAGTATAAAAGGCTGTATTCACACACAATATAGATCAAATTAATTATTGGGGGAGACAGAATACCAGTTCATCTACCCATTCCTTAAAATATGCTTAAAGTAATCCTCTTTAAAAAATAAAAAAATTAATTTAAAAAATCAGAAAGCACTGTCTCAGGACAATCCGCAATTCTAAAATCTTAAAACATATTTTACTATAAATACTCTCTTCCAAATATCTCCTTACAATGTTTCCAAAATAATACTTTAATCATATCCTTGCCCTTGTTCATGCAGATATATAAATAAAATTAGATCAACTTAATGAAATTCCAAATGTTAGTGTCTACACCACTAAAATTTGAGTGAAGATCTGACCATAACCATTTTTACAGTAAGATTTTAACACAGATTTGGCAGTAGAAGGGTTACATATGCCCAATCTCATCCGTACTGAGGATGAACTGGGGTACTTTGCGGAGAAGTAGAAAAAGGCTGACAAGAAATTTGAAAGCTCTTCTCTCCTTCCACATCCATTAAACCCTGGAATCTCTTACAGAAAAACGAAGGATGTAGAGATAAAGTAAAAGAAAGAGAAGTAGCCAGCTCTGACCTTTGAAACTTTTTTTGGCCCTAACTCCATTCTCATCCCCATCCATCTCTTTTTCCTCTTCCCCCTGCCCAGAAAGGCATTTCATTCCTGAAATGCAAGACCCAAGACTGTCACTAGTAGTTTAAAGACTTCAAATACAATCCAGCAATGATTTGCTCTGAAAACCTCCACAAGCAAGTTGAAAAACAGCTGCCTTCAGAAAACTGGGGGAGGTCAGTCACAAAAAAAGGCCCAAATGGAAGCTTCCCCTGTGTTTTTGGAAGGTGGTTAGTATTTCTTCCAAAGCCTTCATGACTGAAGTAATGTTGCATACAACAATGTGGGAAACTGCATCTTGCCTTGTAGCACGCTGGTATTACATCTTGCCTTCAACTGCTGCAGCGAAATTGGCAATAGTTTTTTCTGTAAGGTGAAGGGTCCTGTTTGACTTCAGCTCCTAGACTGGACAAGAGTTTAGGGACTCTTCTAGAATTATTTAGTATCAAAGGCATTATTCTACCCTTCTTTCATTTGGTTTTAACTTTGAATATATTGATTGATTTTTAGTCTAGTTTGTTTGTCATTTGGATTTTTTTGCTTTCCATATGCAACTATTTTGTAAGGTACCACTTAAATGACAGGGATTTTTCCAAACACGGTATTTCTCAAATTCTATTCAAATCTTACTTGCTAGCTACTATTCTGCGCACAGTAACCTATCTCTTTCTCAAAAAAAACCCCAAAAAGGCAGCAGAAAAATAACTACAGATGGAGGCATGAGAAGGAGAAAGGAATACAAAAAACTGAACACAAAAAAAAATGGAAAAAAGAAGAGGTTAAAAAAGAAAAAGGGAAACAATATTTAATTATTTTGTGTTGGTTTAAAGTATTTCCCATATAAACTGTGGTTCTTAATCAGGAAATGGAAGATTCTGATGCAAAACACTTAAAGCTCAAAAAAAGAGTTGAAACTTTTCCTATAAATGCAGAGGAAACATCAGCATTTCCTTTGGCTTACTTCCCTGATTTGTAAGGACAATGCTACATACGCATCAATATGTCTTAAGAGGAGGTTATATTAATATTCAGATCAAGAGTTGTCAACCTAACAATGCAAGTAAAACTACCCCAGGTTCACCTACCACTACCAATACACTACTTACATAAAACATTTTGCCTGCAACTGGAAAGATTAGGAGAGAGTAGATTAAAATTTAGGCAGATGAGTAAAGTTTCTTAACAAAAACAAAAAGACAACACCAGGCAGTCTACTACGCATGGTTGCTTAGCTGGATTTGTCAAACACTGGGCCAGTTTCCACGACATGATTCAGGCAAAGCATAATGTAAGACATTATTTTTGTCAACCAATTTTAAGCTCAGGTTTTTTAGGCAAGGCAGAAATAAAAAGTGCCCAAAGCAAAAAGCTTAGCACATATTAGAAACATTACTACTGCCTGTGTCTTAAAGGCATTACTGGAGACTTCCCAGCCATACCCAATAAAGCAGCAGAAAAGACAAGTGTGTGCTACACTAACCATTCATGCCACAGTCCTTCACACATTACTGTTCTAAAAAAGTAACTACATGAAGATGAGGAACTATTAAAAAGCACATTACAAACACACTTACAGAAGGGAAGAAAAAAATTAACTTGCATGAAAAAAACCCAACCTTACAGTTAAAAAAAAATCTGTATCAAAGAGTCATATTGTTGTTTATTTCTCTTTGATCTTCTCAGACTACAGGGTAGGTCTTTAAAAAGAACCAGTGAGATAAGAAATGCAAATTACTGCTTCAAAACCATTGACACTTTACATTCTAGAAAGAAAATCATCCTACATCTAGCTCAGCAATTTAACCAAGTCAGAACTAGATGCATAATACTGAGGAAAGAACATTTTCTACAGATATCACCTAAATTCTGAACTGTGAGATACTGCTGAATTCTGAAGTTGTCAAAAAAGAATTTATATTAAACACACTCCTATTTAACTGGTCTTCACTCAGCACACAAGTTAAACAAGCTACATAAAAATCAGCCTTTTGCAACCAGATTCACAAGTGTGTTTAATGTGACAGAAGATCCAGAATATCTTTTCAAAGTTAGCAGTATTTCACAAACTATTGAATTATCTTATGGTGTGGGTGAAGATGCTTCTATTTTGCTTTCATATAGTCTTCTTTCTACTCGCCTGAGAAAATTTCTCTGCCTACAATACATTGCGACAGCATAAGAGGTGCAGAAACTTTCATCAAAGACAGCCCAGAACTGCTAAAACACCTTCAGAGAACCAATGCATTTTTAACAATCACAAGCCTGTGGCCTTACAACTGAACTGCAATTTGATTTTAGAAAAGACTGAAAGCAGACTTCTCAGTACAGTTCTAACGCACCCTCATTTTTATTGTTAACTTATAAGAAAATAACAGAAATTTTTAAATGCTGAATAGTACTGTATAGCACTACTGGAATTCCTGGGTAGTTACTGTGAACCTGCTTATTGATTAATCCATGCAGAGTTTTAAAATATCATGTTTTACTGCTGATCTGAAGACACAAGATCAAATTGTAACACTTGGTTTGTTTCTGAGATGAAAAATATATACAGAAATTGAAGCCTTTGAAAGAAAATTCTAAATCTGAGAATCAGGCTCTCAAACTATGTTGACATTGACCATACCACATTCTATCCTACTACCTCTTTCACCAGAATTACTGCATCGGGGGAAAAAAAAAATCAATTTTACTCTACTAGGAAAATATAATTAATTCACATTTTACTACAAAAAGTCAAACATGGTTTTGCTTGTTACTAACAAGTGAACAGATCTTACTCTAAAGACCACGGGAATCATGGAAACCAAGTACGCTGTTACCATCATCTCTTGCAGACTGCTCTTTCCTCATCAAAGAGGGCTAAAACATCCGTTTGTTTGACAAGGAAATAACTGTGGGCCAAATCACACAAAAATTCAAGGAAAGCATGACTATGAACTGCTAAAGCTCAGAAACTACAGGTAAGCCATCCAAAATACATGCAGTATGCTGGTTAACTAAGATGAAAAGCAAAAGGTATACATTTGCAAGGACTCCACTAAATTTGAGTATCAAGAAATACCATGTATCAAAATAACATCACTGTTCTCTAGGAGGCTTATCTACATGTGGTTGACCTACCTTCAATAACCACTGCGACAGAGCTCAATCTAAACATGGCAGAGAAAATACAAATGCATAGAGACTAAGAACATAAGGCCCCAGGCATTACAATCACTAAGCCTTTTAACATCTTCTCAATTTCCCTGATGCTGCTTTAGAAGATTAGTGAAACAAGAAGGGTTCAGATGACGTAAAGCAAACACTACTCATCTCCACCTTTAGAATATAGCCAGAAATTAAGACTTCAGTGAAAAAATAAGCAAAAAATAATCTGAATGGTCTCAAAGATTGAAAAAAATCTGTCATTTTAATTAAGGGAGCATTTTAAGGCAAAAGTATGTAAACTCTTATACGCCCCATTAGTACAGAGCTCAGTGCTGCTGTTAACCTCTGACCCAACCTTTCTCCCAATCTTATGACGCGATTTGATGCTGCAACTGATCTAGACTGAAGTTCTCTCACCAAGAAACAAAGTTTTGAAGGACTTTTTTAACAATTTTGCCAGCAATGCCGTTCATCTTAAGAAGTCTATAGTCTTAAGAAATCCAAGGCACACACAAAGCAGGAAAATAAGAAAATAATACTTATTCTATCACTGAATAATTTATTCAGGAACTGTATTGAAATGTCTAACAATTACATGACATACATACATTATCTAATATAAAAAACCTGACAGCACATTAAGAAAAAAGTTGAACTCCAAGCAAAGACATGAAAAAAAATTAGTGGATCCCAAGCTTTAAAATTTCCATTTCCTTTCTAGTTTCCTTTCTGATCACAACTGCAACAAATTCAAATCAATCTTTAACATATAATACAATAGCACACAGTTTGGGTAGGAAATTTGGAACAAATGAAAAATGCAAAATAGCAAATTTGCATTTACTTTGTTCACACTCTGCAGCCTGTAAAGCTTCCAAGTTCAATGAGCTCACAAAATTCAAGTGCAAATTGTAATTCTCATTTTTCTCACTAGTAAACAGCACAGAGAATCACAGAGAATTTAAAGCCATTACACAAAAGACAACCAGTTATACAAAGACACTACCTATTCATTACATCACTACAGGGTTTGAAGTGAGTACTCATCAACAAAAGTGAATATGCTTGGAAACAAAAGTTCAAAGATTGCATGATATGTGAGTATCACAGAGAGGATACAGCACTATGTGAATAGCCATGAGTTTTGGAAGAAAGATACCAGAGATGGATTAGGGATAGGAAAAAAATAGTCCTCATGCAGGAAGAGGAAGAAAGTGGGTATAATGGAAAGAATAGGGTTTATTGTTGTACAGTCTGTAGAGACTTCTGCGGTGACTAAGCAATTCTGAAACAGTGCAAGTTTATAAAGACAAGCAAAGTAAGTTACCCCCTCCAGTATAAAACTGGTAAGAATCACATGAGGACTTGAGAATTAGCAAGAACTTTGACATCAACAGTCTCAAGTTAGTGCTGAATTGCTTCTGTTAAGACCATACAAAGAGTTTGAAAACACATAACATGCAGTTAAGTATGTCCTAGCAGCCTTCATGCCATTTCCTTAACAGCCTCAACAAATTTCAGAGTGAAATAGGAAAACACTTCAATTTTTAAGAGATAAAGTGGTATACACTGGAACAAGATTTTTAGATCATTCCAAGCTATCAGTAGCAGATTTGAGTTGTGGCTTTCAAGTACATGAGCTGTAATGTGGCATACTGCAAAGAAGTGCTTTTCTAAAGTTTAAATGTTAATTTGTTCTTATTTTCTAGGGTTCCAAGTCTAACTTCTAGGATTATACATTTACATGCAAGGTCCTCAAATTTAGCTCAGGTTAATGTTTTCTTTCAGTGGTCAAAAGCTAAGCAAACACATACATTAGCAAAGGAAGCCACTACTCAGCAATAAAACAATCAACAGAAAAAGTAATGTCCGAATCCATAGTTAAGATTCACTACGACAGTAATGATGACTGCATTCAACAAGATGAGACAGCAAACAGAGGGTAGCAAGTTCAAACATAAGATGAGCTTAAACCTAAACAAGAATGGAATCACCTAGAAGAGAAGAAAGGGCATGGATACAAATAGCACAAAATCTACTCAAAAACTTAAGCACAGAGAAATGTTAAAATGATAAATAATGGCTTTGCATTTATATAGCACCATCCATCCAAACAAGACAAAGCGCTTTACAAATATTAATGAATTGAGACACAGTGTCTTCAAAGGTATCCATACTCAATTTGAAGTGTGGTGTAACAGTACTCTAAAGAACACCAGAGACATTTTAACTGCTTCTTTCCTATGCAGGCATTCCCCTATGAAACACGCCGGTTTCTAAAGCATTTATAAATTCTATGGCACACGCTACGCTTTTAAACTCTAGAGGAAAGAAGACTCAAAAGGTATATAATCAGTGTCTATAAATACTTATTCAATAACAACAGAATGACAGAAAATTACTCCTATTCTCAAATGTCAGAATGAAGGAAAGCCTACATTTCAAAAAGAGAGCTTAACCAGATGTTTGCAGCAAGTTTCCATGGTTAAGTAGCAGCAGCAGTACTAGGAAAAAAACCATTATCAAAGAACAATTCTAAGACATCAGCACAGCACTTAAAAAGTCTTACATTAAATAATTACATCATAATAAATCTATAAGAAATGAGTAGACTTCAAGTGCACCTTCAGGCTCATCTATCATTCTGCAATACTAGAAACACTTTGAAGAGAGAAAAAGCAGGAGGAAACAAGACAACGAACCTTACCCTCTGAGCTTTTGCAAGTTCTTCCTTCAATCGTTCATAGCCCTTTTCTCTTACTTCCAGTACAGATGGGCTCCGTAAGTGAGATAAACTGTCTGTACTCAACCCAAAAATATCTTCATTTCCTTCAGCAACATCTGCTACAGTAGCGCCCTGCAAAAACTCTCTCTCTACGTTATTGCTCTCCTTCCTGGCATTACTGTGATTGAATGACCCACTCTGGGGTCCAGAGGTAGAACAAAGTACTGCGTCGGTAACACTGATGCTGTAAAGAAAGCAATATATTTTTTATTTATGCAATACATTAAGAGTAAGTATTTTAGAAATGCCAGTAGTGATTGTGAACATATAATTTTGGACACAATTTAATATTACAACATTATAAATAATATTAAAACCGTATCTTTAATGAAGCAAACAGTTTATATGCAACAAACATCAACAATTTAAACAAAAAGACACATGGAATTTACCTGACACCTGATACTTCTCCACAATTCAGTTGTCTGGGAGATGAATAAACAGGTTGTGTAGGAAGGTCAGAAACATTTAATGCATTGGGTTGGATTGGTGTGGAGGACACAACAGAAGGATGTGGTCGGTAGATTAAACTGGGTGAGGTAGTTTGTTCCTGAGTCCCTGGCTCATTTACTCCAAGAAGATCTGGTGTAGTAGGCGAAGCGAGGTTCACTTCATGAAAGCCTTCCAAGGGGTCACTGGCCATAATAAAAGCCTCATTATATGAATCCCTAAACGAAATAATCACATTATCAGAAAGTAAACAGGAAATACTTAAATATACCTGACAGCTATTTGAATTAAAAACACACTCAAATATGTTCAGAATACTTCATGATAGAACGGAAACTGTGGACTATTCTTGCAAAAGTACGAACTTCAACCACCAAAAATGTTTTTTCCCACCCATTGCACTGTTGAGTCCAGAAGATCTAACAGCAGACTCTGCATCTAAATGGGATGATGAAATCAAGAACATACTCTACATCATAAAACAATGTAATTTTTAATATAATCTAGAGCTGTTTCATATCAAAACAAATATATTTCATTCATGAAAGGGGGAGATCTGGGAATCAATGAAGAAAAAAAATTTTCTAAATGTAAAACTTCCACTTTTTATCTCAATGAAGCAAATAATCTAGGTCAGAAATCAGTGAATCTTTAAATAAATTACAGTCCATAGTGGTTTTGGTTAAATTACTCATCTCATCTTTTAACGGTTCACTGAAATGACAGACTTAGCCAGTAAGATTTCTCATTAAGTATGATGATGTATATTCAACACATCACATGATTAAGTGAACATGACAATTGTGAACAAGTATACCAAAAATATATTACAGGTAAAAAGTACTATGAATTGGCAATTTAACTGACAATCTTTCAATTTATTTTTAATTACATATACTTTTCATCAGATCAACAGAAAACAAGTACAACACATGATTTTTATAAGTCCTATTTTCCAGCAGTTTATCAGAGATGACAAAAATCTTTGCATAATTCAAAATTGTAAGTTGGAAGTAGTATGGAGAAATTTGTGAAGGAATTACTTAGCACTGATTATTCACCGCAAAAAAAAAAACCCACAATCTTTTCCACGTTATATAAATACAGAAGAGAGAAAAGGATCAAAAAAAATACTTAATGTGCAAAAAAAACCAAAAAACCTGGGCATCTAAACAAAATAATACATTGTATTTTACAGAGAAAGTCGCTTGGATCTTACACTTGGAAAGACAAGGCAGGGAGAAGATCTAGAAAGATGATGGTCATAACCATGAAGAGAGGATGCCATCGACTTTACACATACCTCCAGTTCATTAGCTACTTCACAAAACACACGGGAAGACACCAAGAATGGAATTCCAAAATTACATATGAAGTAATGTTTTAGTTAAATTAAGACTTTCTGGTCACCTTAAACTCAAAGAACACTACTCAAAACCGTTCCGCATCTCAAGGATTGTGGTGTGTATACACCAGTGCGAAATAAGCTTTACCACATCAGCAGGTGCATGTGGGAGAAGTTCAACTGTTCAGACAGCAAGAATATGTTAATTTTTCTCTGCCTCTCTTAATTGCTCCGACAAAAATCACCCCCCTCTAAGAAACTGCCCAGACTCAAGGGGCAAAAAGGACCTTGCATGAATAAAAATGAACATTTTTGTTTCAGGTTTCTTTTATGCAGAAAATTTTATGCAGAAATTTGTTTTATTTTGAACTACCAAAAGAGTTGATACTTGTTTCAGTTGCACAAATAGGATTTACACAGAAAAACACTGTCACAGTTTTGTGCTTTGAAGCTTTCCTGTCATAACAGAGATGAAAAGCTTATTTTTGAGTTTAAGTAACTCTAGCAAATATTGCTGTTTGTTTTCCCTATAATTCTTCTTAACTATTGGAAGCATTATAATTACATGCTCTACATGATGATAAAGCCTGTTGAATAGACAAATTAAAATGAAGAAACTGACACAGCTACAGGACATTTCTTCAAAGTTAAATTTCAAGAATGTTTTCAGCTCTACAATGCAATTACTACATCATTGTTTAACATTTAATAAGCTAAAATACTGCCGTCTTTATAATTCATCACCCCAGTTGAAAAATATCCATGTCACAGATCTCAAAGTCAGGGTCACATCTACACAAACACTTTCCCTTTCTTTGCTCCCACCACTCTCCTCTGACCACCAAGCCAGCCATACCCAACACCACTATACTGGCAACAACACCAAGCTGTCACTTCCAATTCCCGATTCTTTGGATTCCAGTCTTCACAACTAACAAAAGACACAGGCTCTGAACAAGGATGCAGAAGGGCTGCCTGGATGCCTTGCCTTTTCCACAGCATGTAGGAAAGTGCACCCAAATCCACAGAATCAAAGTTGAAATTGAGACCTACCTGAGAAGAAAACAGGAACACGCTTCTGTCACATACTCCTCGCTATTGACTAGTTTCTATTTCAAGTTTGAAATACACATTGCTAGTCACTCTTAAAACTCAAGGTCTGCCTTGATATTCACTAGAGACATGGAACTTCAGATCACCAGTACCACTGACTGTCTACAGCTGCATGCCCCATTGGGCTGAAGTTTGCTATGCAAGTTTTTTTTTTCAAAAAACTGACTTTTAAAAAAATACTACTTAACCTTTTCCAAGAATAAAAAAAGGCTCAATAAGAGCTTATTTGTTGTTTTTAAATTTATTTTACTTTTTCTGTACAAATCTTAGGGCTATCTGTTTGGACCAAATAATTTAAGTACATAGAGGAAGCAATAGGTTAAAAGATGCACCATTCCATATATTTGTGATAACAGACAAAAAGTCATCTACATTCTGAAGCACAGAAGGCCATGCTGGCTCACACAAAAAAAAAAAAAAAAAAAAAAAAAAAAAAAAAAAAAAAAATAAAAACCCAACCCTTTTTTTTTCAAANTTTTTGTCTTAAAAAGCCAAAAATTGCCCACATGCACTAAAAAAAAAAAAAAAAAAAAAAAAAAAATTGAAAGCCTACTCATTATCTTTCAAATGCTCAAATGCATTTCTAGCTGTCCCTCTGGACCACCACATCAATTTACAATAGCAAAATAGTATGTTTTGGGGGGATGGATGGGAGGACTCTATCCTACCTCCATGGTCTCACTCCTTTGAGAAATGTTCCATTTAACTCTTTTCTACAGCTTTTCCACCTGGCTATATCCTAACTTGCCTATATCCTACAGTATTTTGAACAGTAAGAATAAGGAAGAGTCCAAAAAGATTATGGAATTTTATTAACAAGACTATCACTCTGCTTATCCATTAAATATTGACCTCAGCCTAAACAGTAAATAAATCCACACATAACTTCTCAGCTATCAAAAAACAAGCTCTTTCTGATACAGTAAGTAAAAAAGTTTTAAAAGTTATTCCTGGAAGAGCTGAAAAATAAAGTCCCTCAGCTATATTTTTCCCATAGCCTGTCAAATGGGCACTCATAAGCAAACCATCTGTGTAAAACACTTTCCATTCACAACTTTTTTCTTTCCTAAGATTACTTCTCACTAGGCAGTGAGCAGGCAGAAGCTGGGTACACTTCTGAGCAGGCAGAAGCCGGGTATCCAGACAAGACAAAGAAGACCATATTAAGTATCTCAGTTTCAAGACTCACCAACACCATTACGAAGACACATCACACATTAATGAAACCAAACACATATGCAAAAAGCCAGATGGTAGTAAAATTAAAAGCTCTCTTTTGGGAAAGAACTCTTCAAAGTAATGGTAACCAATAGGAGGAGGATTAAAAACACAAATTAAATTTCAGCGTCATTAAAGATTAGAGGCTTCCTTAAGGCTTGCAGGAACAATTCATATTATTAACTAAGGCAGCGATGAACAGCCTTGCTGTGAAGGAACATGAAGTGAATGGTAAGCAGAGAGCTTTACTAGGAGCCAAGCTGACTGTGTGCGAAAAACCACACACTGTTGACACAGCACTCCTAAGTAGTAATTCTGCTACTGTGAACAAAAGCTGATATTCTGCCATTTCAGGGCAGCACACAAATAAAATAATTATTTTCTAAATACTTTTTCTACCACATAATATAAAGTGAAAGCATGGAATTACATTAGTGCCTTACTAATACGTGATTATTTTTGTCTTAGTTGATAGTATGCGATTAGGATCGCATAAAAATGTCAAGTACTGTAATAAATCAACAAAACAACAAAATAAATTCATTTCCTTATGCTTTCATCTGGAAATAATGCAAATTTGGTGGGAGCTGACAAAATGTCGCTTTTTATTACCTCTTCACTGCCACACTTGCACTGCTGACTAACCACAACTTCACAAGGAAACTATGCTCAAATCTGTTATTTCCTCTAATAGTAAACTAAAATGTATTACAAAGAAATCAGTTTAACGACAGTTGGTTTAACACTTCCTATAGCTTCTAACAAATCAAGAACCACAAACATTTTTAACAGCAGTCAAATCAAAATGCTTACCCTAATTTTTCTGTTCTAACTCTTAAGAGGGGTTTAGCTACTTGTCTGATTCAAAGTACTCAATACTAAAAAGCTCCCTGAAAGGCTGCAATTTATTGTGGTTTGCTTCCTTTCAGAAAAAAAAAAAAAGAAATTGTTGAAAACCACCTACTACAAACTCTGGAGTTTGTCTTTCACAGATTGCTTTTGAATATCAGACACTCTGAAGATAACAACTCTGAACAATCTCCTAACTGCTACAGTCCATTTAGAAGCAACGCCAACACCAAACATTTCACACATCAGTAATCTCATTTTCAGCTTTAATAGTAGAGAGTACTGTCACAACAGAACGGCTACCTGCTCCAGTAAGAAGGAAAAAAAAATCCCCTAAGGAAGAAAGTTAACACCTCTGAACATTTTCATCAAGAGCAAATTCTAGTTAGCATTTATCAAAAGAACTGCCTGTTAGCCACTGTGGTTTAACCTCCATGCAGCAAGCCCTTTCATACGTAACTGAGGCTCAAAGACTTCGTTTACTAGACTCCAACATCTGCCTCAGTTGATTTGGGAGGGGTCCAGAAAGTGGAATTTTTTATAGCAGTTCCTCAAAACAACTGGCATTAGCCCACCACTGGGCCTCCATTCTTCTCAGTCAGTTCAGGAAAAAAAAAAAAATTAAATATGTGGTATTATAGAGCCTGGAATGTAATATGTTTTAAACTCTAAAGAACTCCATAGGGAATTAAGAATAGTGGACTAACGAATACCTTTTAAAGAAGCAGTTCAATTAAGTAGTGCTACTTCAAACCTATCAGATGCAAATAAGTGGTTTAAAATTTAAATTGTTGTAAGGCATATACAGGCATTAATATCAAGTTCAAAACTAATTCAATTACATCTATCCAGTATAAGATATTCATGAGATACAGGCACGGGACAAAGTTTGGTAGAGTTCTTCCTAAATTGTTTTATATTTAAGTTTAGCTAGAGATTTCAAGCAAGTTTAAACACCATTATCAATGCTAGTTGATTGCAAGAACACAATTCAATATTTGGCATACGAATTCCTTTAAAGTTTGCAAAAAATAATTCCCACTCCTAAAATTTTGCAATTGTGATGGAAGCTTCTGCTTCAGGAACCCAAAACAAAACTTTTTTTTGGTTGTTTTTTGAGCCAGTAAGATATGAGAGAAAAGAAAGCACTGGACTACTCTAGTCTTTATATATTCTACTTTTATTTACAAGTGACCTCACACCATGTATTTACCAACAGGTGATAAATTAGGCAAGATGGTAAATGGAAGGTAAACTGTAAGCTCAGCAAATCTACAGAATTTAACAGCTAGCAGAAACATACTTGGTTTAGTGTGAGAATATTTGTCTACTGCATTCCCTCTAGTGTTGTCATATAATACTACGATGTGGGTCTTCTATTTTCACTCTCACTTTATGCATTGAAAACACTGTTTTGCACTGTTTTAGAAGAAACAGTCTACTCGATAGCAAGACTTCATGAAGTTAAAAGGATTTTTGTTTTGGTGAACTGATAATTTAAAAAAATCTCTTAAAAACTTAATTATAGGTGTATCTTCAATTCGAAAAATATAGGTACAGACACCAAGTGTCTCTCTTACAGAAACAAGCAGCACAGGAAAATCCATGACCTATATTTATGAAGTGCTTGTGAAACTTATAAATAAACATGGTTTAGAGTCTGGTAGATAGTACACCTCTTACTAGAGAGAGTGTCAGCGCTTTGCAAATGCAAAGAATACCGCAAACTTTCACTGTAAACAAACATTCAAAGAATGCTGTTCTGTTCACAAAGACTCTCAAACCAAGTTAATTAAACTGAAAATGTGATTCTCTTTGCCAATGCTGTTCTTTTTAAAGGACAGCATTGTTCTGCCTTATCTAAGAAACAATTTCACAAGCCCATCTCAGGTTTAAACCTGATCACAATGACTGTAGTGTCATTCTTGCCAAGACCTGGACCTAAAGACCCTCTCGTTTTCAGTTAACACTGAAAATATTCAGTAAATAAATTTAAAATTCAGTAAAATTATCATGAATTTCCTGACATTGTATCTGCAAATGCATTTAAAGAAATATTTACCTAATTTATTAAAAAATGGTTAGCACATTAGTAAGTGTTAATAAAGCCTCTAATACAAGTCTTGACAGTCGGGTTACAGTAAGACACTATTTTACATGCCATATTAAAAATGGTCTTAAAAATAAAAATCCAAAGTACACATCTCTTTTCTGAGAAAATCCATAAACCTAAGTGGAATAGTAATTGACCAGCTCATTTGGTATTTTACATAAATTTTTAAACCAAGCCAATAAAAGCTATGAAGATAGCTGCAGTCTATAATCAAAATGCTTCTTGTGACTGTTCTGTTCTCTTACAAAAAAAAAAATCCCCTTTCAAATATAGCATAAAAAGACAGATATTCCAGTTGCAGCTGTGAGGTGCACTCCCATTTGTTATTTATTAAAAGCATAATGAGAGCGGTAAATTATTCATCCTTCTTTGCTCACTAGGTAACATTAACCAAGCACAACAGAAGAATGACTGCCAAGACACAAACACAGAAGGCCAAACTTTAACCCTTCCAAAAACTCATTAAACAGATCTATAATAGAAACAACAATAAAAATATTAAAGCAACAAGATTTCAGGTTCTGCCCTATAGTGAGGAGTACAAATATTTGAACAGATAGTAGCTGCCAATACATACTTCTAGTCTGAATAACCTTACATCTGCTTCAAAAGAGAAGACGATAATTTCACAGTTACAGCAAGTGTGTAGAAGATTATTTTACCTAGATAACTGTTTTTGAGACTTCCTAAGAACATGCTTAAAAACAAACACAGCAAACAAACCAAGCAACGCAAAACTTACTACATTATCCACAAACAAAACAGATAACACTTTCAAACTCATGAAAGCACTGTAGCTTTTTGTCAGCAAGACAAACTCTGAGGGTATCATCAAGGCTTTGGTCACTCTGTGTCCTCCTGCTCCCAGATCCCCGAGACTCTCGGGGAATTAGAGCACTCCAGCAGCACAAATTTCTGCATAGCTCATCGCTTGAAATCAACTTGTAACCAAAATTTACTTTCTGAGCCTTACCCTCCAACGTTACGTTTCTTTCGTTAGAAATTAAGGCTAACTCAAATCTCCTACGTAACTACTACAGCTTACAAGACCACTTACCAGCGACTAGGTATGACCCTCAATATTGCTCGACAGACCACAAGGCAACCAGAAACGCTACAGGCGAGCGCAGCCCCACTGTCCCACAGAGCAGAACGCCCCTCCGGTCCCTGCCCACGCTGCTCTGGCACCCCTCGAGGGGAGCGAAACCTGCGAAGCCCACGAGGGGCCCTGCCCGGCTCTCCCCCGCTTCTCTCTCTGCCCTTTTCGGCTCGCCCCTGATCCGCACCCGCCGCCCCGCCGGTCGAGGACTCTGTGAGCGGAAGCGAAACGTTCAGCACTAGCTCAGCTTCTTCTCGCATCCCTCCTCTCCTCGTCTCGGTCACTGCTGCCCGGCCGCCCTTCCCCTCGGGACCCGCACAGCCACTACGTGGGGAGCACGGCAGCTGCTCCGACCGCCGGCGCCCGGGGTGCGATGGCTCTTTGTCCGCCGCCACTGCCTCCCCCGGGCAGGTGCTCCCGGCACTTGCCGGGGTGATCCCTGAGAACTACTTTTGCCCAGTTTTGCCTTTGACCGCGGCTAGACTCAGGGACAGGCGCATCCCTGCCGCCGACTGCCCCTTCCGTGCCCACGCAAGCCCCGATGGATCCGGGGACGCCC
>VZTE01006386.1:207726-272992 GCA_013397775.1 Eulacestoma nigropectus | reverse complement strand
CCGCCGCACGTACCTGCCGAGCCTCGAGAGAGGAGCGGCCACCGACGTCGCCGCGTCCCCTCAGCCGACCTGCGGGGCCGGGCCGCGCATGCGCGGCGCGGCGCAGCGCCCGCAGCGGGGCGGGGGGGCAGGTGTGCGCGGCCCCGCTGCCGCCCCCTAGCGGGGGGGCGGGGTGACCTCCGTGAGGGGAGCGGGCGGGACGAGAGAACGCCGGGCCCGGGGGGGCCTCCGCTCGTCGCCTTGGCGAGAGGGTTAAAACAGGGAAACATTGCTTCTGGTCAAGGGCAGGCGAGGACCGGGCTGTTAAACTCTGAGTGTTTTGTTGCCGTGAAAAACACAAGGAAGTTAATCATTCTGTGTTTGATAGTATGCTGTAACAAAGGCACGGGGTTGCACAATTGAAAATGAGAAAATGAAAGATATGCCAGATGATTATCCAGCAATTTTCATTCATGGGGCATGCACTGCTCCAAATCAGGTTCTGAACCTCCCTAAAGTATGTCATAATTAAAGACCAAACTGTTCACACAAAATTTCTGAAATGAGGCCACGTATAGAGCTATAAAAGGACTCACTTGCTAAGAAGAGGTGTTTCTCCAGCTCTGGTAGTTTGATAAAGAGTGATTACTACTATGTCTCATCTGGGCTTGTCCTAAGGTATCCCCACTGCCACCCTGACACAAGCATGGTACTTAATGCACTTGAAGTCCTGGTCTGTACTCTTCTGTGTGTCCTATGTCTTTAAAGGCGATAGGCAAAATGTTATAAAGCTGCTATAAATAAGACTTCATTTCACCACTGGTCTGATTACAGTGCCAAAAAATATGCTTCAAATGACAGCAGTATTGGCTGGACCATGTACTTTCCTTGCTGTTAGTGCAGCTGAACTGAGCCGTATGCTGCATAGTGAGGAATTTGAGCAAAAAACTAAGGTAAACAAGACCTTGTTCCATTCATCAGTTAAGGAATCTAGGCTGCATTCCAGTCAATAATTGAAACTTTAATTATCCTGACAGCTTTCCACTGAATGTGAAAGAATCCTGTTCAGCCAGTCCTGCAGGACATAGCCACAGACAAATAATGTTCTCTGTTCACATGGCATCCACCAAGCAAGAAGTTAATTGAGAGCAAAATAGTATGACAAAGATGATGTCAAAAGACAAATGTATCAATGCCATTCCTCATAAAGTAAATACAGTACCTATAAATACTAATATCTTCTAAATTGCTTTCCGGTATGTAAATCTACACTGACTACAATGGGGCTTAGGCAGAAAAAATGGCTACAGAACATCATCATCTATAGCTTTTCTGAAAGCAATCTGAAAACCAAGAATCCAAAGTGCAAAAAGTGGAATATTCAAACAGCAGTATAACTTGAAATTGGTTGTAAAAAACCCAAAAGAGCAGAGATGTTCAGTTTAAGGAGCTCAAACTTTAGATTATTTAATTTGCTAATATTGACATGAAATAGAATCCAGGCAGTGCTATCAGAATACAGGTTTGACAAATTAGAAGAATTTAGAAACATCAGAAAGTTTATTAAAAACGGGATTGCAAAAGAGACATGACAAGTGGACTCAGAAGTTGAAAACAACCTGTTAAGACATAGTAAACCAGCGAGAGTCTATAATTAGGATCTGTAATCCTATAGTTCTTAATCCTGTACAATGACTGTGCTTGGCATGACAATCTGCTGTCTTAACCAGATTAGCCATCTTGCATTTCAAGAAATAAAAGCAATACTGTTCCAAAGACATTTGACTGTGCTAAAATTAATCACCAACAGATTTATTTTGTCAAAGTACTCCTGTATTTTGCTGTGTGTAATACTTTAAAGGGTCAGGCAGCAGCAAACCACAGAAAGCATAATTTACATGATAAAATTAAAAGCTAAAATAAATTGAATAAATAAATTGAATTAAATCGCAAGTAATAAATAAGAGAAAGGACCATTTTGAGAGGGGCAGGGGGAGAAGAAAAAGATATTTGCTCCTTTAAAAGCCCTTTGCTCCTTCCTGAGCTGCACATTAGTGCCAGGCCAGAGCTACTCCTCCAGGCATCATGAACTGAGAGCCAAGGTCACCAATGAGGGCACAGTCAAGAGCAGGGCCTGGTGGCAATAGCAACAAGCTTTGTCATATACCAGTGACCATCATCCAAACTGAGATGTCAAATCAAGTCCAGGATCCATTCAGGAAGTCTTGTCAGGAAGAGCAAGAGGCAGTATTGGAGACATGTATGACCTGTGTGCAGACCTCCCCCTGTAATGTAGGTCTGAGGCGCATGCAAGGTAGGATCATCCAAGACAGACTCGCATAAGACAAAGTACAGTTTGTCTGTTTTGAGCTCCCTAGTGTGGTTAAATGGCCCAGATGAGAAATTCCCATTCTCCAGCTAGATAGAACACTGAATAGTACTGTGGCACAGACTTGGCTGGAGCAATCTATATACTAAAAACTGAGTCTCACTCGCATAGCTTCTCTCCAGTCATACTGATTCAAGGTGTGATAAAAATCCTTGCAAACAGTACCTGCACTGCACAGAGCCCCCTGAACTGCAGCTCTGTCTGTCACATTTGAACCATCTGTCTGAGAGACTGTATCTTCAAATGTGGTCGTTTCCTTTCCTAATAGTTCCAGTCCACTCAACATAAGAAACCTGTTTCAGGGAGGAGAAAACAGAAGAGACAGAGCTGTTTCACAGAAGGTAGTCCCAGGCCATGGCAAGGCCCTCTGTTGAAGGCAAGAATGGCTGCAGGACTTTAGAAAAATCAAGTGCATAATTTTTCTTTGATCTGATTTTAGCTAAAGTTTCTCATCTCTACACCGAAGCACAAATGCCAGGTAATGTAATTTTTCCCAATACAGGTTGGGAGGAATAAAGGAATGAGGTGGTTGTTCTCTTTGAAGAAGATATTCGCATATTTGGAAGGGGAGGATGTACTAGCAATTTCATGGATAAATAAAGCAAAAAAACTTTGAAATCCCATTTTCTACTTGCCTATGGTACTTCTTACTTGTTTGTTTTAATTATTTTTTAATATTGGATAAACTGTAATTATTTCCTGCTTTTTGTAAAGATATTATAAAACAATAAACTCAAGAAAACCAAAGGATGAATCTACTAATAGTAGTCACACATGCATTGAAACCCCACAGTACAGTGAAAAAAACCCAAAGAATGATCCACTATACACAAAAAAGGTACAGAAACTATAAATCTTTTCTATTTTGGAAATTCCTCCCCCTCCCCCCTCCCCCCCCCACTAGCTCAGTTGAACCAGGGCTAGCAGTATTGGGAACTATATTTCCCCACTCAGGCATATTTCTTCAATGTTTAGCTCAGCATTTTGAAAGCAAATACAATCAGTACATGGCATAAATAAGCTTCCAGTTTATTGGAGCCCTAAAACTTATCTCTATGCTGCCCTTCCTGTTCAACTAATAGAATGTTAAAACCGGTGAGGTGTGTTATTTTTCAAATCTACCCACTGAAAAAAGGCCCAGAATAACAGAAAATAAGCAGGGTTGATACTAACTGCTTCTGAAGCTCTTTCTCAGAACTTCCAACAGTGAAAGACAGAACAGCCCCCCTAAGCAGTGCATTCCAGTGCTGAGCTAACCTTGGAGTTACAAATATCTTCCAAAGTCTAACCTCATCTCCTTTGCTGCAGCATAGAAGAGGTAACAAGCTTATCTCAGTGGATACAGGAAGCAGCAATCTTCAGGGCATTTGATAGCATCATCTATACCCTCAATTTTGTCAAAGAACAAACAATTATTTTACTCTTTCCTCATAGGTGATGTTTTTTAGCTCTCCAGGTTTTTTTTATTGTTCTCTCTAGGTTTCTTCCTGTGAGTCTTTGTCAGAACAATGCTCAATTTCAGGCACAGCACTCCAGCTGAGTTCTGACCAGCACTGGCTTTAAAATATCACACATCTGCTTATACATCCTATCAAAGATCCTTTGCTTTTTCTCTTACGGCAGCAGAATGCTGCTTAACCAGTCCTTCTTCAGCTTGTGTATGACCTCACTTGTGAATTTTCTTCTATGTCCATTTATTCTTACTGAATTCTAATCATGTCCTGAAAAAAAAGTTTAAGACCCTTCATATCTTGCAGATTTGGTAAGTGCATTGTCTATTCCATCAGCCAAGTCATTAATTAAAATACTGCATGTTATCAGATCCAGAATGATCCTCTGAGCTGAGATGCTCTTGTTGAAACACTGACCTTCTAAAACCTTGGTTTGAGGGAGTTTTGATACCCATCTTGTATTGTTTTTGCAATAGCTTATGCTGGACAGCATGCCCCTCCCTTTCTTATGAGAAAAGGAGGGAATTTCAAAAGCCTTACCAAACTCTGTCTGCATCACATATATTGATTCTTTCTTATTTGTCTTCAAAAGATGTGCTCAAATCATGCAACAAATACATTGCAGCATCAAAACCTCAAACTGTTTTATAGTCTTCACCTCTCTTATCAGTGCTATCACCTCTTTTGTCCGTGCACTAAATCAATGTCAGAAACGAGAGCTTAAAATGATGTCCAAAGAGCAAATGCTTATTAAAGCCCTGTATTCATTAATTGAAATTCAAGGCTTGAATACTAAAAAACATAAACTTAGCAAATAAATTCCTTTTATACACAGCATACATCTATACACAACCTGCAGAACTCACTAACATAATATTAAAAAAATGGCACACTCTATGCTGGTTTAAAAAGAAAATAACAACACTGTTTCATGAATACACAGAACACAACCAAACCAGGGAAGATACAAATTAATAAAGAATATAAATTCTTACTTAACTATTAAAATGACAAGGATTAAAGAGATATTTCCCCTTCAAGCACGTTAGATTACAATTGTCTGCTTTGACCATAAGACTGATTCTGCAAACAAGCTGCCCAACTAGACCAATTCTGATGTTGAATATGAAAAAAATAATGCCTCTAGATTGTTCTGGAGGTGCTTATAAATGTAACAATACTAAGTAGAAGAAACATAAAAACTGAAATGGCCTTACCAACTTATGTAAGGACTGACATGTGGCTTCATTTATCTTTAGAAGCAAGCCAGGGATGGATCCAGAGTGGGATTAAAAATAGTACATGTTCATCCCTAGTTGGAAAACAGCAGAGATACCAAACCTGAACTCAAAATCAGAAAATAAAAATACAAAATATATTTTCACATGAAAGTTAACTCTCCACAAATCCAAACAAACTTTGTCGCACCAACAAACCTGTTCTTAAAACGCAAGAATGCTTTTACTTGATGAGACTCCAAAAACAGCTCCACCAAATACTAAAAATAAAAGCCGTAAAACGCATCAGGTGAGAATTCAGGAATCCTGGGCTTTATTCACAAGCCCACTTTTGGCATGGGTACCTTCCCTGTGCCTTAATTTTTCTGTCTCTAAATGAAATCCGTGAAACTTCTTCCTCCTTCCCCATAACAGGTACTCACACAATAAAGTTTAAATAATTAATTTTTCAAAGGTCTTCATTCTTTCAGGCTGAAGTTGCTATGAAAAAGGAATGTGTGGCTTTAACACACTATTTTTTCTTTATTTTTGCTCAATGACGCAGAGATTCAAAATCAGACTTCAGTCAAGCCTGCCAGTTATTGCTGAGTTCTGCCCTATCAGGAGAAGCTGATCTTAGGGAGAAGTTTTTACAGGTACCAGCCATTTCCCTGTGTGATAGAAATACCGTTTTGTTCACCTTCTGTTTAGCATTACCTAGTTGGTACAGGCATCACTCCACCGGACACAGTAAGGCCTTCTAGTTTAGAGTGGCCTTTTCTTCTTCTTGTCTTTTTCTGTCTTCTTCTGTCTTCTCCAGCTCAGCACACTCATGATGGCAAGGCTCTGCAAGTTCAGCGCAGCAGAGAGGCATTTCTGAAAAGTAATCTGAATTCTTTACTCAATTGCGTAGATGGTAAAAAATGCTTAAGTAGTATTGAAACCAGAGCAGTTTCAGTTGCACGAAAGAGAGGGATTACTGTTGCACTTCCCAAAGTGACCTTAAAAGTGCTAGGCCTCCCAGGAGTCTAGTCTCCAGTATCATATACCTCTCTGTTACCTTGATCGGAAATGTTCTCTCACACTCACCGTGGCAGGAAACATTTTCTGTCACCTCATTAAAATAGTCAAAGCATGGATTTACCCAGAGGAGAGTGAAGGATAAATTCCCCAGCTAGCACCATTCAATGCCCGTGCATGTTCTGGGCCATGCACTGGCTCGGAAGCAGCACAGCAAGCAGAGGGTTTGTTTCATCTGCTCTTGGCTAACAGATTGAACCTCATGTCTGGGGGAACAATGAGACTTTACTTGCTGTTCAGGTATTTTTTCTAAGTGGAAATTTGCAGAGAGCAGAGAATGAGGGGGTTTGTTGAAATTCAGGTGGAAATGATCAGGCTCATTATCCATAGAAAAAGGTTAGCTGTTTATCTCTGTTGGTTCGCTAAACTCATATTCTTTTTCCTGCACACTACTTTCTCTTTTTACACTCTTTTTTGTTTTTTCGCCTCTTAAGCAATATCTGGAAAGTGAACAAATTAATTTCTAAGGGAAATGTGTAGCACTGAAGTATGCAAGAGAGGAAAGACAGAGTTAGCTTTAATACAGGACTGGCAGGACCACCTGGCTGATGGAGTAAAGTCCTCAGTTTTATCCTTTTCACATGTGTATTACTGCTGCTTTGAATACCAGAATGTATTATTAGGGTTCTTTGAACTAAAACTAGTTAAAAAGAAAAAACTCCTGTGAGTTGTTTCCCTTTACAAAAAGAAATTAATGGTGGTTAGCCATCTCGATGTAATCCTTTTTTAGCGCAAATACCAATAATCATATTCTCACAGATACAGCAACAACAACTATTCCAAATTCTTTCCAGACAATAACTAACTCAAAAGAACTCACCTTTTCTAGACATACTTCCCTGGAAATGGTCTTCTGTTCTTGGTTGCTATCTTGTTCTTGGAATCTCTTCTGTGTTATCTTTCCCTTTGTCTCTCATACAAGCAGAGACTCCAACAAATCTCTCTGCCCAAGAGACAACTCAAGAAAATCCTTCATCCTTACAGTCCCATTTGCATTTGCTGGTACCATGATTCTAAATTTTGGGTTGAGGTCCCCTTTAATTTGAAGAGAGATAATGAAGGATGTACTTTCTCCCATCAGTTGCAGCATGGTTTAATCATGCCTCTAGCAGTGTTATATATGGTGAATTGCTCCACGGTTTCGTATCCCTCATCACTGCATGGTGTTATTATCTTAAGTAGTGCACTAATCTGGATCATCGTTCTTGTAGGTGGATTTTCATATACACAAACCAGAATATAATCATACGAAGAATTTCTCCAAATAAGCAAAGCTGTCCTTATAAATTATAAAGTGGGAGAAACAGAATGGCTCAGTTGTAGTGTTAAATGTATTGTCTGTTTTTACACACTATTTTTATTATTGTTGTTATTATATTTCCATACAGGGCACAGGGGTCATCATTTGCTATTCTGAGATGTAACATCCCTCACTGAAAACCTAGGACATTATGCTATAAAGAGCATGAATTTATGAGGCTTCCAGTGGTACCTCAAAAATCTTGACTGAGAGCACAAACATGCCTGTTGTGCAAACAAAGATGCATTATTAACTCTAATACAGATGAATATTTTTGGTGTAAAATAAACATTTAAATGGGAGAAAATATTTTTCTTTCTCTAATTTAACTCCCTGAGAAGTGCAGAAGACATTAGTACATATTATGAAGCACAGACTGTCAACTATCAATATTCTTCAATGTCAAGAACAATTCAAAATTTTGTTAACATAACTTCTTCATTAAAAAGAAAATAAATTACAGTTTTACAGTATCTGCATGTAGAAAAAAAGAATGGTTATGCAAATGGTTGTGCAATCAGCTGCATTTTTAGGTAAGTAAAGAAATTATCTAACATTTAATAAGGTGCAAGAAGTTTTGAAACCCTGGTCATGTTGCAAAGCAGAATGACACTGACTTCAGAAAAGCCAGCCATAGAGAAAAATCAAGCACCTCTCCTTCTGTGATTGCCTTTTAACCATTTAGCTTTCACTTAAGCTATGATAGCATGTATTAAATAACCTACCCAGACTGTTTCAGATGAACATGATAAGGAGTACTTTGGAGACATAAGTCTTAAGCCATGAGAAAGCTTTCCCAGTCAATCCAGGCACTGGCTTTTGAATGTAGTTCCTGGACACCTTATTCCTGGATACGCTGTTGACCTCATCTTCTGTCTGATAAGCCCCATGGTGACAATGTGTGTCTGTGCCTTTTGCCAATAAAAGGATTGTTGAGGCTGATAAGAGTCACAGTAATAATAGTTCTAATAGCAAACTCAGCACTACTGCATAACAAATGATGTTTATTTCATTACAAGAAAGTTGCAAAGCATAGTGTTTCTGATTGCAGTTTTACAGTACTCAGAGAATTAATCTGTCAGGACAGCAGGCTTTATCCTGCAGACAAATTCATTTGTAATCCTCTCAAGTATTCTACCATGTGACTTTAGGAGATAAAAGAGCCTCCTTTAAAGTATATTTCCATAACCCACATTGAGTGATGTTCAGCACAGTGGTATCTCTCCCACTAGATTAACTTTTAATTATTGAAATTCTCTCATGAAAGAGACTGTAAGATAGCACAGCATATTCATTCTATGGGCAGAGGACATTTTATGTTAATTTACTGATTTATTTAAGACAGGAATTCTAGCAGCAAGTGACAGTAAGTAGAGAAGTATAGCAAAACTCAATATATTCTCATCTGAGAAAAATCTGACAGCAGGTTCTTTAATACTTGCCTCTTCCCAACACTTAAATATTCACTTCTTTTCAATAAGAAAATTCTTTTATGTTGTTCAGACCACATTTTAGCGTATTTTTATGGCATTTCTTTGGATATTGGCATTATGTGTTGTTGTTACAGATACTGAAGCGCTTGCTTGAAGCTTCACTAGCACACGATATGTATCAATGTCTCTTCCAGAAATCTTTCAGTATAAATGGGCTCCAAAATCCAGGGGAAAGAGAAGCTGGAAGCATAAATATATTAAATTACTTTTATTTGGTGGATTTCTACTCTCTGTTGCACTGAGCTGTCTTGTTAAACACCCGTGGATGATGCTAGCAGAAACCTGTCTTGTTACAGGATGCTAAAGTGTTTTTGTCTCTCATATGTGTACATAGTACACCAAGAGAAAATGAATGCAAAATACACCATTATTGATAATCATTAGTAGAACTGCATATAGAAAGGAACTTCTGAAAACTGTTTTTGTAGATGAAACCACATTTCCCTAGAAGGAAACAGAGGAAGAGAGGTAAAAACATTGCCTATCTTTGGAAATAGCCAACAAGGAATTAGGGACACCTTAGTGATAAAAAAAATGAGTACTTCCTACAGGACCAGCCACAATGGAGCTACACAGCTGGAAACCTGTATTTGTTTCTGCCTCTGAAAACATAGGAGCTCTAAATCTCATGTCTTCTGCAAAACAGCTCAGAGCCAGTAGAGCAATCTCAGTCACTCCAATCTGCAGGAAAACTGAAGAGCCGCCAGGAAAACCACCTGATACCCACTGACACACAGAGGTGCTATTATTTACTGCTCAGTGAGACCAGCAAATGATTATGCTCAGCAAAGAAAAATGGTTTAGGTCTAAGTAATTATTTTACCAGTGACCTTAAAATATCCCTGTTGTTAAGAATTTTCCTTGCACAGGGCAGTCTCTGTAATAGGATCAGGCAGTATGTTTCTTCATGCCAAGTCACTGAATGCTAAAATGATTTGTCATCTTTCGCCACAGGCCACTGCCTGACACACACATGCCACAGTCTAGTATCTCGCCTGCTTTGACATCAAAGTGTCTTCCTCCAGCCATTAACAACAAGAAGAAAGGCGAACAATGGCAGAAACTTTCATTCTTTCTGAGAGAGTTTTAATTAAATAAGTGGCCTCAAATAGTTTAGTGGGACTAAGGCAGGGGGGAAAACCTTTCATCATAAAATGAATTAAATCTATAAATCTTGCTTATTTTCTCCCTGTGCTTTTATTTTAATTTACTTCACAGTCACATTATTTCATTCTCTGTTGAAGTTTATGACAACATTTTATGATAGCTCCTGGGCTTTCACAGTCTATCACCTTTTACAGCTCACTCTTAATGCCATGGGTCATAAAAGACAGAGTTCATCTCATTTTACAAAGGGGAAGAGGGAAAAAAGTCCTATGTAAAACCTCCAGTTACAGAAGGTTTGACATGCTGAAATACACAATTGTGAATAGGTCCACTGAGACTTTTGGTAGCAGCAACTCTGCCTGTTTTGAGGGATGAGTGATTCCTACAGCATACCCCAGAGACCTGATTTCCCAAATCAAATTAGCAAAGCAGAAATGCAGCAGCAGCTGTGCTCCAGGGTGGGATCAAGGTGCAGCTGGAGCACATGTTCAGGTTTGGTAGGATTGTCTCTGGTCTTCCAATTTAGATGTAGTTAATCAGTGCTATTCATTGATATGTCTTCACAGGACCACGTTAGAGACATAACACTTTTCAAGAGAAGTCACAGAACAAAATGCTCCCTTCTTGTACATCCCATTTTGGAGGAAATAAAATGCAAAAAACTGTATGTGCCAGCCAAAACCATTGCAAGATTCTTCATTCAAATGAAAGAGGTCCTTCCGATGGCAAGTGGCGTTATAATTATAGACTAGAAAAGAGCAAGATCAGCAGCTGCTGCTGCTGCTGCTGCTTGCGTTTGTTCCCTGTGTAACTGACAGGACAGAGTACTTGGCAAAAACAGACTTCCAGAAGTGGAAAGACATTTTAACCCCTGTTCTTGTCAGTCCACTCCTCTTAGGGCTCAGCAGCAGCAACCCCTTGCTTCAGGTTGAGGGAAGAGCAAGGTGATTATTGCGGATCTGAAGGGGACTTGGTTTAGGACGTCTGAGAAAGAGAAAGGGTCCAGGATTTGCCTTCGGGCTTGGATTGCTGAATCAAAATAGCAGGTCAGTGGATACAGCATAAGCTTAATATGTTTTTATAGCTGGCTTAACTCAAATCTCTCTCACTCACTTTCTCTTCTATGCCATAAACTAAAAAATAAGGTGAACAATGACAAGGGGTAGGTCTGCATTGAGGTACTATTTATTTATACATTCTGTAACGTGCCTTTCATGGTCAGTTAGGAAACACTGATAGCTGTTATTTTTTACTGTGGTTTCTCTCTGAATCCTAATGCATCCTGAAATTCTCAGCCAGGCAAAAATCCCATTTACAGTTGGGTTCAATATTAGTGGAGAGGACACATATTTTTAGCTGTTTATGCCTAAAGTCTTCTGATGATCTTAGGAAAAGTGGAGTAATATATAACTCACATTTCAGTCTGTGCTCAAGAAAAATTCAGAAAGGAAATAAACACCGAGTAAAAGAAAAAACAGCATCACAGATATGTCACGGTCTCTACAGGCATCAAATGGGCATAACTTATGTTATGTCCTCAAAACTCACAAATCCATACTAGCAAAAAGCCTAGCCTTATATCTGCTGATGAATTTAAGGGCAACATGATTAATAGGAATGTTTTTCATGACACTGGTGCCTGTGGTATCTGATCTAATGTACTCTGTCCTTCTGCCCTGGCCAAAGGAGTGCTCAGGAAGGAATGTGCTGGGGGGCATCATTATGCTTTGCTCTTCCTGTCCATCTCAATTTTAGCTTTTTAATTTCCTGTGGCCATAAGTAATGTAGGAAGGACTCTCTGCCAACATGCTGCCTCTGAACCAAGGGCTTGGGACCCACCATGCAAGAGCCAGACTCAGCACAAGGCTTTACACCAAAACTTCTCATTGCAAGGGGAGGTCATACCTAAATGGTTGTAGTTGTTCTCAGAGAAAAGAACCACAAATGCAGATTTAAATTTGTGTTTGCTGTGTTGAGAAATCTAACTAGACAAACACATAGCTGTCTTTCATAGCTTTGTATAGTCTAAATTGTTCTATAATCACCTAATCTGACCTGATGTATATTTTAAGACATTGAATTATATTATCCTGAAGTCCCTATATGAACCCAATGATAAATGTTAAGGAAAGCATTTGCTTAGCAGGAAGATAAAACAGAGTGTACCATAGGCAAGGCAAGGCAAGGAAACCAAGGCACCAAAACCTAAAATTGCTGTAACAGTCACACTTTTCTTTGCCCCATTTCAGAGGCAGAAAGAAAAAGCAGGGGCATCCAATGTCTTCCAAGAGTTTCTGTTCAGAGTCAAGGGCATTGAGTAAAGTCCTAAGAGATGGCTGGAGTGTGATTAAGTGAAATACAGTTGCTAGAATCAAGCAGACAAATTGCATTTCATGGTTAAAACTCTCTTCTCTCAGTCTAATGCATGGGGAAATATTCTTAATCCTGATTCCTATTATCACCCCAGCTCTGCATTTGTGGCCAAAGCCGATCCACTAGGCCTTGCAAGACAGGATTTGCTTCAGGTCTGTAGAGAAGGTAGACCCATTTTTTCCAGCTTAGCTACTGACCAGTTTCTGGCACTTTCCGGTCTCAGCTCGGAGGAATGAATCCTTCCTGAACTTCCTATGCAGAAACCAAAGGGTATGGTTTTGACACTAATCACTGCCTTCCTGCAGAGTTGCAGATTCTCCAAAGGTGCTGCAAGCAATCTTTTTTCCTCTATGGCCCACAACAGAAGAGACCTCATAGAAAGTTTAACAGATACCCAGACACCAGGGGAGACCAGCAGAACCCCTCAGCCCCTGTATGTCTCAGTTATGTGACTTCTTCTTGAAGGTCATCTTCTGTCCTACAATTTGCCCTCAGCTTAAAGATCCTAAAAAAGAGGGTGACTATCCAGTCCCCTGTTCTGATATTTAGCTGCCCTCACAGTTAGCAATTTATGTTTTGTTTCATCCTGCATTTGTCTAACTTCACCCTCTCATTGTGGCCCTGTGTTGTTCTGAGGGTCTGGGTTCTTGCCAGGCTATAAGCCCTCCCAGTATCAGACATGTTTTCTGGATCTAAGTCCCTACATTCAGCCATTCCCACTGGAGATTTCCATTACAAAGTGGATATTAATGGGGAGATAGAGACACACTTGTTGATATGGCTTAAACACATATTCCACAGCATCAATGGGCAAGGTCTAAAGGCTCCTTCAGCAATTCCAGGAAACACAGTGTATTTTTAAGCATATTTTTTTATCCCATTCCTCCCCTATAGCCTAGCCACAGATTCCTTTCATTGTTTATAAAGCCCCACTCTGCTGGAGAATGGAAATCTTTGCCTCCATTTTCTTAAGCATTTCATCCTGACTGCAAGATTTTTAGCAGACAGGACTGCATTTCCTTGCGTGCCAGTCAGACAGGTTGGCTCTTGCATTGAACTTCTTGGAGTACAACAATGATGACAAAAAATTTAAATGTTTGTGCCAAGGCTCAGGAAAAGAAAAACTATCATTTGGATTCTAAACACCAAAACCCATACTTCTTAAAAAAAAAAACCAAACACAGAAAATAATCTTCAGGCCTATGCTGGCAAATATCGAGTAGTCATTCTGCAGAGGAAAAGAGGCAGCCTGTCAGCAATACAAGGCTTATGGTGTCTTTTCCCTGCTGATTTCCTTGGTGACTAAAATAAAAAGTGGCACTTTCACAGCTGAATTTTAATGGCTTACTTTATGCTCTGCATCAGAGACACAGACAAGATGCACAAAATACTACCAAGTCATCTATTAACTAGGGGTTCAGATTTTTCTCCTCCTCCCCTCCAATAAATTTGCTACAGTGGCATCACAAAAATATAGACAAGAATCATACTTCCGGTACAGAGTGACTTTCTTGAGATTTTGTACTTGTCTTAATTACTCTCTTTCTTGCATGCTGTATAAAACTGCTTTCATCCACATTTGGAGTTAGGATTTATTTTGTAAGAGCATAGAAGTTCCTTCAGCGTCTCCCTATGCTGGGTAAGCAAGCACCAAACCCAGCATAAAGTATTTACCCGTGTATTTTCAGTTGCACTTTAATAACACTGTGTCTCACACTACCTACCCAAGCATCCCTATGGCTTGTTTTGTATGGCCATGCAATGCTGAAGTATTGGCAAGTAAGTCTAGCTGCCAAGGAGAGAAATAACAGAGTTCCCCAGCTAATTTCATCTGCTGTCATAACTGTTAATGAAAGAGGCAGTCTCCAAATCTCATTTGGTTTTTAAATTATTATAATTACCAGAGACAGCTAAAAATACCGGCTGGGGATGTACGTGCATTTGTGGAATTTAGCTTTACTTTTCTTGCCAAGAAGCTGAAAAGTTTTGAAAAAAATTTCAAGCAAATTTGCTTCCCATTCTTCACTCACACTAGAGTGGAGCAGACTGAGAGTAAGCAGAGATTTCAGAGGTGTAACATGTCCCTGCCACTGCCACCCAGGAAGGTGGCCACATTCAGTGCTAACTGCTGGGTTTGGGTGGTCATTGACATAAAGCCCAAATACAGCCTTGCATCAGTCAATCTGCAGGTCTCAACAGGGCTTGTAACTACAAGATTTTTATTTTTCCCTCTCTTTCTATATACATATACATATACATATACATATACATATACATATACATATACATATGAATACAAACACCATGTATTTATGTACACATACGACTATATATTTAAATTTACGTATATATCCATGTCTTTATCTATACAAGGGTACATTCAGGTTAGGCTATGCTGTCTAAAATGTTGTTGGTGTCCTGCTTCTCTTCTACTGTTTCTAGGCCCAGCCTACCAAGACGATGACAGTCACTTATTCCAGCAAAGTAGCAAATGCCACTTTCCTTGGATTTCACAGATTACTCCTAAGGTGGAAAGGCAGCATCTACAAATTGCTGTACAGAGAATTTATTGTTTTTGCTACTCTTTACACAGCGATAAGTGTATTATACAGGTACACTCTTTCCAATTCACATCTCATTAAATGTTATACTGAAGTTTCAGACTTCCTAGTGTTAGGCTGATGAATGATGGGGGGAGGTTACTATTTACTTATTGTCTTTTCCTTGAATATTTTCTAATGTGCTTGCCTTTCCATGTTTACTTTAAGGTTCCAAAGGAAGTATGTAGGGTGTCAATACTGTTTATCATATTCAGCTGATTGTACTTTTAGCCTAGCATTGAGTAACCATCCTACTGATGGTACATAAAAACTCAGAGCTTGCCTAGGTTATACAGCTTTTGTCATTCTGACATTTTGACATAAGCGTGCCTCCCTGCTTTAGATCATAGGTATAGACCTTTTGTTCTCCCTGCAGAACCCTGTCTTTGGTTGCTTGGTGAGAATTTAACAGCCTTGAGAGGTAATCATTTTAGAGTGAAGTTATATAGCCAGGAAAAGCAAAGTTTTGCTTAAAGCTAGGAAGGCATGCAAACTTGATTTTTAGGCTTGCAGAGAACCGAGGAAAACTGCGTGGAAGCCAGACATGGTTATTATCTGTGTGTCACCCAGCACCTGGGAGGAACACATTAGAAGAAGAATTGCTTTTTTCACCAAGGTGTGAATTAAACACCTGTATGACAGATACAATGCATCAATTAGTACTGTGAAACTTTTAATTGATTAAGTACATTACACAGAAGGATCAAAATTATGTTTCAGTTCTTATTGTGATCTGTAATTAGATCTCTGCTTTTTATTGGAAGCAAGGAGAAAATGAGCTTCAGTTTGTCTCTGATTAATCACTATTTTTTGTTCAGTAATCTACACCTGTAAACAAAGAAAGAAAATTATAGCATTAATATGTAAAGAAACACCAGAATCTCACAGTTATTTTAATTAATCTAGTTTTACTGAAATGTCAGGCAATTAAAGACCATGGTAAATACACTACAGAAAGCTTTCTATATGTGCTCCAGTTTTTATTGCACAATTGTAAGCAAAACCCACCAAGTATTTGTTATATATTCCTTTTATAAGAAATGGAAGAATAACTGTAATACTCACCTATACAAATGAAAAAAAAAATTATATTGAAGCTTGTTGTATTTCATTAGGTATCTTTTCCCAGGGGCAGAAGCTGCCATGGTCCATTTGCTATCATTTGGTGAATATTTTCCTCACTGCAAAGTAAATACAGTTGTATTGTAATCTTGTGGAAAAGAAAAAATTCATAGGAGTAAGAATAAAAAACCTGCTGCAACAATGTAACATTTTCAAATCAGAGCAATTAGATTGGTTTTGCAATTCAAGCAGATCTGAATGTTTCCATTAAGTACCACCCTGAAAAAGAAGAGTAAGCTTTACTTGCAGACTTAGACTTCTTCGGTCTATATGGGACAGCAAACTGATTCTCCAGGCATATTGATCCAATTAGTAATGCCAGTCAAATTAGTCCTGAGAAAACTAAAAAGACCAGGGAATAATACTGTTGTCTCCTTCAGCCTCTTTAATATATGCCAAAAGTGTTCAGCCCTTTACCTTTAAGAGTTTGCTTGAAGACATTAGCCAAGGTTGCTCCCCAGTGCACATATCTGATTATTTATACGTGTTTGCACTCAGTAGCTAGTGCCAGAATATTATGCAAGGACAGATACATTTTATTTTTGCTGCAGATTTTTTCTTACAGGTAGCCAAAAACGGTTCTTTGAAAAACTATCAATTTACTGTGACAAATATGCTGAACAAATTCCAGTAACTTTTGTGCTGGGTAAGTACCGGTTAAATGTGAAATTATTCTCCAACTCTGTCTCTGTTCAGGCATTTTGTGAATGTTGGTGCATGGAAGCATTTCAGAGCTGAGAGGCATGTGGGAGGTTAGAGTTTCACAATAAATCGTCCACTTCCAACAGGTCTCCTCAAGTTCAAGTTTGCTTTTGTCACATCAACTTTTATGCTCATGTTCTTAATATACTAACAAAAAAGGTTTCCATATATCTAGATCTAGACACATATATCTAGATCTAGATCATGCCACTAACACTGATACCTTGTACCTGATCTTTCAATGAACTAAATCCACCCTACATTTTACTACAAAAGAGGAAATTTGGAAGTTCATAGGTATGAGATACTGAGCTGGAACATACCGTTACATTGCAATGTCTATTAAATAATTAGTATTTATTGCATCCTGGGTTTTGACATCGCTTATTGCATTTATTCTGGGAAACGTAGCAGCTTAGTGATATGAACGATACTCTGCAAACTAAAATTAAAGTAACTGAAATTCTGACAGGCACTGGACTTTTTTTCCTTCTAATTCTCAGGTTTCTACGTTACTTTGGTGGTAAATCGCTGGTGGAACCAGTTTGTGAACTTGCCGTGGCCAGATCGTCTGATGTTCCTCATCTCCAGCTGCGTCCAGGGCAGAGACGAGTATGGGCGTTTGCTGAGGAGGACTCTCATGCGTTATGTGAATTTAACGTCTCTGCTGATCTTTCGCTCTGTGAGCACAGCTGTGTACAAAAGGTTCCCCACCATGGACCATGTAGTAGGAGCAGGTACGGGAGTTTGCCTCCCCAAAATCGCTTTCCTTTCCCTCAGAGGTGGGGGCTCAGGGATGGAAGGAGCCAGCCTCATTTTTTTTCCCCGTGGCCTCATGTGTGCCTCATACCAACCCATGTCAAAGCAATCACCTTTTTGTTAGTGACTTAAATGAAACCTTAAGAGTCCATATTTAAAGTTCTTAAAGTCTTCATCTAGCAACACCATAGAAATCAAAGGAGCCTGACACTCTTACGTGAATCTGCTTTCAGACACCATGGAGGCAATAGGCCTGCCCCAAACACTCAGGTGTATGGAGCAGGTACAACACTCTCTAAAGCACAAAAAATGACAAAGTTGCAATATAGTATGATGCAGTAGGAATGGTGACTTGTTATATGGCATTGCCTCAATGTCTGGGATATAATTTGGTCTGGTGTATCAGAGACTGATCTCTGCAGGCACTTCACAAGTACAGCTTTATCTCCATTTTTTTAAAGTAGACTGTATTTTAAATAGATTGCACATTTTAAGTGTTGTGATTTACTCAAAAAAACCCTCAGCCCCAAGGGTTTTTTCTTTAAATTGAAAACCTTACCTTAAACTTAGTTTTTCAAGGATAAATATACTAAATATTAAACATGTCTTTGTTTTCTGTTTCTTTCAATAACACAATGAGTGTGATGATGCTGAAGAGAGTTCAGTCATGTAACACTTTGATTGCCTATCAAGGACTGACTGCTCAGTATTTAAAGGCAAGGTGTGACACTGTGCCTTCTGACTGGTATGTTCAGTGTCAGAGGTAGAACACCAATGCAAAGATATGGGGATCTGTTCCAAATAGCAGTCATGTTTTCTACTGAATGTCTTGAATTTCTTAAAATTATTCCTTTGGCAGAGATTAGTAAGCAAAGTTGTAGCAAGTTAAAACATGCAGTGTGTATATACATATACACATTTCGAATATGTGTGAGATGCTTTGGATATTAAAAAAAATTCCAGGCAGAATGCACCAGTCTTACTGGGGAAAAAAAAAAAAACAAAACAAAACAAAACAAAAAAACACCAAACCATTTGTGTTGGATTCATTGAATTTTAAAGCTCTTTTCCTTGTGCTGTTCAACAAAACTGTTTACCTGAGCCTATGAGAGGTCAAGGAAGCTTCTGTCACTCTCCCCAGCAATCTGCTTCTACTACTCACTGGAAAATTACAACATTTCCAGGCAGCTAATCCAGCTCTGCCTCCCCATTGCTAAAGACAATCTGTTCCTAAGAGACAGAATGTCACAGCACTGTACCAAAACTGTAGACTGGAAAGCAAGTTTTGATTGTTGGTTTTTTTAACAGTGAAAAAGCTTCTACTATAAACCGTGTATATAAGAATTGATAGTGTAGTCAGCTCTTGATTTCAGTACTTATTTTGTAGGTTTTAATGCATATTGTGCTGCAGACTTTTTATTGACGCAGTACCGAGCGTTTCAGGGTATATTTTGCTCCTATTAACATCCAGTAACTTAGAGAATACTCTGCAATCATCCCCTCCCTAGCTCCCTGTGGCATTGCATGTAAGACTGCAGGGGAGGGAGGCATTTAATATGAACATGAACAGCACAGATCTGATACTTACAGCACAGTCATCATTGAAACAACTTTTGACGATTTTGCATTTTTCTGTCAAACTGAGAAGTGCCACAACATAACTATTGCTACACACTTCTTTTTTCAGCAAACGAACTGCTTAAATTCATAGATTTTAAATTTGAGAATAGTGCCATGATTATCTAGTCTGACTCATCCATAACACAAGGCACAAAAGCTTGCTAGCAGCATCCTTTATCATGCTGCAATTTCTGATTGAGCTGTAATGCCTTCTAGGAATATAATCAGCCCAGATTTAAAATTCACGACTGCATAAGGCTTGAATGAAACTCAGGAGCTTCACCAACTGTAGTCTCTCCCTATAGGATACAACCTTGAGTGCTGGACCTTCCTCCTGACTCTTTTTCATGTTTTAACACTCTTTAAGGAACTGTAGGCAGTAAATGCAAGTAGATTCACTCCTTTATGATGCTGAATGCTGGGGCACACCTGCCATGAGTGTCAAATGCCCAGCAGCCATCCTGAGCATAGCAATCCTGTTGGCTGCAAGGTGCAAGAGGGAAGATGGATGCTCAAGATCACAACTCTTAAAAAACAGAGTAATGAGTGAGCAGCTGAGCAGAGAGCAGCCCAAAAGAGCTGATGGGAAATGCTGAAGAGAAACATGAGGTGTGAGCTCAGCAACATGAATACCTACAGATGACTGAAGACTGCAGTCCCAAATCCTCTACTGGAAGGAGGCACCTAAATTAACCCTTTCCCACATAACACAGAAGCAGAAAATGAAGCTTTTATCTACTTGATCATTTTCCTTCTTCTCTAACCACTAGTATTCAAAATATTTAGTGTGAATAACCTGAACCAGTCTTGTCTCAGACCATTGAGTTTTAACAGGAGAACTGAATACTCTTTGAATCACTTCAGGGAGAGCATGAGTGATTTTTTTCCCAGCCAGGCTTTTGCTCTCATCGATATTTTTCCTGTAAGATCTCTTTGGCTGACATTGTTCACATTAGTGTCCTTTGATTATTTATTGATTGCACTCCATGTCACTCTTCTCATACTTTCACAAGAATTCAGTGCCTTGTCATTCCTTAGATCATCCTTTTCAAGATCTTGGCACAATATTTGAAAAATATTTCTGGTTTTCTGGAGCTGCTCCAGTCTTCCAGTGCTTGTCAAAACCAGTGTTCTTGTTTGTAGAGTTTCTTGGTTAATTCTTTGAATACTCCTAAATAAAAATAGCATGACCATATTTAGAAACCATGTAATTTTAATAGCTGAGGTTTTATATCCTCCCCTATATATGATGGAATGTAAAAAGTTTCTTTACCACTGCAATAACAGCGAGCTATTCTGAATTGTATGTTGTCTGTATTGCCAGCAGTAAGAGAAATCCAGAATTAGTATTTTCTGCAATAAGAATACTAGGCATTATTACTATTCATCAAAGAGAATATTTAATCAATATTAACACAAACACTTTAAAATTAATGTCAATTTGAACTTTATAATTAAAAGAACCAGACTTTGTTGGGCTTTCCTGAACAAAAGATGCCCAGTTTCAGTGGAAAGCTAAACTGGTCCTTGCTGTTCTTTGTGACCCCCTCAGGCTGTGTCTTTCCAGAGCCTCCAAGTGAATTGCATCCAGTGTTTACTCCAGATTCAATTTTTTGGTTTTCTGTCTGTTGCTTCAGCCTGACAGAAACATGTTTTCCTGTCCTGTAATGAGCAGGCTGGCCAGACAAAAACTAAAGGCAGCCTGAAAGACTAACTTTCAGGAGTCATGACTAGTGGGTTAATTTGTCTGGTTGCCTGATTATTTCTGTGAAGTTGATTATGAGAGGTGGCTACAAAATGCCCAGGAAACTTTTAAAAGCTTTATCTTATTCTGTTCTCAAATTCTATGATGCTGCACGAGTACTGTGCACGAGTACTGTGCACGAAGTCTTGCTGCTGAATATTTGCTCTTTCACAGTATTTTCTGTCCTGTCCTTGCCTTTCTTCTCGGTGGTTACAGTATTTTATACCTCCTGTGTAGGTTTGTTCCAACTGTACAATAGTGACATTTTCCTCAACAACAAAATATTTAAGATCACTGAGTTTAGCAAATCTCCTTTAACTTTTTTCACATTTCTATGCAACACAACCCGGTTTCTATATATTTATTTGTTTGCTGCCTCATGTGTCTTTAGCAATGTTAGCAATAATGGACATATTCTTAGTTATTAGTTGGAGTCTACTGTCAATTCCCTTACTGAATTTTCAGCATTCAAACTTGTAATTGATTGGCTGAGCTCCCTATTTTGGGACTGTTGTGTTACTAACTTTGCCCTATTTCAGAGCTAATGTCAACACAACAAAAGAAGCTTTATACCCACTCTGATAGATGTCACACACCTGAGCAAAAACTAAGATCCTCCAAACATGACAATTGCTCCAACACCAGAAAATCCAGGATTTGGACAAAGGAAAATGTGAATTTTCTGAGGTTATTTTTGTCAAAGGCTGAGTGGAAGGAGGACAGCAGAGCAGAGCTTTCTTCCCCAGGGAGGTGGAGGTGTTGCTCCAAAACCCAGCTGCTCCCTTGCCAGTCCCAGGCAGTGATTGGCTCTGGTGCAGGATTTGTCGCACACAGCCCTGGCTCCCCCGTTATGTGACCTTGCACTTGCTTGCAGCAGGGGGAAGCAGGGCTTCACGAAGCAGGGGAACACTTCAGGAAACCTAATACCTTCCCAGCTCCCCAGCAAGGCAAATTGCCAGGCAGAGAGCAGCTTCAGCCTGCAGCCCCACAGCATGTCACCTGGCCCGGTGTCCCCTTAGCAGTGGGATTTCTGTGCATGATTCCCTCTTCATCTCTTTGCATGCCTTCATAACCTCAAAGAAAACATGAAACAATCTGTCAGGGAAGTATTTCACTGGCAGAAGGCATGCTCTCTGTTGGGCTCTGTTTCATGCATGCACTTGTATCCTCTGTTGCTTGCTCACTGCTTTGCAGATTTAACAAAAATTATCAGAGTCAGAAGGTCATGTAACTGGCCTTACAATGTATGTTGAAATGCTTCTGAAAGCCATCATTGCTGAAAAGTGATTGTATCTTGACTGATATATCCAGTTCCCTATTTTTCTGAAAGTAGAATATGAAACTAGAGAGTAATTTGTACAATTCTTAGTATTCTATGTATCTACCATATGTCAGCAGTTAGATATGAGAACACAGTAATAGCTAATTATTGCCTATATTGGTAAAGAGTAATTTAACATAGGTACAATAACCCCCTGCAACGCTATAAGCTGGGGACAGAGTGGCTGGACAGTGCCCAGGCAGAAAGGGACCTGGGGGTACTGGTCGACGGCCGACTGAACGTGAGCCAGCAGTGTGCCCTGGTGGCCAAGAAGGCCAACAGCATCCTGGCCTGTATCAGGAATAGCATGGCCAGCAGGACCAGGAAAGTCATTCTTCTCCCGTGCTCGGCACTGGTGAGGCCGCACCTCGAGTGCTGTGTCCAGTTCTGGGCCCCTCAGTACAGGAAGGACGTGGAGACGCTTGAGCGTGTCCAGAGGAGGGTGACGAGGCTGGTGAGGGGCTTGGAACACAAGCCCTATGAGGAATGACTGAGGGAGCTGGGGTTGTTTAGCCTGGAGAAAGGGAGACTCAGAGGTGACCTTATCACTCTCTACAACTTCCTGAAGGGTGGTTGTAGTCAGGTGGGGGTTGGTCTCTTTTTCCAGGCAACAACTGACAGAACAAGAGGACACAGTCTCAAGCTGCGCCAAGGAAAGTATAGGTTGGATATTAGGAAAAAGTTTTTTACAGAAAGAGTGATAAAGTACTGGAATGGTCTACCCGGGGAGGTGGTAGAGTCACCATCCCTGGATGTGTTTAAAGAGATTGGATGTGGCGCTCAGTGCCATGGTTTAGTTGAGGTGTTAGGGCATGGGTTGGACTAGATGATCTTGTAGGTCTCTTCTAACCTAGTCGTTCTGTGATTCTGTGATTAGTGCAAAAAGAAGTTGTTTGAAGCAAGACCTGTTCTGGAAAAAAAAATTTTAAAAAAAAGAGGATGTTACTAGTTAGAATTATAATTGTGTTTAGCAGAGTTCTATGCAAATATTACATAAACAGATAGAAATAAATTCCAGATTTATAGTATCAGTAGCACTGAAAGCACAGAATAAATGAAGGTTGTTTTGGTTTTTTGGTAAACAGGTTTTATGACAAGATATGAAAGAAAACTTTTTGATGACCTTAAGTCTCCACACCTGAAATACTGGGTCCCATTTGTCTGGTTTGGAAATTTGGCATCAAAGGCACGAAAAGAGGGAAGAATTCGAGACAGTGTGGATCTGCAGACATTGATGAACGTAAGTAGCAAGAGTAAATCTACAAAAAGCTAATCTGAAATTGCTGTGTGGTAGCTTTTCACTTACCTAATTGATTTTATTTAGTGTGCAGAAGTCTCCTGTGTCATCTAAAGGACCTTACTCCAGATTTATCCCACTTTTCTTTGTGTACCAGTGTACACACAGAGCAGCATTCACTGAGATTCTTTTTACTATGACTAGGAAGGTATTGAAAGAAACATCAAATTGATGAGTAAAAAAATATTGTAACATCACTGTAAATTTGTACTTGTTCCATTGCTGAGAATATGAAAAATGAGAATAATTTGGCATTTTGAAGATTTTAGTATCAGTTTCAGAGAATATAATATCTCCCTGAATATATCATTAAGTCGTAAAACATCCTTTATATGATATGATATATTCACTTTCATGTATGACTAGACTATGGATAAGATAGAAAGACAGAAGATTAATTGTGAAGAAATACAAAGTATGCTAAGCACTCCAACTCCATAAAACAAGTCAATATTCAAATGGGGTGCTGGGTACAGTTGTAGTATAAATTTATATTTACTATACTTTCTTTTCTCCCTGTACTTTTACATGTGCAAAAATGAACTGTAACAAAGTATTTATAATTCAGAATTTTATCCCATGCAATTTTGTTTTGTTGTGGTTTCTTGCTGGTTGCTTTTTTTTTCTGCTTTTAGGAGATGAATAAGTACCGGTCTTGGTGTAGCCTTTTGTTTGGTTATGACTGGGTTGGAATTCCACTGGTCTATACCCAGGTACTGAGCTATTATTCTGTAAAAAATTCAAAACACAATTTCCATAAAAGCAAGGGGTTGGTACAAAACATTCATGGTGTAAAACATTCATAGTCTCAACCAGAATCTCTGAGCTATTGAACATGGGTTTACTCACACAGGATCATGGAGGCCTGGCTAACTATTTAAGGCGTATTTAATGCAGAGATGTTTTAAAGATCTTACATAATTTGGAGGAGGGAAGGGAAGCACTGAAATGTTTTTATGTTTCCTGAGTGTTCTTCCCAGTCATAATCATTCCTGTGGCCTCTGTATTTGCAATACCTCCTACAGATTTATAAATTATATGGCAAAAGGCAGTCAAAGGCCTTTGGGTATGTGTTGCCTTATGCATAAAATTGTATTATTCCATTATTTCAATGAAGTTCTGTTCTTTGCAGGTTGTTACTCTCGCGGTCTATACTTTTTTCTTTGCCTGCCTGATAGGGCGCCAATTTTTGGATACTGACCAAGGGTATCAGGGACATGACTTAGATATTTACATTCCAATCTTCACACTGTTGCAGTTCTTCTTCTACGCAGGATGGCTCAAGGTAAACTAGCTTTCTGGATAGGTGATGGGGGAACCCTCCCTGGGGGGCTGGTCAAGGTGTCAGACCTGTGACACACACGGAAAATCACCAATGAATACTGAAGTTACACCAGAGGTGAATTCAGCCTAAGGTGTTCTGTGGTCATATAGAAATATCATGCAATACATTTTTCATTCCACCTGACAGACTGTATGGTAAGAAATGGTCATGAATCTGAAAGAGCCCATTTTAGTAGCACCAATGCAGCCACAACTCCCCAAGGGAGTATTACTCCCACAAAAATCAGGTCTCAGGAATTGCACTATAAAGTGACAGAAAAGAGATTTAAAAAAACCCTTTCTCCCACTCCATTCTGCAGTGGGGAAATATGGCTGCAGACCTGGCATCAGCTGAAAGAGACTGAACAATACATTCTTTTTATGATCAAAGCCAGTAGTATCTGCTGTTAACCTCATCAGATTCAGCTAATTAAAGGTCCCCAGTTCCAGAGGGCTATGAAAGAGTGACAGACAATATTGGCTAGAACTCCACTGCATAAAAATGTTCATTAAAAAGAAGTTGTAGAGGAACTGGATGCTGCCCATCAGCCCATTGAAGGCTGCTAGGCTAACATCACAATCTGATAGTGGTGTAATTAAGCCACATACCTCAAGGTGGTTTTCTCCTCTGCAATAAACTAACTGGAAAACAATTTCAAATAAAAAGCAAATTGGTACATTGGGGTCTATGCACGTTAAGATTTCTTTTTGTGTTTATTAATCATGGCTGGAAACATAGAGCTAACTTTTCTGTTAGAATATAAATTGAACAAAGTTGGCCAGTTTTAGAGACACCTTCCCACAGCCAGCACCAAAGGGCAGAGTAGAGAAGGCAGCATGCCAAGCTGGCAGATTGTGAGGAAAAGTAAAGTGCCTGCAGGACAAGCCCCTCTAGTCCTGTGTCCTAGGAAATCAGGGGGGAAAGGATTTTGCTGCATAGGGATCAGCCTGGATGGGAGGAGGAGAGAGAGGAAGGGAGGCTGGTACGGTGAAGGTAGCAACTTCTCCTGGAGAAAAGTGAGGCTTTGTCTCTAGGCAGTGTCTTCCAGGATTATACGAGAGGGTTAAAAACTGTAAGCTGTTCCTCTTGACTGCCCTGCTGGTGCTCCTGAGGGGAAATGGGTTTTCCTTCTTCAGCACCCCAGGATGTTAATAGCATCTCTTCCAGTTAGGCTCAGAGCTTCCAGCCAACTCCTGGCTGTGGCACATATGAGATGTCATTGTAACTGAAAAATCTTCTGCATAAGGAAATGAAAGGGAGGAGAAGAAATTTTAAAAAGTTAGTATAATATCAGCAATGTTTCCTTAGACTGAAGGTTTGTCCAAACCTTCAGTGCCCCAAGTCAGGATATTTTTGTCTTGAAGGTTACAGCTAATTTCCTGCTGAGTGTGTTGGACTTTGGCTACAAGGCAGCAAAAAAGGGCCCTGAGATACTGACTTCCAGTAACTTGGCAATTCCTCAGAAATAATGGGTAAGCTGAGCTCATTCCTTGGCCTCAAGCCTGGTCTGTTATACCTATTATACAGGGCCAAAGTCTCCCGTTACATGAGACATTTCTAAATCCCCATTTTCATTACAGGGACAGATGGACTGTCCAAATACAGAGTTTAGTTGTCCAGCACTACATTCCTTTCTGGAGAATAAAGTCATGTCTCATATGCCAGACCAGGTCAGCCAAAAAAAAGGCCACCACTGCTGTTTACTCTGTCCCAGTCCTGCTCACATTTTTAAGCTCATGTGATAGGTTTTATGGTGGATTTTGGGGTGGCAATCCACTGGTTTACACAAAGCTGATCCATGTCTTCCCTGGAGAGCCACAACACAGACTGTGTTCTCGTTCCTTGCTATTGCAGCCGTCCTCAAAATTTAACACCATGCCAATGAGTGTAAGCACAGGTGACCCCCGTCTCCTTTCATTCCTCATGCCTTACAGGTGTTTTTGCAGTGTTAATCTACTCAGCAGTTCTTTTATTGTCTGTCAGTGCTGGCCTGGGAAGTGGTGGCCTCGGAGAGTCAGCAAGTGCTTATTCACAGGTACAACCTAGAGGAACATAGGAAAAATATCTAGGGAGCAACCACCTTACAGATAAAGGTTATTTAGATTATAGCTGTCCATAGTGAGGTTAATGAACAGGACTGTTTAATCATACTGTTGCTTTACCCATATCCACGTTAAACCAAGAACCTGACTCCTGCTCCTGTGCATGGCCCTGGTGACAACTAGGAGGGCTTGGAAGGGTTATCAAGAATGTGATCAGCTTCAAAACCAGGGTTTAAAAAGATAAGCAGAAGGAGAAAAGCTTGGAGGGGAAAGGAAATAGAGAACCAGTCTGAATTTCCTGAAATTTTTTTTTCTATTTAATCTTTTTTTCCTTCCACAGCAGCTATATGCTTACTCCCTGCAATGTACTTTAGTGATCATGGGGATGGGGAGCAATCTTTGGGTTTTTTCCCACTGGATGTGAGCAGCCAGAGAGGGTTCCCTTTACGGACTAGTTCCCAGACCAAGGTGCCTCACCATGAAGGTGTCTGAGCTCACGGTTTGATTGTGTCCTCCATAGGATGAGCTTCTGCCCTGCAGTTTCAACCACTTCAGGTACAGAAACCCAAGCCAGCAGGCTGAATTAAAGAACAGACTCAGATTCTGTCTCTTGGATTTGGCCAGCATGATGCACAGAGTTGACTTGAGTCAAGTCAAGCTGCTTTTCCTCAAAAGCCTTGGAAGGTTGCCATCAGGGTTAACCCCAATAAAGAAGCAGGGGCTGAGGGCTGAGGTGGAGAGACGAGCTCTACTCCCTCCGGCAGACTCCAGCTGCAAGGTTTGGGAATACTGACCCCATGGGCTGGTGGACTGTTGCAGACAATAGTGCAATAACAGAGCCTCTAGCTGCTAAACCATTCATTTAAATGAGCCAAAGACAACAGTAAGGAAAGGCAATGGCTATTGTATGTGACAATTACCTTGGCCCAGACATGTCTCAGTTCCCTGCAGGCCAGTGCTGACGGTTATGATTGACAGCACCAGCAAGGCACAGAGATATGGATCTGTAGTGAAAGCAAGCTGTTCCTTTGCTAGGCTGGCAGAGCCATCACACAGAGCTCAAGCTATGATTGCAAGTGACAGGCAGGGAGAGAGAGAAAAATCCAATCCTACTTTCTCTGCAGCAGTAGTCCTGACATGGTATGCCAACCTCTTTTCACTGTCTCATTTTCTTTCCAGGTCGCTGAACAACTCATTAATCCGTTTGGAGAAGATGATGATGATTTTGAAACTAACTGGTGCATCGATAGAAATTTACAGGTTGCTGTTATTATTTCTACTTCCAGCTCTACTCTGCTATAGGTTATCATTACATCTAATACAATGTTGTATATTGAGGAACAAATTAGAGCAATATGTGTCAGCAAAACATATTCTTTCCCTGAAGGATTACCTATGGCTGTGATCCCCAGAGTTTGTTTTTTACAAGCTAATTCATCTTGATTTTGGTATTTGGCATTTAAAATGCCTGACTAAACATGCAAACAGCTGACCTTAAATTATAAGATCACTCTATGCCTAGAAAAACATGTAATGTAGGTCAATCCTGCAAAATCCAAAAGCCATTCCCACATAGATAAGAAAACGTTTCGCTAATCTGAATGTTTTGAGATTCAAATATTGCATATGAACCTTCCTTTAAAAAGAAAGGCAGCAAAAACACTAAAAAGACCAAGCAGGGCCCTGAACTAATAAGCAGGGCCAGTACCATGATTCATATTCTGATTCTGCCAGCCACGGGAGTATCTGTGGTCAGCACAGGAGCCAGTGTCCCCAGTGGCAGCAGCTGTGAGATGACAAGGGTACCTATCTTTTGCAGTTACCTCTGATTCCCAAAGAGCCCTGTCTGTTGTGCTGTGAAGGAGCTCAGAGACGTGAAGAGGTCTCACAGCACCCACTGCTCCCCTTGCATAGAGCCAAGCACAAAGCTGGCTGAGCTGCTGTCGGACTCCACTTCAGCAAAGCAGAGCCCAGGAGTTAGGGGGAGCAAGGGTCAAGCAAACCACCAAATTAAGCAAAATAACCAAAGTAATCAGTGCAGGTACATGCAGGAGTGGGAAAGGACTTCAAACTGACAAATATGCTCTCTGGCTTAGGACCACTTCAGGGTACTCATGCTACTGTGCTTTAGAGCCTGTTGTTTAAAATTTATTAGAAGAATGTTCATATACTTGATTCAGAATGTCTTAAAATGGCAATGAAACCTATCAGAAAGATTCTTGACCTCTGGACATTTAAGGAACACATGTGTAATATTTTACACAGATTTTCCATAGCACATGAAGGATCACATTTAACTCATTATACATGTGAGAAAGACTTCAATCTGGCACTGATACCTTTGCAGTACAGAAGACTCAAGTTATGATAAAATGTATGCTTTCATGAGTATAGTCAGATATAAGGGGTTTATTTTATAATACTGAGTCTCTTCCTAATGCCCAGGTCATCATACACAGCTTATTTTAAAGGGTTTCTGAAAGAAACGTTGACCCAGGGAATATAAAGCAGACTATTTCATATACTGCACTATGTTGAAAGTGACATGATTTATACAAAAAAAATCTAAGGTTTCACTCCTGGCGGTGGATGAGATGCACATGAACTTGCCAAGGATGGAGAAAGATATTTACTGGAATGATACCTCTGCCCGGCCACCTTACACAAAAGCAGCTGCTGATTACTGTATTCCTTCATTTCTTGGATCGACAATTGAAATGGGGTGAGTGGCACTAAGGGTCCTTAATGCCATCAGAAAGATCACCACCCCGACAGCCCGCGTTGATTGGCAGACAGTCAGTGCAGGGATGCAGGCTCTGACAATACTGCAAGCGGGCAAGATGGAAATGGGAAAAGAAATCAGGAGGGAGTGGACAGGCTGGTGTTGGTTGGGATGATGTCTCCAGTTGTCCATGTGTGCATCCAAATTGTGCATGCCTATCTTAAATTGTATAATCAATAAATAGAGCATGTTTGCAGGGGGGGTTTCTTCATAGTCTCTGAGCACAAGATGATACCTGAAGACAGTGACTGACTTTTCTTAATAGTGCTTTCTTTACTACAGCTTCTTCATGCATCCCCAGTTAGCAAAATAGCTATTTCTTTGTTCATTTAGTTAGCAGATGACAGTTAAAATCAGTCCAGATTTTTGTGAAGATCAACAAGAAATCATCTTAAATGTTGTATGACTTTTTATTGACTAATAATCTAGGCATGGAAGTTGAAATGGTCAGATTTTGTCAAGGTATGAAGAGGACTTACTTGCAGAGATCAGCAAAGAACAATGGTTAAAAAGAAACATAGAGGGTACAGGATTGCCCCCTGTTGTCAGGCTCTATATGAGAAATCAGTGATAGGCCAGTTAGCTCAGAAGCTGTTAGTTTAAATACTTGTGACATGCTGTAATATAGGCAGGTCAATAAGTGTAAATACTATCATGCCTGAAAAAATACCAGGCAAGTAGATGTTCTCATCTGAAAATCTTTTTTGAAACTTTACAGAAACCATTTTTTAACTTTAAAAATTATCTCAAGATATTTACTATTTTCCCATCATTCCCCACCTTTATCAAAATAAACTGTCTTTAATTTTTTTGTTTCATTTGGCCTCAAAATTGTGGTTTTCTCATTTTTGTTCCTCTTATTTTTTCATTTTTGCATGCATTCTACTACAAAGGACAATGGTTTATATGAGTTCTTTTTATCACACACAGCCTTTTTAGAAGTTATTTCCTTATGGAAAAACTATAAAATGGTGAAAAGGAAAGTAAAGAAGAAAGTAAAAAAAAAGTAAAGAAGAAAAATTAATAGAATATCATTTATTTTAAGGCAGTTTCTAGGGGGAAAAGGTGGCAAAGAAGAAACATCATTAAGTCTGCAAACAATTTTTTAATAAGAAGTACTTCACACAAAAAATTAGGGAAGGAGTGAATGAAAAGTAGCTCCCTGATAGCCCCTGTGGAAGGCAAACAGAGCTGATGTGTTGATTTTTTTATTAATTATCTTCTCATCTGAAACATTTCTTTGTTCATCTCTCTAAAAATAATGGGTAGTTCTTATGCAAGCTCCAAAAACAAGCTCTTGATGTGTTGACAAGTCCAAAGCAAATATCTAAAGCTTGAGCCCAAATCCAAAATCTTCTCCAGTCACCTCAAGCTAACATCTGAAACAGATTGCCCAAAGAGGTGGTAGATGTCCCATTCCTGGAAACATTCAAGGCCAGGTTGGATGGGGCAATGAGCAACCTGATCTAGTTGAAGGTGTCCCTGCTCATTGCAGGGGTTGGATTAGATGCCTCTAAAGGTCCCTTCCAACACAAACTATTCTACGATCTTCACAAATGCTGGATGAAGTTCCTCTGCCCTCCAGGTTAATGTTGCCTGCCTGTGCTCCTTGCCTCCGATTTGGCCCAAGCCCCTTTGCCGTTCTTGTCCTTAGGACAGGTAACTGGGCCAGTTTGGCTTCTCTGGGCTGCACTGAGTCAGTGATGTGTACTGAATTGACTGGCATGTGCAGCAGTAGTGGTTCTCATGAAGCACCAAGGCTCTGCAGGAGAAGAGTACCAAGTACAGGTGAGACCTTTGGACATACTGTCATACCCCGGAAGTAAGTGAGATTTGGCCACCTGAGTAATTTCAACATTTTTTGAAACTGTTGTCCTCTGTTTCCAGCAGTTGCTTTTTCACTGTTGTTTTTTTTGCCTGAAGGATTCTCCTGAAAAAGTTAACTACAGCACTGAGTAGGACTCCGTTCTCCTCTTTCCCTCACCCTTAACACAAGCCTAACTATGTGGAGCTGCCTGAGAAGGCTGCAGTTCAAATATGAAATGGTGCTAGATGCCTGGCTGGATGCCTTCCCAGCCTGGTCCTTAGGAGAAGAGACACCTGGATGTGGAGAGTTCTCTGTGTGATCTGGCTGATTCAAAGGCACAGACACTCTTTCCTGGCACCCTCATCCTTTTCCTGCTTTTCTTTAGGGACACACTAGGGCCTTGGTTCCCGTGTCTTGGTTCCCATCTCTGAAACAGAGGGATATATATGTGCATAAAAACCCAATGCTTCCTATATTTAAGTGACATCTACCACCTGGCTTTATTTGGCAGGCTGGCTGATACAGAATTCCTGTATGGGGAAGAGTGGCCTTGGGAAGAGGAGAAACAGCAGAGACAATATTCGGTTTTGAGAAGAGTCAAGAGGTTTCTCAGCGTCCATGAGGGTCCTTCATACCCGACACACCACCGCTACAGTCGGCAGACAAGCGAGGATTCGGTGTTTTTCCCAGCAGATGAAAAGGGCCACATCAGACGGCTGCAGGAAATGCACACAAGAGGGAGGCACTCTACCTCAAGCTTCAAGAAGAAACATGAAGGAGTTAACAGAAGTAACAGACTTAATGCTAGCCGAGAGCTTGGACCCATAACAGAAACCTCAAGGAACGAGGCACAGTTTGACGACAGTGACACCTCATCCGAAACAAACAGGCCAGTTCCTGAGGTCATCATCTCTGAAGCCAAGGAGATTGCACCTGATGTGCTGGACAAACCAGACCTGCCAACAGAGCGCTCCGCAAGCATGCCAGAAGAGAAGCTCCAAAGGATCCTAGCTGAGGCAAATGTGGCTCTTCTGAACCAACACTTTTTGCCCCCAGAAATTACTCCATACCTCTCAAGTTCGGAGGTGCATCAGTCGCTTCCTAGCGTGATAGGAGAGCCCAGACATGAGCCCCAGGTTAGTAACATAGCCGGTCTCATAACAGATCATGAGAGAAACCTTCAGCGGTGGAGTTTACCAAGCTTCCATAGTCCTAGTACAGCATCAAATGGTGATGCTGCACCGCCTTCAACAGATTCTGGGACAACTTCACAACAAACGACATTCAATGATGAAAAAAATGTTACTTCTGCTTCTGCTGCGCAAACATTTGAGATGCAGGACTTATGGGAAAACCTTGACAGTAAAGAAACAGCCATAGTAGAATTTTCTAATGAGGAAAGTGAAAGAAAACTTTGACCATTCTTCCTCTGGGTTTGACTGAACTTCTTGTCTTCTCTTGTACATGGTTCTCACACAAATTTGCTGAAAGTGCAGAGGGGCAGACTCAATACTCAGACAAGTCATGAACAAGATCCAACAGAGGATTTGGGCACCTAAATAGGAGGCATTGTGGTGACATACTTTAAGCCACTTGGTCACCTGCTTGAAATCTGTGACCCTGTGGGAAATACATTTACACGGAGAACTGGGAGCCTCAGGAGTTGATGCAAATCCACTCAGCTAGTGTATATGGCAGCAAGCTGTGTAGGCTCAACTAGAGGAAACAGTAAGGTTATCAGTAGAGTGGGAGTGGTTCTGTCCATTTTGGGTACACACTGAACTCTGCTGCCTTTGTCTGCTCCATCAGCTTAAGGTCCATGACATCCCTGTAAGATCCACCAACAGTTTTTTTTTTCTGCTCAAGCGGCTCAAAGGCAAGATGTGGGCTCAATTCCCTTCTCAGCCTGGAGAGATTCAGCCCACCATCTCTCACTGCCTGGAGGAACACTTGAAAAATCAGGCCCCTCAGTTGTGTAGGACAGTATCCTGCCCCACTCCTGGTGAAGCTATGCCACTAGAGTAGAAAAAAATAAAAGGATAAAATGTTTAATTTCATTTAAAAAAACAGAAGGTGCAAAACAACTGATGAGCTGAGCATGGGACATCTGAGCCTTGGAGCACATATGTGGCATACCCAGTGACAGTATACTGTAAAATGAGGCTCCCAGGTGGCCTCCCTAGTGATGACAGGGCTGCAGCACTCTATCAAGAGGTGATGGAGCTGCAGGTGCAACTAAGCTTAGGGCTCCACTCTTGTGGAGATCTCCAGCTGGAAGTGCACAGGCTGTAGTCATCCCAGGCAGACAACGAAGTGCTCATGACTGTTAGCAAAATTGTTCTCCACTTCCTAAACCTCTCCCCCATACCCATGCTTCCCAGATGTACCACACACATTCTTAATTAATCCAAACCTGAGTCAGCATTAGGCGGCTCCTGCTACTTCAGGGGTGTCCAAGCCACGTCTCTAAACCTCCTGGTAGTGACCTGGCCTTTCAGCTATCACTCCTGCAAGATGTCTCAGAGCAGGCCAGGAAAGCTGCCACAGCTCCTTGGTTTATCTCTCACCCACATTTACAAAAGTGCGGTCCAGAGCATATTGCCAGCATTCTCCCATGAGTGAGTATCCAAGTAGACGGTCTCCCCAGACAAGGGAGAGACAAGGTAGCTCAGGGACTGGAAAGAACAGAGAGAGGGGGAGAGCAAAAGTTATGAGTCTGCAACAGCCAGCAAAGGCAGTATGGACTGCATGGGCAGCAAGTCCACCCAGCTCTCTTGCTCAGAAGGTTGCACTTCAGAAAACAAACCGGCCTCTCTGCATGGGTGACTGGTAACACCAGTGGCTCCTGAGAGACTAGGACTCCCTGAAGCTGGGAAGGGAATGAACAGACCTGCCTGCTCCTGCTCCTATGGCCAACACCTTAGGTGAGGAGCCCTTCTAGCAGGCTATCACATACAGCAGGAATCTATCTCATCTGCTTAGGCTTTGAACAAAATCAACCACTCTCCCCACTTCTAGTTCTTCCAGCTTTATTTCAGTCTGGGAATTGGCTCCTGCTGCTGTATATTAGGCAAGGTCTGAGCAGAGCCATACTCTCAAATCCTCCAAAGACACTAGACAAAAACACATGTATCTCATTGGTTTAGGAATCACAGGACACTTGGCCCAAGGAAGCACCGTTTAAACTCATATTATGGGAATTCCAGATATGCAGAAAAGCCAAGCACAGATTTGCCAGCCACCTATGGAAGGACTTCTTCACACCATGAGATGAGGTGACACTGGTGTCTGACAGCAGATTATTGAAATTTGATCACAGTTTGGAGTCGGGGGTTCTGGTGCAACCTCACCCTTGCCACTCCACAAGAAGTCTTCAGGCAATTCAGGTTGCTATGTTCAGGTTTGACCAACAAAATGAGAAACTCTGTGGAGTGAAATTATATTGAAATAAGCAGCACCTCAGCCCAGGAGTCCAATTTTCTGAATGGCCCTTACCCAACTTCTGGAAGCATTCCCTTTTTCCTCCCAATTCCCTCTTTCTTCTTGTAGCTGAAGCCACTCTTTTCAATATAATGTTTTCTCAATCAAATTGTATCTGCAATTGTCAAGGAACTTCATTTACCAATGAGTTTAACGTAAATAAATGGCAAATTTTAAGTATAAACAATACATTTTTAAGGATAGCCAGACAGCTCCAGTCACACAGCTAGAAACAAAGTAAAAGTAACTGCTGCTCTCCTGTGTAGCACTTTTTTAAAGTCAGGAGAGCAATACAAATTTCTGGGGAGTTTGGTCATACTCCTCCCAGCCATGCGTGTATAGGAAGGGTTTTCAGCAGCTGTGAAGGAAGCCTGGCCCATTTTCTAGCTCTCTCCTCACAGTGCATAAGCTTGAGGAGCTGTGCTTCACACTGTAAGGGAATTTCAGCCAGAAATTAGAGATGACTCTCGAGTGTCCACCACAAACCTGCACTGAGAGTCCAGTCCCACCATACCTCCTCACTCTACTCCTTCACACAGCTTCCTCCAGGGCTTAAGGTATTGGACCAAAGTGCTCTGTGTCCCCAACCCAGACATTAGTTTGTTTCATTCCAGCACTGCTAAGCATCAAAAAGCCTTCCCAGCTTGTCATCATCCAGCTCTGCTCATCTTCTTCTCAGCCTGGCTGCTGCCTAGGATGCACACTGCTGCTTTCCACCAGGACATCAGACATCTGATCAGCAATGATTTTGCTACCTCTCCCACTCACTCTGCCAGCACTCCCTAGCCCTGCAACTGTGTTCATTATTTGATGGAGGCTAAGGATGGCCACAGAGCAGCCATTAGGTAGTTAAGAGCTTCAGTTAAGCCCCACAGAGGTGTCTATTAGACATGTAGATGAATGCTAAATTAGGAGTTACAGCTCTGAAATCACACAATGCAATCTGTAATACACAACCAGCATTTCACACAGTGGGCCAGCTCCATGTTAGCTACAGTATTCCGTTAATTGCTTGTGAAGAAGCTAGTGCTGAAAAATTTCCTATCCTCATTTAGTCTGTTATCTTACTTTTTGCAAACATCTATGGACTCTGATTTGTATTAAATTATCTTCTGGGATTATGTGCTCTCTTAGGTACTTCTCTCAGTAAACTATTTGCCAGCGCATGGTGAATGGATTATTTTAGCAAACCCAGTAATCTACAATTCATGTTCACAGGTACAAGCAATGTTGAATAAAGGCACTTTGAGAAACACTATCATCCTGGTTGTACTGAACTCTCAAGAAACACTTCTGGAAGGGTTTGACCTATCATGCAAATCAACTTGATGTCTACCAGGAACAGCAAGGCAGACTTACAGAAACTGGCAAAGCTGGAAGAGGATAGAACAGGGCCAGGATAGACAAGTAGGTCAGAGCAGCAGCTTGCTCCCATCAGATGGTGTTAATCTTGAGCAGGATCAGATATATCAGAACAAAGCGAGGACTAGTCCCTCTGCATGCTGCCTGACTTTCCACCTGTTTCTAGGATGCATTCACGCTCTGCACTGGAATTCGCAGAGCCAAGATGTCGGTGCTGGGATTGACTGGCTGCGGGGACATGTCCCAACACATTTAAAATCTTCTGTCATAAATAACAGATCTCTAACTCTGACTGCAAACTCATATTTGAGGAATAATGCATATTTTATACATAATGAAAATGTACCAGAGTGTTAAGTCTGCTGCATAGCAGAGAAAATAAATATACCCTGCTGCTGTTAAATGAGGGATGGGGCTTTATAGATATTTGTTTGTCTTGGTTCATGATCAAGCAAATGGCATTTTCTAGACATATAAGTTAGCTCATGGTCAATCCATTCTTTAGGAGTAACATGGACAAAGGGGAATCAAGGCAAGATTGGCCTGAAATACATGGTAACTTCACATAGCTCAGTCTTGTCTGCAGAAAGAGACAGCTGGCAGCAGAGTCTCCTTTGCTAGAGGTTGATAGCCTGGATGCCAAATGTGTAACACAATGTGGCTGCAAATAGAGAGTCATGAAAACAGGCACCAGAGAGAAGGAGAATCTCATACCGGAAGGCAAGATCAGTATTTCAGAGATACCTACAGGAAAACCATCTTGGTTTTGTAATACTTATTGAGTCTTATAACTGAAAACTTAAAATCTAAGGGGGTGTGATTGTGATACTGTCAAGGCCAGCAATGAATGTTGCCTTTGGTCTGTGCCAGGCACACCCAGACAGATGGCAGCAGCAAGTCCCTGGGGGCCACCAACCTCTGTCCCAGCGATGCCACCATGGGACCAGTCTCTGTCTCCCCAAGGCTCTGCCCTGGAGGTGCCCAGTGCACAGGGCTGGGACTGCAGACATTTTTTGGCTTTAGGAAGATACGAGCAGCCCCAACACACCAACACGTCCCTCCAGGACACAGAGCAACCTGAATTTTCAATTGTTTTTCCACCCTCAACTCCTCTTCTTCTCCAGCACTGGAACCACTGTAAGAAAACATAAAATGTAACCGAAACAGTGCTAAGATCAAAGCAGATTTTGTTTGGTTAATTTTTATTCATATGTATGGGGGCAGTATCAGCTTTAGCAATCCAAACAAATACTCCTCTCCAATGGGCATAATTTAAGTGAATCTTTTGCCAAATCAGCGCAGCTACCTGTGGCTGTTTCATTTGAAACTGCTGGCGCTGCTGACAAGAAGTGGCTGAGCAAGGGGCAGTAGATGTGTAGTGCTGGTGCAGGGGTCCCACAGTTGATCTGAGGAGGAGGAACACTGTGGTATCCCTTTGCACGGGCTGAAGTCTAGTTTTCTAATGTGAATAGATGCTGTTCCAGCTGCTCACACCGCCGACGGGCAGAGGAGTCAGGTGCTAAGAGCAGCATCTGACTTGAGGCACAGATGTCAAATGCTGAGACCCAAAAGAGAATTATCAAGGGATAATGAGCCCAAGGGAAAAAGCAGGTTTGAGAGATGGTGTAAGGAGCAGGAAATTGTGCAAGGAACAGTAGTCAAAATTAGTCATCCCACAGGCATCAGTCAAATTCCCTTTTATATAAGCTGGTTGGAGCAAGCTAATTTAAAGAGAATTTCCATGGCACTCAGGAAACAAAGTTGAACAAAACCTAAACCATGGAAAATAATGATGAAAAGGAAAGCTGTAGGAAATGAGGTGGAAACTAGCACACAAGAAGAAAAAAAGGATAGCCAGACCAGATAGGACTAGGATTAGTTTTGCCCATTCATAGATGCTATCTTGTCAGCCTGGCGCAGTTCAGCATTTTTATTCTTCCTGATCATTTGCAAATCTGAATGCTGAGCTGCTCTGCTGCTTTATCCTGAGAGCTGTAGTGTCCATGAGTTACACAGGAAAAATTGTTTCTCCATTGTAAACATATAGATATTTAACCAAACTCTATAATCTGGGACAAGGATCACTGCAAAGTCCTTAAAACTTGGAGGGGGACAACACCCTGCATTTAGGTCCAGAGTTTCAGTAAAAGCTCTTCTTCACGCATGTGTTGAAGATCATTACATTAACATTTGAGTTAAGGCAGAATAAATGCTATTACGGCTCAGTAGTAATCCTTCCTGTGAAGAGCTTTTGCAAATCCCACTCTGTCATTCCCACGGTCAAAAATGCAGTAAAACGCAGACATGAAGACATCTCCTAAAATCCAGAGTGAGCCAGTGCGAGTGGGGATGTCAAGAGACTGAAAGCCGCTCATGCAGAAGGTTTGGTCATCAATAGACTCCTGGAAGGGAAAGCACATGTCCCTGCAGCAGCCTGCTCCCTCCCCAGCTCAGGGAGTGGGGAACAGGGAGCAGGGAAGCTGCGGATATGCACCTTTACGATGTACTGCTCTGCTGTCAGCTTGTACTCGCGATGTCCGATCGTGAAGCTTATGTGAGGCAAGCTCGACAATCTTCTGCAGTCTACGAGAAACTGGACATGATGCACTGACTGAGATGGGATCACTTTGTCTTTCTTTAAGTATTGCCCTTTGGGTTCAAGGCTTTTGGGGTAGGTAATAGTGAATTTACTACAGAGAAACAGCATCGGGCTGACTTACAGCCTAACACTGCCCTCCAGCTTTCCGGTTCCTGTACTCGGTCAAACCACCCCAGCAGCCCAGACCACTGCACCCTAGGGACCCAGGGCTGATGAAAATCCTTGCAAGTCCCAAAAGGAAGGAGCTGAAGGGGGCAACTTCTTCCTATCTTCCCTGTGCAACTCAAAGACAAAACGAAGTGTGGGAGCCCCAGCAAGCCTACATCAGCAAGGTCTGCTGAGCAAAAGTCCTCCAATGCTCTGGCCTTGACAGGATACCGGGAGCTGCTCCAGCCACAGAGGAAGCACCCTATGGCTGCAGTTCAGCCCAGGTCCTCCCATAATACCATCCCTTTAGGGGAAAAAAACTAGTGAGGCATACAGCACTTTATGCTGATACTTCGCCCTGGAGTGGGATTTAAAGAGTAGAAGGACTAAACTCTGGCATGGTCATTAATTTCCATAAATAATACATTCACTTACAGTAACAGAGAAGATAATTTCCTGGCCTTTTAGTTATTTCGTGAAAAAACCGGTATGTGAAATGGCACTGCAGAATCCTCCAAGTCCCAGAGGAATCTTTGCTGCAAACTGTTGTGTTTAAAGCCATTGTTTTAGAGGCTTCCTAGAAGGAAGAATCTGCTTGTTGCTGTTTTTCAATCTGTTTTATGAAAACATAACCCTACATCTTGTGTACACTTACCAACTGTCATACCATTAGAACAAAACAAACCATGGGATACAGAGGACAAGGGTAAAAAAATTCAGTAAAATGATTTGTGGGATACAAGAAGCAAGACATAATTCTTTTACATAGCTATTACAGAATAGTACATCCAGAACAAATCAATCCTTGCTGAAAATAGATGAAAGTTCTGGTAAAATCCTGGATGGATACAGTCACTCTTACTGGGATAGATTTGAGCCAGTATGTGCAGTCTGTCTTTGATGGCTAAAAATCAATCACAGAAAGTCTTATTTTCAGGATGCTTTTTTTGCAGAAACTGAGATGCCCAGCTGGTGTTCTTACATCAGTACTGGTGTATATGAACTTACACAGCAATGACCTTGTTTGTATTAGGCTAGTATAAGCACATTGGAAATACATATTTTATCTATATTCATTAGCATGAGCCATTATAAAATCAACTTGTTATCAAAGCAGACTCCTTGGCATGTATCTAAAAATTTGAAAAAAATCAAGATTAAAGGTTTAATTGAGAAAGAATCAGGAGCCTCAGGAGTTACACAGATGTCACTCCAAGTCCTCCTCTTACAAATGAAAGTGGATCAAGAGTCCACTATTGTCCTTGCTCCTTGTCCAGTGCACTGAGCACTTGTAATACTCTTATTTTTCTTCCAAGAGCAGTTTTGGGTCAGGATGAAGACAAATTGGTTAGAACATGGTGCTAATAACACCAAGGTCGTGGTTTTAATCCCTGTACGGGCCATTCACCTGAGAGTTGGACTTGATGATCCTTGTGGGTCCCTTCCAATTGCGAATATTCTGTGAAATGCAAAGTTAACAAAAGCCATACATGGCAGCTTTCCTTGGGCACTGGAGGTGTGTAACGTGCTGTTGACCTGTGGGAGTCAGCCAAGGGCCAGCAATAAGGCACAGTAGAAATAAGCTGCTCTTTCCCTGGAGGCAGGGACAGGAAGCAGTGGTGAGGAGTGTCAGCAAAGGAGATGCAGGAGACAGCAGCAGGGAAGAAAGGAAAACCAGCAAGGGTTCAGAGGAATAAGGTTCAGAAGGAAGAGAAAGAGACAGCAAACCTTGTCCTGTACCCTGTGACTCATCTGCGAGGAGCCAGCATTGTGAGTGACACTGATGTGCCTCCCTCCCAGGAGCTCTGGCACTACACCAACTGCTCCACTACAAGCTGACAGTGACAGGTCCTGTCAGTGAAGCCACTGTGGGGTTGTCATTAAAATACCATTCCTTTTCCATTTGATGCTGACATAGTTGGCCATCAGCACCAAATCCCTCCTGGCTTGGGAGAGCCAACAGCTAGAGCTGGGGACCTTGAAAATCCCTTGAGCTTCCAAAAGAAAATTCTCTCTCATGCAGAGTAGATCAATTCCTCAAACAGATGTGCCCATTATTTCCTTACACACCAGTATAGAAGAGGAGGTGAACATTGGGGAGGAGGGCTGAGGTGAGGCATATAGGTCAAAAGCAGCTTGGCTCAGAGCTCAGTGCTGTCCTGGAAACAAGGCTTTCACTGGCACCTGTCTAAGCAATCATTTCAGTTATTTTCCAATTCTTTGCATCAAATACCAGTTTCTCTTCCTCTCTAGCTGTTTCCTGGCTGTACAGTTTTTACCTCTCCAGTATTTGATGGACTTGCCCCGATATATTCCTGCAATCGCCTGATTTGTGAAGAGGGGCCGGTGATAAGAGAAGTGCCTGAGTCAACGATGGCTTCGCAGCCATGGGAGCAAAATGCCACCCGGCCCTGGATCTTTATACTGCAAGTGAAAAAAAAGCAGCTTTAAGCAAACGGCATATACACTGTGACTGAAACACCATATTATTGCTAGCTGAAGTACCAGAGTACTGACTGAAGTTAATCCCAGACAAGGACAAGAGAAAATGGCCTCAAGTTGCACCAGGGTAGATTTAGATTGGATATTAGGAAAAATTTCTTCACAGAAAGGGTTGTAAAGCATTGGAACAGGCTGCCCAGGAAAGTGGTAGGGTCACCATCCTTGGAAGTGTTCAAAAGATGTGTGAATGTGGCACTTGAGGCCACGGTTTAGTGGTGTACTTGGTAGTGGTGCTGGGTTGACAGTGGTACTCAATGATCTTAAAGATCTTTTCCAACCCTAGTGATTCTGTGATTCTGTGATTAAAACTAGCTGCCAAGCTTTGCTAAAGACAAGAATGTCTGTGGAGCCACTTTTCTCTCTCAGGTCTCCTACAGCTCTAATCATGTGCTTCCTGCTGATGAATTTGTCCTCATCCCCAGGTATGTGTTCTCATCAATTTAGGCAGGGTGCTAGAGGTAGGACAAAGGAACAAAGGCTACTTTGACCAAAGTTAGCAGGACAAATGAGAGCAGGAGCCAGAGCTGGATTCCATTCCTGGGTGCCTTAACCTCTTAAATGAACAGTCCATCAAGACTCAGCTTGACCGCTGGTGCATCATACTAAAACATACTAACATGCTCTCCCAGAAACCAGCTACCCATGTCACAGCAGATTTAGAGATCTAACAAACCCCAATCTCATCCGGGTGAACCCCTCTTTGAGAGGCCCATGGGTAAAACACTGCAGCTGAGTCCTCCTGCACCTGTGTCACCAGGTGTTTCTGTCTCTGGGAGTTTACCTAAGGAGGTGAATTCCACCAGGTTTTTTATACATACATACGTACTTGTTCATGTGTATTTGCCAGTAGCTTTTCTCAGTGACTGGGACCCAGTGGATTGAACCTTTGTAGAGAGAATGGTCTATTCCCCCCAGAATCAACTCACCACCATTCTCAGTGTCGTCTCCTCTGAAAGCAGAAAACAGTTTAACACAGACACGGGAGTGTGACAGCAGGCACCAATGAGATTACACTTAAAAAGCAAGAGACAAATCACAGCCCTTTCTAAATTCAGATACGGATGGCTGAAAGGGGTTGTTCCTAAATTATCACTGTATATGTCCCAACTCAGACCCTCCAAACAACATCTGAGAAGACTTACTGTAGACACCAAGGTAGGCATCAGGAGCAGGCTGAGCCAGTTGCTACTGTCAGCTCAGAATAAACACTAGAGAAATAGGTGGAGTTGCATCTAGGTCCAGATTAGTGAACAGTATTTTTCTGAAATGTGGCTATTTGGGTGTAGCACAGCATTTCTGTTCATCTCCATGGGCTGAAGGGAAACCTCTGGCAACAGACATGGCAAGTCTGAGCTGGGAACTTTACTTTTCTCTATGACCAGCTCCAACAAGAATAAATCTCTGTCCAAAAAGTCATGGTCCTCCCATAACATTTTTTCTTTTCATGCCATAATCTTCAGTGTCATATTGAAAACAAAAAAAACCAACACAAAGAATCAAAAAAAAGGGGGAAATTTCTTTCTAGGGTTGACACTTTATGCAGATGCACAATTGTTTCTCTCAGCTGTTAAAAGAGATTTACTTCTTTTTTGGCAGTGTCATTTTAAAGACAGACCTTTTCAGATAGAAAGAGAAGACCGGCTCCTCTACCAGGTGCTGGTTCATGATGCTGTCAAACACGGGCAGAGCATTGCCCACTGCTAAGGAGGGGTAGCCTAAGCCCAGTACACCATCAAAGTGGGCAAGGACAAAAGTTGTTCCTGGCTCAAACACCGACTCGCCGAAGTCCTGTCCCTTGATGGAGATGTTACTTATCTGTTTGGTAAAAAAAATGCAAAAACAACCAAGCAAAGAACAACCACAACTGAAAGTAATGACACCATCAGTTAGAAGAAATTAGCCTTACTTCCGATCCATATCAATGGATTCATACAGTTTATAAAGCCTGGATATCTTTGTGAGACTTGCATCAATATAGCACGTGCCCATTTGGCAGGTAGGCTGCACCGATTCCTTAGAATGCCTTAATTACGTGGCTGCTTGTTCATAAGCCCAGAACAGGATCCAAGAAGACAAGCAGAAATGAAAAATAAAATCTGAGGCATTTGTGTTGGTAGCCCTAAGCTGGAGCAGCACCCACACCTCTCAGCACTCGGCTTGGTGGGACCTCACCCTGCCCTTGCATAAATGAGGCAAGGTTTTCTAGGACAAGGCCAGTATCTGAACTGCCTTGAAAACAGCTGATGTGGAGGCTGACACCCATTTTGCGTGGGCACTCACCTGCAGCGTGTCTTTGCCAGCAATGCCCAGAAGCTGTCCTGAGCCGTACTGCAGGGAGAAGGCTTCCCCTCCGTGCTCATATGAATCTGACTTGAAGGACTTAAATTTCTGGTGCACCCCTACACAAAAAAAATGACATATCTACACTGAGGGGAGGTCTTGGCATTGCACCCACTCCTCCATGCAGAACCAGATGAGATGCAGGAGAGCCAGATTTTTGCTTCTCTCATGAGAAAAGTGTTGAAGAAGTACTGCAGGTACCTCAATTTCCCTGCAGGCACCCCAGTTTTTCTGTTCCTGAGAGGTAATTATGCATTTTAAAGAAAAATTAGAACAAAAATGGGAATTTCCACCTCTGTTGGTAGGTCTCCCAGGTCTATTTTCATGCCTTTTACCTCATGGTGCAGAGGGACTCTGGGCAGTTGCAGCCAGTGCCTGCCCTGGCTGCAGAGTGACATAAGGGACAGAGACAGAGGAGCAAACTGGGTAGAGGAGAGCGGCCCTAAGGGATGCTCCAAATCCTCCCCTTGCAGATCCCTGCTGCAGGCAAGCTTCTTGGGAAAGGAAAAGGGGGCAAGGTCTCTGGACCCAAGACACGAGAAGCATCAGGGAGAATAACATTTCTTACTGCAGGCCTCGCTGATGCAATAAGCGGAAGGGACCCAGAAGTTGGAGGAGCCGGTGTCAAACACCACGGTGAACCTCTGGGGCGGTGTCCCGACGCTCACAACCCCGTAGTACTGCGCCTGCGGAAGGAACAACCTGCTCAGCCCCGGGCAGCCCCCAGCCAGCTGCTCCTGAGGAAGAGGCCTGCTGGGGAACATCACACAACACTTCCTCAGGGGGTTCTGTGCAATTCCATTTAAAAGTAAATGCACACCACACAAAGTTTGTCTGGTTCCACAAGCGGCTCCAGGCAGCAGGTTTCACTTCAACTGAATGCACAACAGTATGGCATTTTTAAGGCCTTTTAAGCAAACATCCAGTTGGGTTCCCTATGGAGTCAACAAACCCTCTTTCACTGGCTTCAGAGGTGGCAAGGTCATCTCCAAGACGAAACTCTCACATGACCACACAGTCTTTCACACTGTTCCTTACTGATTTCAATAAGAAATCAGTGTTGCAAAGTCAGCATGACCTACCTCTGCCAGCTTCAGAAGGCTCCAGCCGGTGGCACAAACACTGCCATATGTGGCTGCCTTTTTTCCTTTGTAATTAGCAGGTATTATAGCAAGTCAAAAAGTACTGTGTTGCACAAGCTGTTCCTGATGTACTGGACAAAGTTCATCCAGCAGATGAAGAAACCACTGACCATCCCTGGATACTGAGATAATCTGTGAACACGTGAATGCTGGAGTGAAGTGCTTATCCACATCCCGTATACAAGTGTCTGAGTGCTCCTATCTGGCCCTGGAAGAGCACTTCAGCATTAAGAGACCTATTTTTAGGAAGAGGCATTTCTGGAATTCAACCGCAGATAAAAAAGCAATAGCTAGTGCCAAACTTTGTTCAGCAATACAAGTATTTGAGTATGTACCTTCAAGTGCATACTTGTTAATACACTGACATTTCTGACCCCAGAATTTACGGTTTGAATGAGATAATCTTGAGAAGGCAAGCAAGCATGCCATTTAAGAGAATATCCAGCTATACAGTAGGATTCTATTTCTTCCTGCATTAAACAAACCTAAGGGATGATCATTAAAAAACCCAAAAAAACCAAAAAACATATACCCAGATAACCCATATCCACACACCAATAAAACCTCCATACACAGTGCAATAAAATCATTCCTGGTGCTACCTGAATATGCTGGGGAAGTGGGTTTTGCTTTGTTGTTTTGAGATTTATCCCTCTCTGAAATAAGCTTTAAAGCAGGTTGAAATGTTTCAGTGTGCTTTGTTCTTCTTCACATACTTATTTCTTTATGGCCCTCAAGTGTCAGTAAGTTCTTGCTGAATGAATTTGGCTTTCCCTTCGATTCCGTTCCCTGTTCAGATGAAGACTTCACAACATTTCTGCAGCTTAGTTTTCCTTGAGATAAGCATAGCAGAAGAACCAAATAAAACAGAAAACAGAGACCATCCAAATGGACAAAATTCTAAACCCAGGAAAGACAGCTTACAAAATGGTAGACCTGCTGATGAGATCCAGTGAAATTAATATTTTTCCTTTTTCCGTTTAGATGTTAAATCCTCCCAGGAGACTGACCTGGGAGGATTTAACATCTAAACATATCACATATATATGTATATTTAATACATATTGAACTCCAGAGATAAAAGCAGAAAAATAAAAAACTCTACTTATTATCAGTTATCACTGATTTATGACTCCACCTGATCAAATAAATGAGATTTGGAGGATTTTTTTATAACACAGAATCATCCAAGTGTCTGGTAAATAGCATGACTAAATGAAGTAATCAGATTCTGCTATGAAAAACCCTATAGTTTGCCAAGACTGATAGAGGCAAACCTCTTATATTTCTTTGGGGACCCAACTGAGTCCAACACAGATCTATACAAAAATAAAACTTGTCACGGGACTACTGCTGCTACTTTACATCAGCTTTCTATCCAGGTCCCATGCTATCCTAGATCTAGACATGCTTTATTTTGCAGATTGCAACCTGGTTTTTTATGATCAAATATTTATAGCATAAATCAACAAGACACCTCAAGCCCTATAATTTCATTGACAGAATAGATTTGAAATACGCCGGGAAAAAATCTGCCTTCAATAGAATGATGAGTCCTAATGATTGCATTACCAAAACTGTACTTACATTCATGTAATCATACAGCCTTTCTGAAGCAGTTCCTACTGATAAAGCAATATCTGCAGGGAAACAATGCAGATACCTCCGGGCAAAAACATCAGGGTGGTGATTCCTCCAAAATTCCTCTAATTCTCCCTTTTCCTTCAGCTGTTTCTTGATAGATTTGAATCGAATCAAGGGGATTCTATGCAAATAAAATAAACACACAAAAAAATCACAGACTCTCCTTTCTAGAACTGTCATATACTCCGTTTTTTTTAAAAAAATGTTTCTTTTTTGAGACCTCGAGTAGTAACAAGCACAGGTCACCCCACGAAGCCAGCTGAGACATGTGCCATGAAGCCAGATGTGTTTTCTTACCGTTCCACAGCCACGATGAACGGAATGTAAACCACAGCCAACAGTATCGCCCTCATGGCTCCAAGCAGTTCAGAGTCTAATGATACTCCTTTGCTCAGAAGTCCCTTTTTTATGGCCTGGTGTCAGCTGAGGGTCGTTCGCCAGGTCAATCAATCGCAGGAGGTCACTGCTTTGGCAGAAAACTGATTAATTTACTCTCAGACTAACCGCTGGTTTGTGCAAATAGTGGTGTCCAGTGGAGCTACTCAGGCACAGATAACCAGGGCACAGTCTAGACCAAACAGACATTTCACTAACAATCCTTAATGTCTTTTACATAAATACAATACATGGGGTGAGCTTGGCTCCTGTCAGCATGAGAAAGAGGAAGCAGTCCAAGGACTTGCTGCTTTTCAAGCTTGCTTTAGTGAGATGTTGCTCAGAAGTGTTCAAAGCAGAGAAAGAGGACATTATAACCATTTCCCTTTTACATGGAGACATTCCAGCAGAGCTGAGCAGACAGACACTTGATGGGCTTGTGACAAGTCATCCCCTGACAGCTGAAGTTTAATTCCCTATTTATGGGAGAGCTCCAGTCTAAACATAAATGTGACTGCCACCCCATAAAATGGATCTTCAAAGTAAAAAACACAACAGTACAATACTGCAACATACAGTAAAAAACAGCAATAACTTTGCACACATTTCAGCAAGACATTTGGAAGAGCTCTTTTGGATTTAGTTTCCTGGAAGTTTCCTGAGGTTGGTGGCTCCCACCCCTGCCTGACACTTGGGTTCAAGTCAAGCCCGCAGAGAAATAATGGTGCCAAAAAGAGGCTGATTGGGCAGAGCATGACCCCAAACCCATCAGCTGCCCAAGAGGAAGCTGAGCACTGGGTCTGCAATTAACTTACAAGATTTTTTAATCTTTTCTCTGCACAAGAAAGTGCAGGAAGAAACCACGTACTGCAGCCTACCATATATTAAAGCTAACTTTGAATAATCAACCATTTTTGTTCAAAAGGCTATGGTAGGATGCTGGGAAAAGAGCAACCACGTTTTTTTCCTTGCAACACACCATTTATTTAAAATAAACTGCTCGCTAGGCAAAGGTGAACTGGAACTAAGTAATCCTCCCAAAAGAGAGCAGATGTGCAACAGCACAGCAAGGAGTGAATGTCAAAGGACATGGAGGTGGCAGGAGTTGTCATCACCTGCTCTAGCAGCAATATCAAGAAAAAACAGCTGAAAAACCCAAACACACAGCTTTGTGAGCAAAGAAGGGGTCTAAATGCCTGTCACAGACTTTAAATAAATGCAAAACAAACCAAAATTGTTCCTTTAAGTCACTTCCCTTGCTCTGTCAGACTGATTGAGGAGGGGCATGAGAGCCTTAAAATCAGTAAGTTTAGAGCTCTATTTATTGGTTCCCATGGATTTTGAAATACATAGTTTGCTTTTGCCAATATACCTCCAAAATTGTAAGGGCTAAAAACACTCAGCAAAGGCTGAGCCTGGTGTCATCACACAGCTGCAGGCAGAGCTTTGGATCTGAAAAAGCACCAGCATCTCTATTATAATATGTTGTTTCAAAAAATAATAGAATCTCAAAAATGCATCTTCTATATTGATTTCTATTCTATTACGATTTTTTTCAATTATCTAGCTCTGAGTAGTATTCCATATTTCTCCTGGACTCCGAGGTTTTACACAAGTTATCAGCAAATGATCACATTTTCTGTCCCAGAGTCATCCCAGCCACTGCGCTGCAGGAGCTGGGTGTTGGAAATGAGGATGGTGAGCAAAGTGTGGCCATATGTGAACTTCTAGAAAGCAAAGGCACTTCTCAAGGAGCCCCCACCTGTCACCTGATACACAGCAGAGTAGATGTCATGCACTTGGGAAGGGCAGTGTCGCTTTGACAAGAGCAAGACAATGCGTGTGCTGAGTGCCTTTATCACTTGAACTTTTCCTCAAATGCTACAAATGTTTCTGGGAAGTCGTTAATGTTCGTGTTGGAGGGCATCACGATAACTTTGAAGACATGAAGTGGCTTTCAAAACACCGCCTGGGTCTACTGTGGGGACTGCCTTTGCCTTGGTGCCTCCACTGAGTGGCTGAATCTCAGAAAGAACGTGATCGTTCATTTTATTGCAAGTGCAGACCTTTATTAATCCACACACAAAGGTTATTCTTTCCCAAATTCTCTGATCTCACACTATGTTCCAAGCAGACATTAATTTAGCTAACAGAGGTACAAAATGCAGCAACAAAAGGTCATCGTGACCTTTTTTGATAAGCTGGAGTAATGATTAAACTACAATGCAGAGGATCCCTAAGAAATAGTTATCTGCAGCTTAGAAGTTCCATTAAGTAGAAATAATTAAAGTAGGAAAAAAAAAAAAAAATCCGTATCTGTATCTGCAGACGCAAGGTACTTCGCAAAGTTATTTGTCTACCTATGGATTATTGAGGAAAAATATGTCTAAACTATATCATGAATATATTCTTACCTATGCTCTTATGTTGTTATGATTAGTAGGTCATCTGAAAAGATTTGTCTAAAAGACAAGGCTTTGCTGTGGATGTACATTCATTAATTATGCCAAATGCATAATTTGGTTTTCCACATCTGTAGCCTACAGTGCCTTAAGGGGAGGGACCCTTGCCTTCAGAAGGTGCCACAGCTCTTTAGAAATGAAAAACAAATACAACAACCTGCTGACACATTCCCCACAGTGGTCCTCTGACAGGGCACAGAGTGTCAAAGCAGTAAAGAGGTGTCTGGAGGGAGATGATCATACAGTGCAAACTGGCCTCTTGCTGCTGGGATGACATGCACAGCATGGCCCGCCATCAGAGAGGGAACTTTCAGGCCCTCTATTCCACAGCACCACCACAGATGACTGTGACGTTTTCTTCGCTCTCCAGGCTTGATACTCTGCCCAGCTTCTCCATCCAAACCCTATTTTATGGCACTCAGGTCTCAGCACTCACTGTTCTCCGTCCTGCTGCAATACTGCTTCCCAGGTGCACTCTCTGTTATTCTCCCACAGGAAAGCCCTCCATACATTTCATAGCATCACTGCTGCATGGCGCAGCCACTCATCTTGTGGGGAAAAGGCTCGTAAACCTCCTATATCCTATACCAAACTGATAGCTAAGAGCTGCTTTACATTTCAAAGCAAGTGATAGTAGAGAGCTCTCTATTACCAGATCTGACCAGAAATCCAGAGGCCACCTTAAGTGGTGCCTTTTCCTCAATCTTCTGTTTGCTCAGCCTTTTGTTTTTCAAGACCGCGTGGCTCTCAGCAATCACGGATTTTGGTAGTATAGCACCTAATACCCTGAAACCAATTGCAGATTGTTCGAAGAAAGTATTCTCCCTAAATTATGGGAAGTGTGGAAAACTACAGCAACGAGCTGTAGATATCAAAGCAAAGAGCCAGGTGATGAAAAGGTTATTTTACCTTAAAACACTCTGCCAGCTTTCACATCCAAAGTTCATGGTAGAGCCATGGCCAACACACAGGCAGGACAGTCATAGAATGGGTTGAGTTGGAAGGAATCTTAAAGATCGTGTAGTTCCAACCCCCCTGCCATGGGCAGGGATACATATGAGTCCCCAGGAAAGCTTGAAATAGCAGCAGCTCAACAAGTCAAACTATGCAGAGGCTCCTATACATGGGAATGCTTCTAGAAATTAGAACTGAATAGCAAACCGGGTCTTGATGAGAGAACAGTTTACACTGTTACATCTAAATAGCCGTAACTTTCAAACATTGGATTTATTTCACTCATAACAAGTGAGAATCTTGATGGAATTAAATCCATGGGAGTTTCTTGACAGATTTTGGTACAGACACAGGAATTGCAGTAGCACAGTTGGAAGGTGGATGGAGAACAGCCTTGGCAGTTTGTGGTAGCACATTACATTGGGATTCAGACAAGGAGTAAAACATAATGTAATGAGAAAGGCCCTACACAGTCAAGAGTGCCAGGGGCTATAATAAATACCATTAAACTAGGAACATAAGTAGTAGAACAGCTCGAGATAGCAGTTTGCCAAGTATTTGTGTTAAAGCTTTAAGGTAAGTACTGGGTGGCAAGTTACACTCTGAAATCCAAGTTTTTGGCACCCTTCAAAATACATCCCTGAAAGTGCCACTCGTCTTGAAAGTCAGTCAGGTCTTGACAGGTATTTTAAACCCCAATTTGATTATATCTGACATTTCTGCTGAAAGTTTCATGAAAGTTAAACATCTGAGCTTAAAAATTCGGTCTGCTGTGGTTTCCCAAGCACATCCCTGCTGCCTGCATTGGCTACACAGACAGCACGGCTGCAGCAAGAGGTGAGAGGCTGGGGTATTGGCGTGACCCTAATTTTGTTTGGGGCAAAATCAGAGAACATTTACAGTGTGCAAGAAGAGGCAAGAAAGAATGTTTTCGGGGGGGTGGAGCAAGTGGGAGTGTGGGTGAGAGAGGGAGACCTGGGCCCTGAGCCGCCCTGTCTATAATCCCCATCACCAAACACTCATTCAATTATCAGAAACATTTCAGAGCCCTTGAGATTAAAGGCTGGTGCCGTGTAAACAGAGCCTTATATTGGGAAGAACGAGTTACCAACAGGCCAGTGCGCAGCAGGAGAAGACCAAGGCGGGCCCCTGTCGCTCCCAGTCCCAGCCATCCCAAAACAAAATCCCGAGATGGGCAACAGTCTGAAAGCCGTAGTTGCTTTTGTGCCCTCTAACAAGTGCCAGAAGTACCTCCTAGAAGACCTAGAAGAGATGCCAGTGGATAAAATGGTGGATCTGAGCGGCAGGCAGATGAGGCGGCTGCCTGTGCACATCTGCTCTTTTAGGGAACTGGTTAAGCTGTACCTGAGTGACAACAACCTTAACCATCTGCCCCCCGAGCTGGAGCAGCTGCAAAACCTGCAGATCTTGGCACTGGACTTCAACAACTTCAAAGCACTGCCCCTAGTTGTGTGCACGCTGAAGCAGCTGTGCATCCTCTACCTGGGCAACAATAAGCTCTGTAGCCTGCCCCTCGAGCTCCGACTCCTGCAGAACCTCAAGACCCTCTGGATCGAGTCCAACTGCCTGCAGTACCTGCCCGAAGTGGTGTGCGAGCTCAGCCTGCTCAAGACCCTGCATGCCGGCTCCAATGCCCTGCGCACGCTCCCTCCCCAGCTGCAGTGCCTGCAGGAGCTACGCACCATCTGGCTCTCAGGAAACCTGCTGTCCGAGTTCCCTCCCGTGCTCCTGGACATGCCCTTCCTGGAGGTGATCGATGTGGATCGCAATTCCATCCGGTTCTTCCCCAGCCTAGCTCACCTCCCTGGCCTGAAGCTGGTGATCTACGACCACAACCCCTGCAGAAATGCACCCAAAGTGGCCAAAGGGGTGCGCAGGGTGGGGAGATGGTCAGAGGAGACCCCTGAGCCCCGCAAGCGATCCGGAGCGGTGATAGAAATCACGCTTGACGAGAAACCATTGCTACCTCCTGCCGCCAAGCCCGAGCCAGAAGCTGAGTCCTGCTGACGCTCAATTGCCCCTTTTGCCCAAGGTGGCAGTGCACTCACACCACTGCCCAGCCTCTACTGCTCCCTTGCTTGCTGGTGTCCAGGGATCCCCACACCACCTGGCAGTCATGAGGAGTACGTGCACCAGCTTGGAGATAATATCACAGCAAAACTCTTGTACAGACACCCGTCTTTGTGCAGCATCCAGCACTCTCCCTAGAACAGACTTCTTCCCTTTCCCCCTCCTCCCATGCTGGGACCACTCAGCGTTCACAGTAGAGATGAAGACTCAGTTTAGATGTTTTCCATGGTGGATTGCATGGAGCACATATGGACTTGCTTGCTCCTCCAGTGGGTTCACTCTTCTCCCTTCCACCTTGCAGAGGTGTCCCAGCTCAGCTGGAAGCTACTGTTCAAGATGATCACTGCTGAGACCCACAGCTCTAAAGCAACCCACAGCATTTGTCTCAAATTACTTATCTGAAATGCAGCAACACCTTGAAGGTTTCCCTGTCTGCCGCTTGCGAAGTGGTAGTAGAGTCCTGGCTGCATTTTTAAGGAAACAGCATGTATGTACAGGGGGCTCTCCTCTTACACTGCTGACTTCTTCCTGCAGAATTTGTGACAACTGTTCTGTTACTGCCGAGCAGCATTTCAAATGATGGTGAGGAAAGCTGTAGGCTTTACTGCTGGGTTTTGTTACGGACAACACTGCCTCTAAGGGCAGCTGTACAGGACAAGTATTCATGCAGGAGCAAAGAAGAAAATCAAAGCCTGACTAAAAAGGAAAAGCCACAAGAGCTGCAAAGGTAAACTTGCATGAATAAAATCCCAGGCTGTGAGCCTGTCACTATAGGCTTGCACATAATTTGAAGGCGAGGCAAATTTTACTCAGCTGCTTTCAGCTGGGTATTTCTTGAGCTTGCAACTTGGACCAGCTCAGATCCCTTTAAAAATGCACTTTTTTAAAAGCTTTGCTTTAATTGAGTAACAGAAATCTGGCTCAAAGTGACATTTTAAACTTTAGACTCCATAGCATGGTTGAATTACATGAAAGACAGCTTTTTTTAACAAGAGTGGAGAGCCTTTGGTGGCACACTCTTCGAGTAGAACTGTCTCAGCAGTGCAGCCTGCAGAAGCGGCAGTTGACTTCCCAGAAAAGGATTGATTCCATGCCAGTTAGTGACTGCTTAATGTCATCTACATGCTTGAAAAATTATCTGGAAATATACAGACTCTGCTAGCACTTGTTGTCTTGTTAAATGAAGTCCAAATTTGCATCTGGCTGGCACTCATGTAGTGTGCTACTAGTCAAATTAAAGTATACTAGCATCTTGCCAAGTTAAACCATCCTCTTTGGAATTAACAGCAAATTCTTTATCTAGTCTTGTTCCAACAATTTCTTCCTACAAAAAGGAAAGCAGGACAAGAGTTCAGGGCTTTTTTAATGTCCAAGGTCAATGTTTTATATCCCACAAAACTGAGCTGGTACTGTATTTATCTGAGGGGAAGGGAAGAGGAAGAGTGTACTTTCACTGGCTTATCAGCGGTTTGTTTCACTCAGCTCCTCTCCACACAGTCCTGTCACTTCTGGAGAGCTGAAGAGTCTCTGTCAAGAGTTAAGGGGAGGATTCTCTAAACAGATTCCCTTCATTTTAAGAAATCTAAGGGAGAAAAATGTTTGCACACATACTTGCATATTTCAATCTAATCTTTCTGCTTTGGCAGACTTGCCCTGGTCGTTGCCAGGTGCTGTACCATACTTGCAAGGGCCAGAAAGGTCACAAGGCCTGGCAGGCACCGTTCTGGGCCTCCACATAGACAGGGCCCCCGCTTGTGTGTGCTTAGAGCCATCACAAATCTGCATGCAGACTACTGCAGGCATCAGAGGCTTCCTTATAACCTAAGCACAAAGAAACCAGTCCAGTTAAGAAACATGTTGCCTTTGCAGTAACTACTTAGAATGGGAAACTGAATATACAGACAGGCTACAACTGACATGAAAGGGGCAGGGCAGAGAGGGCAGGAGGTGAATGTTACGGAGCCTGGCACATTTTCTGCTAAGTGCCCTCTATTGCAAGTGTTTGTAAAGTCAGCCCAGTACTTTATAGAACAACACTCAGACTGTTTGGTCCAGAATGTTGCTATCTCTCCCAAACTGCATGTTCCTCTCAACTCCCCTCAGCAGAATTTAAAATTTGTGGTGTAAAAAGCTGTAAGACCACTTAGTTGTAGTTCTGGGCATTGATTGAGGCTCCTCTTCCACTCTCTCTCTTCCATCATAAAAAAAAAAAGAGTAATACTCCAGTATCGCTAGAAAAAGACATCATCTAACTTCAGAGCCTATTTCTAAGACCCCAGCTCAAAACCTGTGCAGCCAGGACTGGAATACACCACTTACACTAACACAGCAGGCCACCATGAACCAATGAGCCATGACGGCTTAGTCACTCCCTGAAGCATCCAAGGCCTGAGAATGCGCACCGCAGCTGTCCTAACGGATCTGCCCTTCCTGGTTCTACAGAAAGAAAAGCAACTTTGGGCAATCTGAATTATTTATTTTTATTTTTTTTTTATTTCTGTGTATTTTAAGTGGAACCTGGAAGGAACAGAATGGATAGGGTTGTATAAAATCCCTGGTTTATACACCCCTGAAAGTGAATTCTTCCCCACAACACATTAAAAGCTCCAGTAAGTAAAAACCAACTGAAGACAGTGCCATTGATGGAGATGTTTGTCTCAAGCTTCTGTTCCATAACCTCACAAAAACCAGACCATTAAAAAAAAATTTCTAGGTGAGATCTGGTCCACACATCCTCAGGAACTGAAGAAAATTTAACAGGGGCGATGGTCTGGTACACGTTTTCTGGGAAGAAAAAGAAAAATCAGAAAATTCCTACCACTGATGTCCACCAGCCCCTCCCCATCCACTCTTATTTTTAATCTTTAGTTGGTATTTTGCACTAAGTGACGTCTTTATCTCACAGCATAAAAAGCAGTATCACCTCAAAGCTAACACACCACCCATGACCATGGTAAAAAAACCCCTGTGATTCAAAAAGCAGTGAAAACTACCTGGTAGCAGGCACCCATGGGATAACCTGCCTAACTGCAGCAATTCTTCCCAAACCTTTTAACAAATGTGTTTCTGTTTTAGCTGCAGATTCTGTCTCAGAAGCAGCTGGACATTTCTCTACAATTCTTGCCAAAAGAAAATAGAAAGCATGATCCCTTACATTTTGGTCAGCCACTTGCACAGATGTTTTAGTGCTATATACAACACAAGTAGCTGGTGACCAAAGATTAACTAGGCATTACTCAGGCACAGCAATTAAAGTTCACTGATGGCTCTAAAGGCCTGATGATACTGCTAATGCAATAAAATTATCTAATATGAACATCAGCACGTCAGATGTCAGGCTCCATTTCAAGTAAAGTATTTTTAGAACAAGACTTTTCTGCACCTATACTCTTCCACGGAAGGAGGTTTACTCTACACCACTGTGTGTGACCATGCAGATACTCTGACCATACCTTGGTGCTGCTTTAATGATGTCATCTACACGAAGAATCATTTCTGCTGCTTCAGCTGCACTCAGCAAAACTTGTCTCTTGACCTGGAAGCTTTCTGTTACTCCCAAAACTGACATGTCTCCAATGACACCCTCTTTCATATCTGGAAGAAGAAATACATTAAGAGGTGGTTTTTTGGTTTTGTTTTTTTAACTTGGCATTTTTTTAAGGAAATTACAAGAAGCTGAGAGCAGAGTAACTTACATGCTCAAATGAACTACACTGATAGTAAGGGAAGTACTAAATAAAGTCTTTTATCTCAAGACTCCTGATTTAAGCCTACTGTTGCAATTACATACAAACAATTAATGATAAAAATTTTATACACTGTGATGAGGAGACAAGATCCCAACAGGGATCTCTCCGCACTATTCCCTTAGGTATATTAACTCCAAGGTTCTTTTCCACAACTCTCTGGTTGTCGTTCGGTTGTTTTTTGGGGGGTGGGGAAGAAAGGGGCAAGGGGAAGGATGTGTTTAGTTCTGCTGGGTTTTTAGCTGGTTGCTGGTTTTAAAATAATGTTTTTCTTTTTAATCTTTCTATATCTAGATTCAGTGTAAGGAAAGTGGTTTTGAGAGGTGGAAACCACCTCAAAAACAAAGGTTTTCACTCTACTGTCAAAAGCCTGGTTAAACAGAAAAGGAACACAGTGTTGTACACCCAAGTTCTATGCAAAGCAAACAAATCAACATACTCAGCTCTCCCAGCTGAATATATGTGACAGACATACATGAACAACTTTACTGAGCCTAAAGGACCTGCCAAACAGTACCTCAAACACAGAAGTAAAACTGAGCCCCTTACCCAGTCCGTAAGTAGTCTTCCCTTCACTGTGAGCAGCCCTGAGCTGAGCAACCAAATCGGCACTGTCATAGCCAGCATTATCAGCTATTATTGTTGGGATCTAAGGGGATAAACACAGGTTGTTTTTAATTAACACAGGGACTGATCCCTAGTAAATATGAAACATACTTTGATGTTTTAAGTTTACAGCTGAATTTCAAAAAGATGCCTCAGAAACATGGCAGATGATCTGTTACTGTGATCAGAAAATACGGAAAAAGTAAAAAACCCAAACTACCTTTCCAAGAATTTCAAGACCCTGTTGTAGAAAGTACCTAAGAGGACAGAAGCATGTTAGCATATTTCTCAGTTCATTTTACATGGGCAAAAGGGAAAAAAACACTCTTGTCTTTTATCATTTCAGACTACAACTGGAGAAATGTTTTCATTTAAAAAGCACAAGCCTGCTGGTAAGCACATTAACCACTTGATCATTCTGGCACATTAACCACTTGATCATTCTGTTCACTGTTTCCACAGCAGTGCAAACTTCCATGTGCTGACTGAAGAGGTAATGCCAAGTGTTACTATGCTCTTGAAATTAATTTTCTTGGGAGAAAGGTTTTCCCTAATTTAAATTGCAGAAAGCAATTTTTTTCTCAAATTGACAATCTTTTAGCACAATTCTATTAATGTTTCTTGCGACACTCTTATTTCCTACTAAGATGCAATCTCCAACACAAGGCTAGAAACTTGTAGATAGTACTAGAGTACGAATACCCCCAAACAACACTAGAGCATCAATGGAACAGAAGGGTCTTTTCTAAATCAGTTGTCAACTACATAAGATGAGATTTTTATGTACTATTTCTGCAGCACTTTCAACTAGCAGGTAAGGTGAGCAAGAACCAATTAGAGGAGAGCTAGCATATGAACATTCACAATCCTGTAACATGCAGAATTATTAAAACACCAGTACTTTTTTCCTAAGACAAAAAAACAACTTCCCCCTTTGTTCATCCAAGATGCGTTGCTAAGCTTCACTTTTTTACTTCAGACAACCAAAACTTTTAAAGTGAAGCAACTATCTGATGTCACAAGTTAGTAAACTCCATGAAGCTTTGTCTCTTAATCCAACAACCTGATTAAATAAACCTACCATTCGTAAAGCCTTAGCAAAGGACTCCATTGCAACAGACTCTTTGCCAGGTGTTCTGACAGCAAGTTCTGCAACAGCATTAGCCATCAGCATCTCTGAACAACCTATTCATTGAAGACACACAGATGTTATATAGCTGATGTACAGTAATAGGAAATCTGTGCCATGTACAAAGAATCTGATATTCACCTCCACCATACACAGTTCTTGTGTCCTTCACAGTCTGGGCCAGGACACAGAGAGCATCATGCAAAGACCTCTCTGCTTCATCTAGAATCTGCTGTGTGGCTCCACGCAAAACTATGGTGCAAGCTTCACCTAGAAAGCACAAATGCAAAAGGATTAAAGAGAAACCAGGACACAAAAATAGGCTATCACAAAGCATTTAAAATGGTTTTGCTATCACTGCAGTCAAGTTTTGTGTTACTTAATTTTGGGAGCAAAAGAAAGCATGATGACATTTCAAAGATAGAATGAAATTACGTACACCGTGCTATTGCTTTGGTTCCTCAACACCTTATCTAATTTAGCAGAAAATTAGTATCACCTCAAAACTTTAAGTATGACATATTGCTACTCTTCTTGTCAATTTAATCTCCCAAAGCAGAAATATTGGTTCCCATCCTTAAAAATGATCATATGTTCATTTATGTAACACGAAACATACACAGTTTCAACCATGAAACTGCGCAGGATTTTTACTGAAAAGCAAGGCTTTAATAAAAACAGTTACATGAATCATCACAAAATTCCTATGCCTTGCTTGAACAGCACTAGCAGAGGTTTAACACAAATGTTACTATACACCATTAGTGACAAAACACTTACCCATTGCTACTCCAGAGAAATGAATGAGTTTATCTTCTCCAATCATGACTTCTTCAATAAGCTTGCAGCTTCCTAGTTTTACTAGCTCAGGGTGATCAAAGGTTGATGCAATTTCACCACCTACAGGTGTAAGATCATAAAGAAATCGGAGCTCACAACGAAAGCATTCTTTCAGACAAGGTCTAACCAAGGCGGGACGGGGAGAGGATGTGAAAAAAAATCATTGTCGTAACTGCCCCAAAATAAATCTAAATTAACAATACTGATAAGCCAAGATTTTCTCATGTCAGCATATGGCACCAGAAACCTTTAACCAGTGCTGATAAATCCTTAAAACACCTATGTTTTGTTTCACATCACAAGGACTACAATGCTTTCGAGTTGTGTCTGACAACAGAATAAACATTCATCTTTGCTAGCATTAAAATGCCAGTATGTCTCAAGTTTTCACAGTATTTACTAATTAAGTATTTATAAAATACTAAATGAAGTCTCCCATGCTTTAAAACTTGAGCTTGTGACAGTATTCACTTTGCCTGCCTGATGATGGCTGAGAACCAGTGGCCACCATTCTCCTGCATCGCAAGTCTCATTCCATGCTGTAGCAGCAATACTGGGCACAATTTGTAAACGGCCATACTGTAAACAAAACAGGTGTTACAAAGACCAAAATGTCTTTGAACAGAACATTGTTCTAGTTCTTTCCTCGTCCTATTAGAAAACTCTTTGCATTCCCAATGCATGCTCAGTTATTTCACGGTAGCTTGCAGCACTGTGTAGTTGTAGCATTACAAGGAAAACCAAGATATGTAGCAGAGACTTTCTGCATATTAAAAACTTGTCCTTTTTTCAGCTATACTATTCAAGCCAGTGTAACCTCATAAGGCCCATTTGCTCTGCCTAGAAAGTTTGCTTTGAATTCAGAATGAAAGCAACGTTCCTCTCAATCAAGCATTTGCCTGTGTCAATATGCCTACTGACAGTTATACACAATTGCTGCTTCAGTTTTGCTAAGATAAACAAGTCAGTGTCTTTCCTTTCTCCTGCAAAGCAAATTCATCCTCCTGATCACTTTCAGAATCAACTATGATGTTCCAATTAACTATCTCTAACTTCAGCAACGAGAATTATCTGTAGCATTCCAGAGGTTTCATTTTCATTAGTTACTAGAATCACACTTATGCTGACCACTACTCAGAACATCCAGGTTGTTCATGTCATTTGAGGTCCACCTCAAGTCAACAACTCAGGCCCACATTTTTAACAAAGGATGACTCTTTAGTCTTATCTACCATTACAGCAACAATCGAACAACAGCCATATAGAGCGAAGTGTTGTTATCACAGAATCAAGAACTATTAGTATCAACTTGTGGAGTTGTTCTTTCTATTGCTAAGTTTCATCTTTTCCTTAGGAAACAAACATTTCAAAACCTTATCAAGCACGAACTTAACTAAAAATATTTTTAAAACATTAAAGAAAATTACTAACTGGCACTAACTTGCTAAATTATATCCCATGTTTTCCATTATGATCTTTTATGCAAAGATGCTGGAGAAAAAGAAGCATGTTTAAGTAAGTCTAATGTTTACTAATGATCAAACAGATAATGTGCCCCTCCAAGTTTCATACAAGACCCTCTACACACCTGTGACAAGAGCCAGACGTTCTACACCAGCAAAGTCTGCATGTTCAATAGCCATGACACCAGCAGCTCCAAAGAGCTGTTCAGGGTAGTTGTAGATCAGCTGTCTAGAATTAAAACACATCTTCCGTCACACACAGAACAAACCTTTGAAAATAACAGAGTAACAAAAGACACCAGATTCTCAGCAGCATGGACACAGGACAGATTTCTGAAAGCTACTAGAGCAGTCAATGTATGAGGCACCTGCCACACATGGAATGTCACACAACACAGAAGCAAATGCAGTGACAGGAAAACATACAAAGCTAAGAAAAAAAATCAATTCAAACTATGCTGCTTTTTGAAACACCCTTCCTCTGAAGAAACACTATCACACTAAGCACAGGCAACCATATGCTTTAAGTCCTTTGATCCTAAGTGCCTGCTGGGCACTTAACTGCCTATTCCAGCTGAGTGAACTAGAACAACATGGGAAGTAATGTAACTCTCCCCTTTTCCCAAGAAATACATACCTGTTAATAAAGCAATTAATTCCGTGTTTAAGAATACGATCCACTTTCTCCTTCATTTTTTCTTTTTCTGCCTGTTCTATTTCTGCCACTTTTGCTGTGGAGTCCACTCTAACACGAGAGCCAAAAATCTAAATGAAAGAGAAGAGAGATCACTCTCAAAATTCCATTTACAAAAACACCATTTCTCAACAGCAGCTCTGTCACATACCTTAATCTTGTCTGTATCCATACCAGTATTTGCAATAAGAATCTTTGCATTTTCAATTCTTTTTGGCTGGTTTACACCAATCTTCTTGTCAAGTAAAAATCCTATAGTAACAGAAAGGTCTTGTAAAACTTCAAATTAAAAAAAGGAGAACAATTCATCATTACTACAAAATCCCCTCATCTTTAGTATTCACTTTAATAATAACATAGCAGTGTTTCCTCTAACAAATTTACATAGATGTGTAACTTTTAGCAGCTTTATTTCTCAAGTGCATACACAGTCAACACTCAAAAGACTTACCTTCATCTAAGTAGGAATCAGCCAAACTTCCACCAAGTTTCTTAATGACATGGATAGCCTCCAAATTACCAGAACCTTTCAACCTAAGAACAGCTTCTACAGCCAGCTTGACAAAGTGATCCTTATGGTGAGTAAGTAATTTTGATGAAAGAGTTGTTCCCGCAATGTTCATCAAGTCTTCACGGAACTTCACTTCATCATTACTACAATAAAGACAGTTCAGTTAAAGTGGAAAGTCTCTAAGCCCCACCACTAGCTACCACCATGAGTCTTTGCCCACTTCTTCTAGCCTGTGTCTATATGTATCATATTCTGAGTAACGCTGCACAGAATCCCTCCACTGTCCCAAAACACAACCTTCTATTTGAAACACAAGTTTTGTTAGGAGAATTTTCGCATAGAGCTTTAGAAAGTTTGTGCTCTCAAAGTGCCAGGCAAGGGAAATAGTTACATTTAAAATGTGAGTGTGAATCTGAAATAACACCTCAGATTTTTGTTCCAGAGAGCAAATCACTGATTGTATTTCATTTCTGCACATCATAAGTAATTTTGAGTATCATAAAGCTTCTGTAATTCACTTGAAAAAAATCCCAGTATTTTTTTCTCAACTGTTAAAAATCATTAACTCAGCCTTCACACTACTTTAGCAAGAGTGAAGAATTTACCAATGGACTGTAATTCGCACTGATGTTTTGATCTTGAGTAGTTTTTTGTGAAGAGCAAATGGACATTACTAACCCATGATCCACAGCTGCTTTCAAAAGTGCCTCTCTTGAAGCCTTTGTGGCTGCTCTCCAGCCTGCAATGATGGTCTGAGGATGAATCTTCCTCGCAATCAGCAATTCTGCCTCCTATTTAAATGAAATCAATAATTATTTCCCCCCCAAAAGTACAGTTACACTAACTAGAAAAGACACGTTCATTTATGAATGCAATTTAAAGTGTAGTTGAAAAATAACTATCTTCATTTTCCTGAAGGAACTTGGCAAGCTGATGGATCATTCCTTAAGACGCTCTTGATCCCAGTTCCTGGACCTGAGATGATCAGACTTTCTGACACAGCTCTGCTAGCAAGAATTACTCACTTCTCATGTCCCTTTCACAGTAATTTCAGGTTTAGAGTTTGGCAATGTAAAATTTTACATAAACATAAAACCCATACAGAGTTTAAAGAAACACTATGAATTCAGGTCTTGAGCAAAGAACAGAATTTAGCAGTAATTTCCTCATTAATGTTATGGAAAAGGATTTCAGAGGACTGAGCTTCACAACTAAGCAGTGCTGCATGCTGCCCAGTGCAATAGCCAGGAAGTGACCTGTAAGAGTCAACTTAAAATACCTGAGAGTTTATAAAAAATAATATAAGGAATAATAGTCTAAAATAATACCAAAAAAATGATTATGCAATACCTAATTGGTTGTTTTTTCCCCCTACCAATTTCAACAGCAAAAGAGCAAGCTATTCCTTCCTATGCTTTGGGAGCCCTTTTCACCAACATAGGATAACACACCTCCTACTGGTGCTATCACAGAAGTACACTGGCAAACAAACATCTGAAAAAATGTAATACATCACCCTCAGCAATTCAGCTGCCAACACTGTGACAGATGTAGTTCCATCGCCAACTTCATCATCTTGAACCTTTGACATATCTGAAGAAGGAAAACACAGTATTAATGCTATTTTTCTCATGCATTAGGAGAGAAACAGATCTTACTCCTTGCATAAAGAGGGAACTCCAAAAAAAACCCCAGAAAAACAAGAGAAGCAAATGAAATTCAGCATCCTTCAACCTCCTGCTCTTTATTTGCAACCTAGACACCAGTTTCAGCCTGGTGATAGTCAAGGTGCTCCTCTCTGTTCCCAGTCCTGAAGATGGTTATCAAAAGGAAGTACAGCTGGATAGAAGCTCCCAGGTATAGATAGAGGAACAGAGACTATAATAAGCAGGTCTGCTGCATGAACTGCTGATAAACTGGGACCCAGCAAACACAAAATCATTAGGAAACCTGACACCCAATTGTTCAGACTCCTGCTTGTCACCAGAACCGCACCACTGGGACAGTAAGACAATTGATCACAAAGGTAAACTCTGTTCAGAAGTACAGTGCTCACTGAGTGACAGAGATTTAAAACTGGGAGAACCAGAGAGAACCTCTGCTGCCCCGTACATTTCTGTTCTGAATTTTCCCACTGAAAAAACAGGGGCACACAGCTGTCTTTTGTCCCTTCTGGTTCCTGGGACAAACCATGGTTGAGGGAAAAGAAGACATCAGAACAGTTTTGAAAAGCAGCATACACCTCAATTTTACTTTTGCAGAATTCCACAACTCTTGCAGTACCCTGCCCTCCTTACTTCAGGATTTCTGCTCCCCCTCACTTCAATTTTTCACAGTATTTCAAGAATACTTTTCTAAGAACAAATAAAAACTCCGTAACAGAGTTACAAATTAAGAAATATCAAGCCTGTAAGAACTCACCAACCAAGACCTTGGCAGCTGGATTGTCAACTCCAATAGCCTTCAGGATGGTTGCACCATCGTTGGTAACTGTCACAGAGCTGTCTCTCCCGGTACTTAAAAGAATCTTGTCCTACAAGATGTGAGATTTAGAACAATGCATAAAAACGCACTGTAACTATTAAAGCTAAACTAACAGGTATGACTACTGAGAGCCTGCAGCTGTCTTACCATGCCTTTAGGCCCCAGGGTGCTCTTGACTAGGTCACCAATGGCGATGGCACCAACAAAGGATGACTGAAATGAAAATAAATACACCTCAGGGAACAATTTATTTCTACTATAGTAATACAAGAATTATACACTATCACGTAGCTTTCAAAAGGACATTTTAACCAACGCTTCTTCCTCTTTCAACGGAAGCTGTGTCCAAGTTTCTTAACTGCTAAATTTCGATAATCAGATCAAATATACTCAGTTCTCACAGAAACCGTAAGTCTGTCTCAGAGCCAGAAGAAATGCCACCCAACAAAACACCTCAATCTTCTGAGCTCCAGAAAAGTTACTTCGGTTTTGACATGAAGAGTTTCTCTAATTTTCAGTATAAACAACACTCCTCCTCTCTTCTGTTCACAGACATGCAACAAGGAAAGCCAGTTAGAGACAAAGTTTCACATCATGATATAGTGAAAATATTTTTAGAAGTAAAAAAGACTAAAGTTTAATTACCTCAAGTACTACCAGTTTCTTAGAGAATTAAACTTACCAACCGAGCTGTTTCTGCCTTCTCTTCATCTGCACCTGCCTTGAAAATGTTCACAGGAGCAAGGGAAATGGATGCCTAAAACACAGACAACATAAGTATATTATTCTAGCTTCAATAAAACTATGTGTTTTAAAAATCCCTGACACTAACAACCTAAACAATATTTTTATTAATAAAATTACTCCCATTTTGTTGTGATAAAATGTGTATTTAAGAAATAGTCAAGGTTCTTAAAAATCTGTCTTGCAATCTCATAGTCTTGAGAAGGGATTACGAGACCGAGTGCAGCTGCTCGCAGAGATGGCAGTGCACACGCCCCCAAGGCCCCTACCAGCACATCACTCCATGGCCGTGCCCGCACTGCTGCTCTGCCCAGCTAACCGGCCTTCCATACGACCCGAGGGCAGGCACAACCAGCAGGAGCTAAAAAAAGTCTATTTACTGACCATACTGAGGCTTTAGCATTTTAATACCTGAGCTGAACTCATCTTTGGTTTTTTTTTT
>VZTE01006386.1:194785-207320 GCA_013397775.1 Eulacestoma nigropectus | reverse complement strand
GGCCTCGCCGCACCCCCGGCCCGGCCCGGCCCTGCCCTGCCCTGGGCCACGCCGCCACCGCCGCCGCCGCCCCGCCGCTCACCATGGTGCCGGTGCCGCCGGGACCCGCCGTCCGCCGCCCCCTTCAGCAAAGAACCAGCGCGGCGCCGCAGCCCCCACGACCTCCACCGGAACTGGCGTCACAGCGGCCGTCGCTTCCGGCGGCGCGCGGCGTTCTGGGAGCCGTGGTCCGGCCCCGCGCCCGGCACCCTCAGCGGCTGCGCGGCCCCGGCGTGGGTCCTTGACTTGGAGACCTGGTAGGAAGAAATTCCTTACGCGGGGTGCAGAGGCACTGGAACGGGTTGCCCCGAGAAAGCGCGTGTGAGAAACGAAGCCCACTCTTCTTTTTGGGGTTTTATACATTTAATAAGGGACAATAGGGGACAAAGGTCACTTAAAGCAAACAGCGCTGGGTGCATCGCTCAGAGCCAGAGGCGCACCCACTTACACAAACTTCCCGTTATATCCTTTAACATTACGCATATTAACAAACCACAATGCAGATGCATAGTTTTTCTGTGAACTAATTTACTCTTTTTTTTAGAAGGGATTAACATAGTTCCTCCCCCGATCCGCCTTTCAGAGCATGCGTATTACGATCTTGAGGGTCTTCGGGGGTCTTCTCCGATGAAGGCTCGAGGTCTACCTCGCATTTGAACTTTACAACTTTGTCTTAGGAGCATGCGCAGTTACGGTGTTCTTAGGTCTTTCTGGATGCAACCGGTTTAAATTCTTTACTTGGTGGCGACTTGGCTTCACTGTTGCCAACTTCTCATTAGTAGATCCTGCTGCTTCTCTTACCTAGCCATACTTGTCTATTTTTGAGATTATTCACCTGGCGAGTTTCCGTTTACTTAAGTGTTAAGCGATTAGTTAACCATATACTAGCTATTACATTGTATAGAAAGTTATGATTCAGATTATATAGGTATAGAGTTATTATTCAGATTATATTGTTATAGAGAGTTATGATTCAGATTATATAAGTATCTTATAACTCAAGCTATATAAGCATCTTGTAGGTTTGACCCCCGTTATGTTAACTAGTAAATATCTGCATAGCAAAGTTATTCTTAACATGCACATAATATTTCCTAACATACTCTAATACATAATATTTCTTACATTTCACTACCCGCAAAAGCCAATGCTATAGCAGCTGTTTATCACACGTGGGTGCCCCATTCCTGGCAGTGTCCAAGGCCAGGTTGGATGGGGCTCTGAGCAACCTGGTCTGGTGGAAGGTGTCCCTGCCCATGGCAGGGGGCTTGGAGCTAGATGATTTTTAAGGTCCCTTCTAATTCAAACTATTTTATGATTCTGCAGTTCTGTGATATTCCTGGAGGTCAATTCTCAGACAGGTCACAAGCATTTTTAGTTACTGCTTCTGGCCTCCAGTGCACTTGAGACCATCCCAGATGTTTGCTCTTAGACCACGACTCCAGTTAAAAGCAGTGAGTAGGACATCCCCAGCACAAACCACTCAATACGCTCTCAATTTCAATACAGAAAAATCGGTAACTATTCCCCTGGCAGCTTTGCCAGCGTGAGACACCACCTAAACCTTGCTTTGTCGCTGCTTTTCCTCTACACAAAAAGCCCGTTACCTGGTCATATAAAAAAAAAGAGAAAACCAAAACCAACCTGTATTATTTTGTATGACTCATCCTCAAAAATTAATTCCAGCTGGTATCCCTCTTCTTGCTGCCAGCTGCTAAATTCTTGGGATATATGCAAAGTTGTTTGTTCTAGATTCAAACTGGCCAAAACCAGAAATCCATCCCAGTGGAGACAGCAAAAAAGAACATCACTAAAACTCTGCCAACTCTCACCTGTATTGCTAATTTTAAGTATGTCAATACCTGGTTGGTATTAGTTCTTGAGTATGTTAGGCTTTTTGTTCTATTTTCTTCACAGTTAGATACACTTCCCTCCACAACTCTGTTCTGAAAACTAGACTACTAATTCAATTGAAATATCTTTACTTTTCCTCATAGTTATGCAGAAAAGTATTTAAGTTTTGGCTAGGGCAAATAATCCAACTAAAACAATGTAAACAGCTTCTCTCTCAGAATCACAGCATTCATAAAGATTTGCACTGAAGTAATAATTCATTTTAATTCACATTTACTGCTACTGTGGTGATTTGGGAGAAAAAAGATTTTAAAGTGCCTCAGACTTATCCAAGTTATGGCCTTTGAAAGATCCGATGCTCACAGAAAAACTTACTACAGCAAATTAGTCAATTTGGTTTAAAGGGCTTTTGACCATTGCTAGGGTATGATTTTTAATGTGTAAAAGTAGCGACACCAGAATAGGAAGAACACAGAAGCAGTGCTGGTTAGGGGCTCCTGCCTCTCTCAGCTCTGCAGTGCCCTCACCTCTGTTGTGCCAAGGGCAATTTTTCAAGTTGCACTGTATATGAAGGAAAAAAGTGCCTCATTTTAAAAATCTCATTTAAAAAAAATTTCAATCTTCATGCATGACAAAGATGTGACAGAAGAACAGCAGAAATGAAACAAAATCTTGGAGACGAATTTACAGACTTCAGATCACCATGATCAGTTTTGGGGGGGTTTTTACTACTGAGTAATGAGTGGAATACGGAGGCAGGGAGGAGGGCAGAGAGAGGTACCTCAAGCAACCATTTAAAGGAAAGCAAGTAAGATTATACAAACAAAACACAGTACAGTGACACTATCACTGCAAAGTACTGAAGTAACCCACAGACAATTTTTAATGCAAAATCAATAGTTTATTGCCATGCTACAATTTTTTTTTCCAAATGAAGTTGGCACTGGTAAGGGGAAAAATGTTGTCATAAAACATAACACATCTTTTTAAAAATGCACATTTGGTAAGCTTTCTCAATAATGACAGCTTAAAAGAAGTGAAATTATTTTTTTAAGATTAATGTGGAATGGCATAAAAATACACTCTTTCTGCATAGTATAAGAAATACGGAATGTTTGTAAAAACAAATTCACTGAACAGGGAAAATTACTTGAAATTTTATAAACAATTTGGCAATGGTACTCCCACTGTTTAGACTTTTTTATATAAAAGAAATAAAAATCTAGAAAGCTACCTTTATACAAAGTTGCTATATTTATGCCTTTAAGTAGGAAAAACATTTTATAATGCAAATTAGGACATACAATAATCTTACAGTATGATACAATAATGACAAGAAAGGAACATACAACACAAGATTTTGGCCTTTGTAGAAATGTCTATTTCTGCATTTAATAAATGCATTTGTGGCACACTGGTGACTATTGTATCACTACTACCAGTCAGCTTTGACGCTAGCGTGGTGCGCAGCTGACCTGCGGTTTGGCTGGGACACACATTGCTTTCCAGGAGACCAAAGGTGATGCTGCAATGAAGCGAGACGTGAAAAAGGCAACATGCCTGCTTGTCGAGCCATCTGGACTCTGGGACACCATACAACACTCTTTCCTCTCATACCAGAGTATTTCTTATACATTCAGTTACTAAGTACCAAAGTGTTACAAGTGAGAACATCTGTGTTCGCGATTTGGCAAAATTTCAAAATACAAAGTTAGTACCAAATATATAATATATTATATATAAAATGTGGGTGTATGATATACACACATATTCCAATGCAAAAAACCTGCATTATTATGGAGTTAAATTCACTGACATCCATTCCTAAATAACACAACCATTAAAAAACAGGTGTAGTCCTGATCTTTCACACATTTTAGAATCACTTCCTCTTTCATGCACAATAGTTAAAGCAAGTATGACTAAGAAATCAAAATTCCCATAATTATCTGAACTCTGACCACAACAAATAGGGTTTTTCAGTACATGTAATTAAATATATTTATATTTTTACATCTTTTTAGACCATTCCTGAAGAACTTTACCAACCAGGTCCTCAGGTGTAACAGAGCTGTTATGTCAGCAGAACTTGATCTTGCAGGAGCCCATCCAGGGGCCCTCAAAGTCAACATGAATCATTTGTTCGGCTTCAAAGGACACTGCATGCGGACCGAACAAGCTCTGGAAGGGTCACCCTGCTAACAAGGAAGATTTCCTGATGACATCAAAGCTCCTTGTCAGACTTTCTTTCCTAGAGCCAAAGAGAAGGACTGGAGCAAAGGATACCTGGACTCTGGGCTCTCTGGGTCGCTCGGCAAGTGGTGTTGGGAACAGCCATACACAGCCCAGCCCCAGCACCAGGGACTGGCAGGGTGAGCTTCACGGCACCTTTTATACTAAGGCTTCTCATGGAAAGCAGAGGAGCTGCTTCCCCCACACTCCTCACTTGGCAATTCAGTCACTACAGGTGACTGAACTGGGAGCTCTGGCTGGGACCTCAAGGCATTTAGTACTTTGCAGACACAGAGGAAGACGGTCCCTGTTCTGAAGGGCTTGAGCCTATTTTTTTAATCGTTTTTACATTATTTCCTTTGTATATACACATATTTGCTACATAAAATAGAATTACACCGAAGTAATGGATATAGTGAAAAACGTTGTCACAATATATGTATATTACCACACTAAATAATTACTAAAACTGCGAGAAAAATTTCAAAAATGCCCTTCATAATATATAAAAATATAGAAATGTCCAACACTTGTCCTTATTTCTCATATTCTATTTCTATCTGTACACCTACATACTTCCAAACAAAACACTGCGTTAATCTGGAGTAAACACCGTGTTAGGAAAACATCCTCCTAAGACATCTGACAGACTTAGTCACATACCTTACAGTACAGCACAAGAAATAATGTATACATGGTCAGAGTTGCAGATGCTAAGTTGCTCTTTTTTTTCCTTCTGATTCACTTAGCTTGTCCAAAAGAGGAAGTAATTCCTAAAGACTGTGAAAGAACCTCCATATGACTTCCTTATACATATGCTCTGTAAGAAGGACATCAGCAAACCTGACTCCATCTTAACGCAGTTTTTTGTGGTGGAATTTCTTCTGGATTTTTTTTTCTTGGAGTGTATATGAATTCAAAATAAAGATATAATAAATGAACTTAAGTTTATATTAAGTAAATACTGTCAAATATAAATGCCTGAATTGCTACCCCAAGGAAGAGATGGGAAAGATCATATCATTAAATTCCAAAAATACCTAACTCTATCTATCACAATGAAGGACCAAACTCCTTTAGGGGAAATAGAATTTCAGATTTAAGTCCACTACTAGTTCCTACTCCATTAGTTTCATCTTATTTGCAGCCATTAAATAAATTAGTACAGTGCAGAAATGGAATTTCACCATTGATCTCACCTTACATGAAGCAAGGAATACTGCTTAGAAGTAGACGTCCAAATCAGATACATCATTATACGCTCAAAATAGTAACTGACATTAATGAGAATTTCCATTTTTACTTTACTGAAAATGAGTAGGAACAATCTGCTCTCTCCTGAATCTCTCTCATTGAGGAGTGGTTAAATATAAAACAAAAACAAGAACAGCCAGATTTTGAGCCAATACACAGTGTTATAAAACCAGCAAAATCAACTGCTGGTCTGTCACCTACAAAAAGCAGCCCTGTTTTGACATTGGTTTGGACTTTGTACAGTTTACATGTTTCTGTGATCCTTTTTACACCTAAGCCCTAGTCAGAGATGCAAACACACAAAAATATCCAAACACGGGGGAGGGGGAGAGGGGAGGACATTTTATCAATTCATTATATGAAATTTCTACTTCAACACTTATATTTTCTATAAAAGCTCTGAAGACTTTAATAGCAATAGTGCTTCAATGCACACCATCAGATTCAACCCCTGTCACATGCAAAACATACTTACTGGGGGATACAAAAGATGTTCTAATGAGTATCAAGGTTTTCAGAACGGTCTTTTTCAATATTGTTTTAGGAAGTCAGCAAAAAACACCACAAAAATTAAAACAATTGGTCCTCCTTCTGACATAACTTTGAGGAAGAGATTATTTTCCTGATATAACAATGGAATAAATTCTCACTCCCTGTATTTCTAGCACAATCTTTATTATGTACTTTTGGTCACTTTTTTGTGTTAACAACTCAGTTTCCTTGTTTAAAAAATACAGTAATGTATGTCTTTCCCAAATCATTGCACTAAAGGAATACCTACAGTTAAAGATTTCCCCTTGTCAAATGTGTTTGAAGGACAGCAACCGACTGCACGTTATGGATGAAAAGTAGGAATTGATGGAGATGCTACCATTTTTACAGGACCTAGTTTATGTAAACTTAACATGCCACATTTACTAAAGAAAATGATTACGCATTTCTAGTTTCTCAGTCTATACACTTGTGGGGCCAAAATAAATATGATCTAAATACCATGGAGAGATTTCAGCTGAAAACTGAATCCTAGATTACAGACACTAAATCTAACATCACAGCCTTTAAAAGAGACTGAATTGAAAAAATATTTACCAAGTCTCAAAGGGTAAAGTGCATTGCAACTGCATCTACTTCAAGGGGCAGAAAATAAGGAATGCTAAAGATGAGTCGTGTGGATGACAGGGACTACCCAGTATGTTTGCAGCGTACGCAAAACAAGAAAGCATTATCCCACCTGTAAAACCTAACAGGTTAGAAAAGTAGTCCTGGAAAATATGTTATCAGATTTGTTAATATAATTAAGGCTACAGACAGCTGAAATTTCAGTATGTTCTCAGTTCTGGGGACTAGAGCTAAGAAAACATTGTGAAACTTGCAACAATGTAAAAAAAAAATTGCTCAGACCATTCTTTTTATCTGAGACTGTTCAGAGTAAATGCATAGGACAGTGCACTGGAACTAAGGAGGGATATGGCTTGTTGTTGAAATTTCAGCAGGTCACTTACGATCTACCCAAAGCCTCTGCTTCCCTATTTAGCAGTTAAGAATATTGTTACTTCCCTGCCTCACAAGTGGGTTTTAAGGGTCCAGTTAATTAGTCCCAACTACATAGATGAGGGCCATATATTTCTAAACAGCTAGCTAGATCAAACACTTTTGCCTCAAAACACATGCTGAAGCATTAGTTCAGCTCACAAATTCAAGGGAGCTATATGCTGAGAACAAGAATCATGCCAATATTATTAACTCACTAAGTATTTTGCAACACATGGTAATTTCTCTTCAGTACAGACCATGAGATCCATAGCATAAGGTGAGGCAATGGCAGAGATCTGAGGGAGCAGTTACAGTATCAGTAGGCTTGGAAAAGACCTCTGAGATCATTGAGTTCAACCTATGACTGAACACTACCTTGTCAACCAGACCATGGCACCAACTTCCATGTCCAGTCTTTCCTTAAACACCTCCAGGGACAGTGACTCCACCACCGCCCTGGGCAGTGCATTCCAATGCAATTTCTTGCTAACATCTACCTGGCACAGCTTAAGCCTATGTCCTCGTCCTGTCACTGGTTGACTGGGAGAAGAGACCAACCCCCACCTGGCTACAACCTCCTGTCAGGTAGGGATTTCAGACCTTTAAAATGCCTAGATCTAGGTAGTCTTTACCTTCTTCAGTACCAAGGTCTCCCCACAAGTCAGCGAGTCTATCACAAGAGCATGTAGAGGCTGACCATGAAATCATTAATAAGGGGGTTTTTAAAAAATCTCTTTTAAGTTCCTCACAATGGTCTCAATGACTCCCATCTTTTACTTCTACAAATTATGTTCTTTGTCCTTCTGGTATTTCAGTATGATACAGTCTGTAAAGAATAGTGAAAGCCAGAGTGAAAAGGCTGCCTGATACCACCTAATGGTATGGCAAGACACATATATTTCAGGTGCTACTACTGCTGCCACTACTAAATGAGAGAAGATCAAAGAAAAAAGTTGGAGGAACAGAAATACACACCAATTCAAAAGACAGAAAATAATTGTAGTTTGGCTTTTATAAAACTTCGATTCAAATATTGCATGATCTCCAAATGGCTTTTCTTGCATGTTTTTCCTCACAGTTCAAGGGTTATTTTACATCATACCAGTTCACACAAGTGTCAGTTCCTTTGCAATCACAGGCTCAAGAGCAATCTCTTCTGCTGCTAGTACCAAGATGCACCTGCAATACTGCCAGAATTCTAAGATTATTCGGAGTATTAATAAAAAAAACAGAACAAAAACTTCTAAGGGTGCCTCTGGCATATTCAATAAACAACATTCTACCTGGATATACCTGTTACACTGAGCAGCCATCATTGTAACCAAATTCACCAACTGCAAAAGGAAAACAAGTATGCTCATAGATAATACTACCTTCAGATAATTTACTACGCATCTTTCTAAATTAAAGTATACTATCACCTATGGATGCACATTGCTAGAACGTACAACTTTATAAAAAGAACTATCAAGTCCAGTACCCTGCCTCCCGTGTAACCTGTGTTTGCTGCTTTAGAGGAAGACAATAACTGCATAATAAACATTTCCAGTTGTGCAATAATGCATGCTGCTGGAGAGCTGGGATATTTCTGTCAGGCATAAAAAAGTAGAACACTGGACAAAGACAACCATTTGACCTTCAAGAGTCTTTCTTTGTCAAATGCAGAGAGTAAGACAAATACATAGATGACCCTGAACAATTAAAGCTATGTACAAAACTCTGACTTTAAAACAAGACATTATGAACAAATAAAAAGGAAACACACAAATGCAAAGAAAAGAAGGCACACTGAACTAAGAAATGACAAGAGAGCCTTAATTCGTACAGCCCACCTGTGAATTCCTTCACAAAAAACCCCAAAACTCTGATGAGATTAAAATTTTGTCAGATTTCAGAGGGAATTTGATATGTCACTTGGAATTCTATTCCAGTGGAAGGAGCTTAAGACTGGTTTTTGATGTGTTTATAGCTCTGATCAACAACTGTCAATGTGACCTCTCAAATATCACACAAGAAAACTGTCAGGAATCAGAGGCCTTCTTGCCCACAGACAAAAAAGGTGTGGTGTTTGTATTCCTTGAGATGAACCAATGTATCTTGTGTATGTCAAACTGAGTGAATTAACGCATTACATACATTTCATTCTGGAGGAACCACTTCAATGAAGAATGAATGTCAGATATGTATATTGAAAGATTAGGTTTACGTGCTAATAATGCACATACCAAGAGGCTTTAAAAAGTGTTACAAATGCCATTAATGAGTATAGGCACCAGACCAGAATATTTATAAATTCAAAACTGGCATATCACTCAGACTAATCAATTAAAGAGGCACTGTGAAAGGGGGTGATGCTGCTACGCAGTAATTACTTCTACTGTAGAATGAAATAGTGTTACCTAAAATGAATACTTGATCTACATTAATTCCCTTTAGTCAGACAAATATACATGAAGTATGCAGAAAAAGTTCTATTAGTCTATAAAAGGCGTTAGTGTTAAGAAATGCAAAGTACTCGCATCTTCAATTTTAGAAACTTCACAAAAGGTGCAAATGATTCAATGCTCCCCAGGCTCACATAGGCAGGTCAGTACTGTTATGTCTAGTTTTCCTAGAAGTACCATCATCTCGGGGCAGTGCTTTTTGCAAGCTTGACATAGCAGCAGTTCTTTCAATGTCTATCACAGCATACAGCTCTGTGCGCCTGGTTGGAGTTTGCGGAAGTGGAGTGGTGGGGGTTTTTGGAGTCTGAGGGTTGTCAGAGTCACTGCCACCTTCCAAGTCAACCTGTATATAGTTGAGCTGCCTGTGTTCTGAACTTGGACGCCTAATGTCAAAGTTAAAGACTGTTGGGGTACAGTCCCGACGTCGTGTAACTTCTGCTTTATGAGCACTTGCTGGTACTGTTACATTCTCTGTATTGACATAGTTATGCATTAGATCTAGGTTATTGTGGTAGCCATTCAGAGACGGAGTCTTTGGTCCTAAACTGTCATCTTCATCTCTGCTCAGCTTGCGAGCTTCCCAAACAGGAGGCAAGGATGGCAAGTTCTCATAGTTCAGCAGCGCAGTTCTCCTCTGAGCAGAGTTGTTAATGTTCTGGGTGTCTGAGGTACTGGTTGATGTCAAGCGACCTCTCCTGACCCCCGAGGCACTAGGGATTGATAACCTATTTATATTTTCATACACCAATTTATTACCAGATGGTGTCTCTCTACGTTCATCACTGTCATACCCAGTGTCCCATTCAGTGTTGTTTGTGCTGCTGCCACTAACTTGATCTCTCCCAAGTTGTTCCAGTTTCTCTCTTTCCATTAACTGTCTTTGAACAGGTGTTGGTCCTAAAACAAACTTCACTCCTTCAGGCTCCAGGAGAACCTGAGCATCTCTGTCATCAGTACACATCTGATCTTCTTTCACTTTAGTTGTTTCAGTGTTTGAAAGCTTTGATTCCAGTGGCACATGCACACTTGATCGATTTTTTCTTTCCTCTTGTACTCCAGTAGTGTTTACGTAAGTGTGCACCTAAAAGGGAAAACAAAAGAGAAAATTCAAACACTCTGGTGCCTTCCCCCCCCCCCTCCAAATTTATTAGCTTCTTAACTCCCCACTTTTCTAATCAAAATACCTGAAAAGAAAAACTTGTGATGGCAGGTGGAACACATGGCTCAGATTCCATGGAATCCCCTTGACTGTAGTATTCAAAACATGACCAGGACTGTGCAGCTGTCTCTAACTTAAAAATCTGATCTAGAGGACTAGAAGTCCCTTCTAACCTAAATTATTCCATAATTTCTATTTGGCAAATAGAAGACTTACATATAAAGAAGGTTTTTGACCAGGATCTCTCCCTATAACATAAAATTACTCACGTTTAAAAATAATTACGGAAATTTTTGAAAAGAGTATAATGCAAACACATATGTTCTACATCTTTATTCGTATATAAATAGGAATTCCTCAGCAAGCCATTCTAGAAAGTGAAATTTTAAAGAGGCAAGGCAAACACTTTTCTGAGGTAATTAAAATATTGTAGTAATACATTACACCTGATACTGAAAAACGCAAGTGAAAGCCTCCAGAACAATAATTAGGAAAATCTGAAGTAATGTAGAACCTAAGTTTTATGAAGGGAAAAAAACACCCACTTGCTCCTCTGCTACAAGTAAAGGATGTGTTGATTCTTCACCGACAGAGGGGAGGCGTGCGCTGCCAACAGAAGGATGTCTGCTGGAAGGATGTGATGAAGCATCTCCAAAAGATGGGTATCTGGGATAGCCATTAGGTAAACTTTGTGCATTGAACCCAGGAGCTGATTCAATTAGAAAACAAGTAAAACCATATTAAAATAGAACATTTTACTGTATATGAATAAGACACTTTATATCTTAAGTTTAATTTTCAAAAGAGAAAGTAAAATATGTAAAACAGTATTAAATATTCACAAAACTCAATTTTGCTTGGAGGAAGGAAATGGAAAACAGAACAGCATCCCAGTATTTACCAGAACACATTTCTGAAGCAACCACTGAAAGCTAGGTGTACCACACACCCAGTAAACTCCCTATCCAACTTCTCCTTCTACCATCAACATCTCTCCCTGCCAGAGAGATTTACCTAAGCTTCCATTTCTCTGAAGTCATCAATAAACTGGAATTCCTACTTTCAAGTATCAAGCCATCTGCCTGAGATTTCAAAAATAGCAGAAGGTTTTAGGTAAATACTTCACTCACCCATCCATCTCTTCAGAGCAAAAGAAAGATAACAAAGCCACTGCACAGATGAATTTAACAGTACTTTTTTTACCCCTAATAAAAAGTTCAAAACATTGCCCAACATTAACATTTCTCTGAAATGCTACAGGTAAAGCATGTTGATATATCATAATGCAATTCAGTAGGTGTATTCATAGGTGTTCTTATGCAACAACTAAGTTCCCAAAACTTACTTCTTAAAGATAATCCTCAGCATGTACCTCAAGAGAATGCATTACTGGTAATTAGCCTCTTAGCTTTAAATTAGCTTTCTTTTTAATTACTTAAAGATTAAATTCAAATCAAATGCTATTTTCAGCTAAGTACCACATTACATTCAGGTATGTCATCTGACAGTAGAACCATACTTACTGGTAGGTGTTCGAGGGGTTCTTGGTACTTCCAACTCAGTTTGATGATTATTCCTTTCTACTACTGGTTCTTCTACCACATTTATGCTATTATTCTGCATTATCTCTTGTAACATGTTAAATAGCTCTTCTGCCCGGGCACACTTAAAAGCAAAGATTCCTATAAATATACCAAAAAAAAAAATCAAAATCCTATAACTCAGAAACATGCCTTACAATATATATAACTTTCAAGAAATAGAACTGGAATCCACATAACAAATACCTGCTAAAGAAGCAAAAGTGTTACGAAATTTTTAATTGCACCAAAACACACAAAATTACTGTGACAACCTTTGGAGTGGTTATCTAATAGAAGAATAAGGTTCCCATGCACCAAAAGTTAAATTACAACAGAAAACTGGTTCAGTTAGGAGCAAAACTAAGTTTTGAGTGCTAAATGGGGGGGGGGGGGCCCAAATTTTTTTTTTTTTTTTTTTTTAAAGCTGATAAAAACAC
>VZTE01006386.1:153621-194752 GCA_013397775.1 Eulacestoma nigropectus | reverse complement strand
GGGGGGGGGACCAAGATTTTTTTTCGTTTTTTTTTTAAAGCTGATAAAAACAATACCTGTTAAATAAATATGTATTTAAAAAACATTAAATGAAACTACTGTGGTGCTACAAAGCCGTATTTCCTAAATCAGATTTCTATTAAACTACCATAAAAATAAGATACCTGCACAACAGAAAAGGATTTAAACACTGGGTAAAAGTTCAGTTTCTTTAAGAAGACTAAAATGAAAAGCTAGTAAGACAAACTCTGTGAAACGGACAGTAACAAACTAATTGCTTTAGGCTAAAGGATAGACACAGAACACAAAGTTAGCAGCAATACCATGTATTTTGTGTGTGTATTGTGCCACTTTGCCTTTGAACAGCAGGGAGTGTCCCAACTTACCCTCACCAGCAAAGTCGCATCTTTGGATTATTCTTCCATTGAAAGCATGAAGTTAAAGTTGACACGCTTGTTAAACGTGGGTGCAGGTACTCATTTTTTAAAGTGAGTATTACAATCTTAAAACACTCTTTACTGAAAACTACCTACCTATATAGCTACTTCTGTAAGCACAGTCATGTGAATATGCTGGCAATCACTATCATCAGATATTTATTTAGGGACGCAGAGCTGTGACAGATCAGAACCACCAGAAATGCTTCACATGGCAGAAGTTCACACAGCCCCAGCTGGGAATACACCAAATGGGCTACGAGGAATGATGCTCAGCTATTAATATGCAGCTGCTGCACTGAGTAAGCTTCACGTTTGCAACACTGCAGCTACAGAGCTTCTACCGCTATATGTCCAGCCAAGTACAATAGTCCATGTTTAATACTTTGTATATTTCTGAACATTCGCACTGGTTATTTAAATCTTAATGGACAAAAACCAGAATTTTAAAAAAATCTAGGTTCACAAATTTTAAAAAGCTCCCAGTAGGTTTCTGAGAAATTCAGTTGCCTTTAAATACATTCATATTAAATACGTGATCTGTCACTCAACTAGTGACATACCAACTTCTCCAGGTTTTATATCCTGAATTATCTGTTAGATGTGGTCCCAAAACATGTCTTCAAGGTTTTTAATACCTAGCACAAACTCAATGTTTCACCATCATTGCTTCTCACAACATATCAATAGAAATAACTTGATATTAAAGAAAAAAAAGAAACAAGAATACTGACTAATGTAAGAAGTTGCTGGACAGTATTCAGGGAATTCTCAAATGAAAAGCTTCTTGGTCACCCCATGAAGTGAAGATGAAGTTTTGCAACTGTGCCCACAAAACCCACTGTAGGTCTTGGGAACAATGTTCCACTGCAAAAGGGCAGCAGAGAACATTTTCTGCCAGATTGCTTTTTTCTTAATATTCACAGTATTTTAGTATTACATAAGGAAGGCAGGAAACAAAAGAGGGAGGAAAGGGTTGCTGCTTACACAGCCTGCTTAATCTTGTTTATTAAAAAAAAAGAAAAAAAAGAGAAATTAGAAGGAAAGCAGAGATGTCAATTAGACTTGGTGTAAGATTTTGCAGACTTGCTAATAGACTGTAGAGAAGAACCTTCAGATTAGCATTTTCAATTAAATATTATTAGTATCTGTTTTCAATGTTCAGAAGAAGCAGTAAATTAAACCTGCAAAACCCATTAAAGTGATTATCTTCAAAACAAAGTTTATTACTTTAAGAATTATGAAAATTTAGTTTAGTATGGAGTATACTTCAATGTTTGAAAATATCTCCATTTCTCATTAGGAGATGAACTGAGAGTGCCTTTTAAACTCTCATTAAAAAAAAACCTGTCTTCCTTTACGTCTGCTTGGACAATGAATATTGACTAGGTTTATTTATGATCAAGTTCTTCCATCTTTCTGATTTTTTAACAGTGAAATTAAAAAAACAAAACCTGCAATTTCTCAATGTCTAAAATTATTGATAAGAACACTAGTAAATGCTAAATATCCAGAAAAACACTAGAACTTAATTTCACAACATACGAATGCGTAAGAATTCCAACTACACACAGCTATCTCACAGTAGGAAGATGCAAAACGAGGCTGAGAGCTCAATCGAAACAACTGTTCCTTCAGGGACTTCTACAGGGAAGAGAGAAACACCTGGATCTTCTCAGAGGGAGCCAACCTTGGCCAAGGCAGGCATGGCCTGGGTACTGGAAAGGTAACCATCCTTTTCCAATGAAAGCCATACAAAAAATAACTGAGCATAGCTAAGTATACACACTTCATATAAAAACATGTCAAAATTTGAGAATTATGTCATTGATATTAATGAAAATGGTATTTGCTTTAGGAAGAGGATGACACAGAAGTTTATTACTGAAGACAGTAACGAGGTGGGGACATCCAGTTCATATCAGTGCTCCTGTCTTTTAAAATCTTAAAAATAGAGAATTCTTTGAATTCTGAGGAGATTCCTCCACAGTTTTACATTCTACTGCCTCCCCCTAAGTCAAGTCAACTTCTGAGGCAGGAGAACTTCCCTGTCAAATCCACCTCCTAAGTTGACCAAAAGAATACTCGCATAGAAGCTTGAAGTCCTCCAGACTTACAACACCAAAAACTATGTGCAGCTCAAATCCTCATTCTACCAGAAGACCATTCTTCATCAGGTAATTTTTTTCCAGAAACCACATTCACATATAGAACTACAGCCTTTATAACTCTTGCCAAAGGACTGGCAAATATCTTCCAACATCAAAAAAATTTCCAAAAAGCTTTATACGCAACATTTCCACATACCTTGTCCAGTTTGACACCTTCGGCCACTTTCAAAAGAGAAAAGATTTGAGTCATAGCCATAGCGACGGAGACAGAGGTAGTGCCATTTTACAGAGTCCCTTTTACGGGTGTACAAAATTAGTTCTGTATCTGTAAGTTCCATTATGCCAGAACCCAGTTCATTACCATCATCATCCACATTAATAACCTATAAAAAAGAAATTAAAAAGCATTAGGTAATTACTCTTTTGAGAAACAACACCACTTTTAATAATCTTAATGCCTGACTTGTAGACTCCATCTGCACTGTCATATTAGTTAGTCCTTGAAGTGAACGTTTTAAAAAAAGAAAAAAAGAACTCAAACTAGTTTCTTTGCTACTCTAACCCAGAATTTAAAAAATTAAAATAATACTTATTTAAAAACAATACAAATGAGATTGCCTAACATTGCTGTAAAATCTGATGAGAAATTTAAAGTAGAAGAGATTTGTAAGTTAAATATTTTTTAAACTGGCTTTATGTACATATTCTAGTATTCCCACATGGACAAGGCATACCTCAGACAATGGAATCTTTCAAAGCCGCATTTCTAAAAAAAAGTAATATTTGCTTTGTCATATAACCCCACTTACAGTTGTGAAAAGGAATGAGAAAGGCTAAGTGGCTTCACGATAAAGCTTCCTTCACATACATGTGTAGCCTTGCACTGTGCTGAATCACCCAACGGTTTCAGGTATTTTGCTGCCTTTTTAAAGTCAACAAATAATTCAAATACCTTATCGTTATCTTGTGTGAAAAGATGTGCATAAAGCTAAACTCTTGTTCTTTTTGCTTTTAAGCCAGTTTTGAGGTCATCTGCACCCTTTACAGAATTTAGACAATATATATTTCCCCCTTATTTTACCTTACAATGCTGCTTTTAGTGGGATTCTTTCTTAATCAATAAAAAAGCTACCAAAAAAATTTCCCTATGGAATTATGTTTCTCCTTAAAGAAACATTTTCAACTTGAAATCTAGTCAACTGAAAAGAATTAGGAATAGTTTAATCTGCCTCTGAGGCTTACATCCATTTTCCTCATTTTGCAAATTACATTCTTTCATCTTTCCCCCCCCACTGCTAAATCAGTGACCCACACAAACAATAGAGAAATTCTACAAGGAGAAAAATAGGAACTAGTTACATAAAGTGATGCATAAAGAGCAAGAAAACAGAAAAATATTTTATTCAGCTTTCTTAACTGATAATATTAAACGTTTCCAGAAATTCCCATGGCTTTAAAGCTGGTTTCATTGTTGCCCTCAGGCAACACATGAATCATTTTTCACTATGGAAGCATTACATTCCTTTGTCAACTCACAGAGACAGTTTGGAGCACAGAAGCAGATCTGACTTGTGTGACTATGCAAAGGTATGTTTACTTACAGTCACTGACTTCAGCTGCTTCATGCTTAGCATGTTAAGCACATGAAGGAGTGTTCATAAGCTTATAAATTCCAGAGATATATGGGACAAAAGGGCACTTAGAAATAAAATTTCTCCACGTAAAGGACAAAAGTTTGCAAAATGTGTAATCAGTAGTGATCTTCAAGTAAAATCAGCAGTCCTAAAATTTTCTATTGCTGACCCCACATTCAGGTCCATAATCACACTTCTCCAAAAGCTATTTATTCCCTTATACTAATGACTCCTTCCCTAACTTAACCTTCTATAACCTTCCAGAGGCAACACCACTTACTTGGGCTCTACCAACTGAAATGGAGATGGATCTAAATCACAGGGCTTCTTCTCTTTCCTGAAGATCAGAACTGTCCTAAAAAGCCTACCCTGTCTAGGGAATTCCTGTCACCGCTGGTAAGAGAGGGTTTCTCAAAGGCACAAGACAAACCTGTAGCCACAAGCACCTGCAACTCTGCAATGTTTCAGCTGTTCAGAAATTTGCACTCTATTTTCATCAGTTTTTTTTTTTATCACAGGCCTAGTCTGCAAGAAAGCAACAAAACAGTTCACAGCACATCACACAAGTTGCATACCTTAAACTTGTTTCGGTGGTTATCTGGGACAGTTTCTTTATCTGGACAGCTACAACAGCTACCCATGACTTCTTTAGAAGACCATCTGATCTCTAAAGAGGGAAAAAAAAAACCCAGCCAACAAAATGATCACTAAGTTGAAGTCAAAATAAAGTAACATAAACAAAACAACCCAATGCAAATTACTCTCTAGCAGACAATTCTTCATGATCAATCTTCCAGTCACGCGTAATAAAAAAATCAACATAGATACTACAAATATAATAGTTAATTTAGATTTGACAGTAAGGAGTGGCAACATTGAGCTGTTAAAGTCCTACCAATAACTCAACTTGAGGTTACTACCAAACAGGCTCATTTGATTTGTCACTTTAATTTCCATGCTAGCAGCTTGGCAGAAAACAAAATCTAAAACAAAACCTTACTGTGCGAGATTTCCATCTCCTAAACCAGGCTTTTACACAAGGCTGTTATCTGGATTCCAGTTCCATCTAAATGAGCACTCTCTGGCTCAGAGCACAGCACTAGTGACGCCTCTAGAAGCCCTGGGTTGTAGCAGGTTACCAGGCACAGGCAATACAAAGAGCCCATATGGCAATCCTGAAAGGCTGCCCTGGCTTCGGCAGCTCCAGGGCAGAGGCATTCCAGGCCTGGAGGCAGCCCTATGCTGGCAGCCACGCAGTGAGGCTCTGTGCTTCCAATTTTGAATACTTCCCATATAGCAGTGTACATCAAACTATGTAATCGAAGTCAAGGGAAGGAAAAAACCCCACATTCAACACAAATATTTTGAAACTTGGGGGGTTTTTATTTCTATTAAGTTCCATTTGGATTAAATTGTGTTACACATTCACTGTAAAACAGTCAAATAGTCAAGTAATACTGAACAGCATGGCTAAAGTAATGAAACAAAAAAAAAAATTGAGATTTTTCATATTTTCATTTAAAGATTTTTGTGTCTATGGCAAAACTTTCACAAAACAGTATGATTAAATGTTCACAGAACGAAGTCTCTCACAACTTGCTGTTTCATCCTCTACCACCATGAAGAGGGGGTTAAGTCTCATATTTCTTAAATACAAGAGTCTGACAAAAGAAAACCGAATTCATTTACATCATCTTTTTATTAGGTAAGAACTACAATTTCCAGTACACAAATGAAAAATGGGGCAAAATCCTGGAAGAGAGCTATTAGGTCAACAAGAGATATGACATTAGATATCAAGAAAAAAGAAGACAGAATGGGTTGATAAGTTTTCCTGACTAGAGGGAAAAAAATCCAATGTCATCTTAAGAAAACCATGACTTGTTTTCTAGACAGGCATTTCTATTAGCATGCAGCAGTAGTATCCATGTAGCACTTTAGTCTGCTAAGGAATAAGGTACAAGGAATACAATGAAGAGCAGCTAACTCTTCCACTCTTTTTCATCAGAAAAGCCACTCAAAAGAGCTACTCCTACTCTAGAGACTGTATAAATCAGCCAAGAATCCCCTGCAGAGGTAACAACACGGCTCCAATTAATCCAGTCATAAAGAGGCAAAATACCAGACACCTAATCAAAATCATGGATTCTTTAATGTTACTTCTGGCCATAACACAAAAACATGCATTATATTGACAAAGTTTTTTTCCCCAACTCAAGATGAAACTGAGGGGTTGCTTGTTTGCTTCTACTGCTGCAGAGAGAAGCTATGCTACACACTATTTTTTTTTTTATGGTGAAGTTTTGAAATTTTTTATAGTAGTAATAGTAGTAGTAGTAGTAGTTCTTCTTCCTCTTCTGTTTAGAAAGGGAGATACAGGTAATAACACCTGTTCCTGGTTTCCTGCCCTGGCAGCCACAGTACCTCACTGCAGTAATGTTCAGATGTTCTTGTCAGCTTACTCAATGCCCTGCTCTGAATCCCCTGCTATGAAGAGCAACAGATGACAATAGCCTCAATGCAGATTAACAGTGAATACTCTGGTCCATACAATGCAGTTGCTTCTAGCAGTCTTCAGGCACAAATGCATGCACTTAATAAAGCCTAGACTAAGACCTCCTCAAATGTTTTCTAGTGCAAACAGAACTATATAGCTGCATGCTGTTAGTATCAGACTTTCTATGCATTCAGCATGAAATAACTGACCAAGTCTGTTGAAGACAGGTGCCTGCAAACTTTAAAAAAAATGCCAGAACTTAAATGCAAAGCAGTTTGGGGGAAAAAAAAAATCACTAGAGCTGCAAGAAGAAAGCTGTAGTATGTGAAGATGTTTGAAACATAGCCTCTGTATCTCAGGAACAACAAAGAAAGGGTATGCAAACAATTATCATACAAGCTTGTTATTTTGTCTCAATTATGTTCTAATATTAATATTTTCGAAAACCAAGAACTACAACTGCAATGCTGCCTCAAAGGAGAGATGTGAACCAAGGCTATGAGGAAGAAATTAAACAGATATGGAACTGGCAGAATTAAAAATCACTCACCTAGATTTGGCCATTAATATTCCCAGCCTCTGCTGCAGCATCAGGGCTTCTGTCATACTCAAAGTGTCATGCTGTCTTGTCACAGAACTAATCATTGGACCTAGGGCTAAAAGGGTAAATAAAAATGTCAATTTTTTTCTTGTTTTTAAGATGCCAGTTAGTAAACTAACAAAACTATATGCTTTTGTTTCTATTTTGTGAGTATTATGTCAAGCAAGGTCTTCATGATGTTTGAGATAAGACCGATCTCTGAGTTGCCCTGGCATTTCAGTGCCTTGGAAGAAAATAATCTGGCATTCCTTTCTGCAGTGTAGCCTGTCACACTGGGGACTCCATTCATTCTCCACTCAATGCGCACCCAGTTCAGTGTGGAAATGACAGATGTGAAGCTCCCATTATCCTCAATGCATACCAAACCAAACCACAGCTGACAAACAGAAGAACACATATAACTTACTCTATTTAACTGCCTCTTGCTTATCCTACTGAACATACACAAATGCTGACTTGTATGGCTAACACATCACCCTTTCTCTGCTTCCCTCATGATTCTTCCTCCATGACATTAACCATAGATTGCTTGCTTTTACTTCCCCACCCCCCGGATTATTCTCACACTAGCTATCCACTCACATTTAACACTAAAAACTAAGTGCTGCTTCCATCACACTAACAGCTGGCAGTCTCTGTTCTCTGTTCATAAAATTGCCAAACAAGCACTTGATGCTTCCTTTGATGCTGCTTACTAAACGCAATAGAAGGGCTAATTTCTCAGAATAATACTTTATTATTAGTCTTCCTTATCAGTCTTTTGGGATGTCTGTGCAAACTTCTTTGAGACCACTGCAGCTTTGCTTATAAATTTTTTGCTGCAATTCTTTGTATTCATCAGCTGTCCCCTGTCCTGCCCTTGGATTAAAATCATCTTGGGAAACCAAAGCGCTCTGGTTTTTTGCATAATATCAAGAGTAATGTAGTCCCAATTTCATCCCAGGTCCCAGGCATCATTATACCAGTTGCAGAATCCTCTTACTTGTGAAGGGATTGTACAAGAGAGCACCAAAAATTCAACACTAGCAAATGCAAAAATAACACACCCAGCAAAGGAGTTCTATCTGTTAGAAAAGATCAGTCACATAGTCATGAAGTCCAATGGAAACTCTAGCTGGACAGCTATCATAAAGCAAATGAGACATAACTGCTTGAAAAGAACTAAAAGTGCCAAACCAAAAATACTGTTCTATTGTATGAATCCATAGTGTACCAACAGATTTAGTAATGTATGCCATCAGGCCTCCCCTGTCAAAAAAGACAGAGTAAGAGCAGAAATATGCTACTTAGATAGCTCAGCCTGAAAAAAGGGGAGCACACAGAGCAGCAAAAGTGAGTACAGAATTACAGGTGGCAAAGAGAAGATAAATAAAGCACAACTATTTTCCAAACGCAACCATTAGGGAACAGCAGTTGACATTACTAAGGGGGGGTTCAAAGAAACACACAAAAGTTCTTTTTTGCACATGGTATTTGTGATCTGCAATGTCTTGTGGGAATGAGTTCCAAAAATTCAAAGATTCAGAAAGTAATTGGACAAATGAAAGCTCCATGAAGAGCTTTTAAAGTCAAGGATGTCACATCTGGCTCAAAAAGCCTGTAAGGTGCAGATACTTAGAAGGGTCTTAAGGAATGATCATAAAATGTTCCTTCTTACTATTCCCTTCCCTATAGATTTACTACTGGCTGTCAGAATCTACTATTAACTGTCAGAAACAGGATACTGGACAAACTGATACTTCAAGTGTGACCCAACAAAGCCATTCTAATTAACATATATGGATGACATTAACTCAGCATAAATTTGTGAGTGCTCTGCTGTAAGACATTAAAAAAAGGAAAAAAACTAACAACTTATACTTAACTTGAAACTAAACCCTAGATTTCATAAAGGTACCAAAAGGTAAGCTTATTGAACTGCTTGACAGATATGTACTTTTGCATACAGTTGTGTGCAGGACCTATCCCTCTGTAACAAGCACAAAGCTTTGGTTATGTGATGGCCCTACCCAATCTAGTTGGTATTATTAAACTGTCATTTTGGTCAGGTTAGATTTTTGCTGGCTTAACATACCAAACCAGCTAGCGGAGAGTCTAGCAAGTGCCAGAGCCAGCTAGGGACAGAATCACAGCCTTAGTTACCTCTACCCAGTTTTCAGAAAAACTAGCCACTTCACTAACTACTGGGATTGAAATTTACCAAATTCCTTGCTAAAATTTTCAGAACAGGAAAATGGAAAGAGGGAGCAGAAAACCTGACCCACCTACTCTGGTGAAATCTTAGGAGGTATTCATTAGAAAAATAATTAAAATAAAAATATTCACAGGCAAGCTATCCTAAGGCAGGTATGTTTGCACTGGTCTTTACCTTGGTATTTTTCTAGCAAAGTTTTAAAGCTTTTACATGGTTTGGCTACCTAAAGCAGACTAGACTATTTAAGTTACCTAGGAACGATTCTTAAACAATCTAAACAGAGTTTTAGAATGGATTAACGAAAGCATAAAAACTTGCAGCACCTAACTTCTTTTAAATGTAAAGCAGTAACAAAGTTATCCAAACAGTTGCTTCCTATTACAAGTTGGCTGTTTACTCAGTTCGAGATTTTCTTAAATCTTCCCAGATTGCAAAATATTTACCCAAACTTAAACATACGAGAAGTAGACATTTCCACAGTCACAACCCTAAGTTATGTCTACAATGTCAAATTTAGGAACTGTAATTTCCCATTCACAAAGCATCAGTGGTGGTTGGGTGCAGTCATGCAAAGAGGGGGAAAGGGATGGAGAGTATTTTCTGCTTCTCCCTAACACATTCATTACTGCATTGCAAGGTAAAAATCTCAAGCAAGACAAACCAGGACCAGCACTCATCTAAACCTCGTTAATGGGAGCGAAAGGTAGGAACTGCCGTAACTTCACTAACATTTATTACTTGGCTTTGTAAAGTAAAACGTGGCTCTTTTCCCTCACAGACTAAGCAGGGCCAACAAGTTATGCTAATCTCTCAGAAGTCAAGGAACACAAGGCATCAGTGTAAACAAGAGCACATACTTTAAAAAGAACAACACGGTCAAAATCTTGTAGAAATTCTGACATTTGCAATTCTGCAGTCTCCCCAGGCTGGGAATGATCTGAATAAGGTGCACATTCCCCTTGTGTAAGAAAGGCCACATGCTGCTATCATACTCCTCACTTTGCTCGTAGTCACCTCATTAAAGTCAGCTCATGGTTGCAAAGCTGATGTAAAAGCTGGTTTTAACTTAGTACTGCATGCTCTGGTTGCAGAATCAAACATTAACTTTGGGAGATATTTTCTGTACACATAAATTCCTCTCACAAACCTCCTAAAAATCAGGGAAGGAAAAAAACCCAAACCATAGCACACCTCAGAAGAGGTAGGGAGGGAGAAGCAAAGGTGCCTTGTCTGTAAACCTATCTTTTGCACAGTCTTTTCAAATGAAAAAGGGGCCTTCCAAACCACTAGCTGCCACAGTGCGGCTAGTCTTCCGTTATGTCTTTCCATTTAGTGTGTAAGAAACAGAGTCCAAATGTTGCTGTCTAAACTGCATCTAAACTAGACACTAGGAGCAAATATCACAAGTAATGCGCTAGACAATGGAACACACTGAAAGAGGCGAAACTAATTTGGATAACTTCCTCCCAAAGTTCAAAATCCCTGGCCCTCAAGAATTTGGATGCTTACATTTATACAGGGATTCAGAGAAGTATCCCCAATTTAGTATTACGATGACTTTCAGGACACCCGTCCAGTACATCCTGCAATCTCACACACAAATTGGAAATACTTAAAGAAAACACAGCCAAATCCCTGCAGATATATTATTACTAATTTTCTCATCTCAGTTTTTGAGCACTTGTTGATGTCAATGGTTCTTCTACAGCAGGGGATAATTTCACCTGGAAAGTGTTACCTCAGAGATTAAAGTGAAACTGAGTATAAATCTGAACATTTCAGGTTATACATAGAAACTTTATAAATAACTTATTACACTCTCTGCCCATTAACCAGAGCTGTCACTACTGCAAAGCAGCTTTCAGCTTTGCACACAAAACAAACTTCATATGAAAGCATAAGACAGCAAACAGACAAATAAGAGAAACCAATTTACCATGTACGAAAAATGGTATTGAGTAAGATAATGACTGTTTTATTGGCATGTTATTCATTTCAGAATATAGGTGAAGGAGGCTGAATGGTACTGCAGTCAGTCCTTTGAATTCTGCTGGTAGCCAAATACTGCCCATCTCACAACTGGTTAATATAACAGATTAAATGGATAACCTCTGTATCTAATGCGGTATATCCTAGGTCTTTAAAGTTGTGATGTAATCCATGCTGGCAAATTCTACATGATTTAAGAATCCTGGTATCCTACTTAGGACTTAAAATAACCCATACTTTGACCTTCTGTTTATTTTGGCTAGCGTATCTTCACTGCCATGAAGCCAAGTTTTTCAACTGGAAAACAAAACTTCACATTTCTGGTACACGGGACTCCCACATACCAGACCTCACATGCACATAAGAGAAGAAGCACCAAAAGAGAGCTAGTAATTATTGAGTATAGCCTTAAAATCTAAGAGCCTTATTTCCCCAAAGGTCAAGAAAAGGACTTCTTCACTTTATAATTACTAGAAGGAAAAAAAAAAAAAAATCTGTACATCAGCAAAGGCTGACTTCAATGTTTGGAGACACAAGAGACAAAAGAGGTGCCAAAGCTGGAATGTTCTCCCATGGAAACACGGGGGTTTAATGGGATATGAGAAGAACAGGAAGAAACCCATGAGAAATACAGCAAAAGAAGCACAAAATGTTCTCCTTGCCTGCCCACGCCTGCCACCATCATTCAAATCTACTCATCATCTTCCAGGTGCCCTGGAAGGCTCTTGCCTTGCACAGTCTGACAAACAACAACGTAACAACAATCCACACCCAAGAAGCAAATGCATTTCGGGAAGAGAGTTTGCTTTACTTTAATGGTAAAGCAAACTGAACTAAGGTCAGACATAATCTCTGCCCTTCATCCACCTGGCAATGATTACTAAGAAAATTAGTACTGAAGGTGCCTAAGTACCTTAGAAGGATGAAAAAAGCAGTACTAACAAACCATAACAGAGTCAAAAACTACAATGAAGGAGATCCAAGAAGAAACTAAACACGCTGAGAAAGAGTTTGGTGCTGCTGGCTGCAATTAGGGAAAAGTACGAATGGTTGAGGTGAAGTTGCAGAATCTAGTTTATAGCTTTGCTTATGCTAACAGGTGGAGCTTTCCCTCAAGATTTTTATTAAACAAGCATGTTGTCAGGCTTATGATTAAAACACAGTAATAAATGTACACTCCTTTTCTCTCTTTAGCCCTTTCCAAAGTGAAAAAACAAAAACAAAACAACAAAACTGACAAAACCCAAGCTAAACTGTAAAAGCTTTCTGGCTCCAATGAAAACAAAATTATTGCAACCACATACCAGCTTGAGCACACTAGCTTGCCATTTCAGTGCAGTGCCCTCAGAGCCCTCTTTGAACATGCCTTGAGGAGGCTGATGCAGGATCGCACCAGAACTCGCCCTCTCAGCAGCATTCCTTTGCTGGCACCTTCTGCTGCTGCCAACTGCCTGCTCCTCAAACTCACAGGAGGCTTTGTTTTTTTCTTACTCCTGCTTTTTAACACTCAGATCACCTCACAACTCGACCTGTTTTTTTGTATATGATTTCATATATTTGGATACAAAATGAACAGCAACTTATTATTCCATCCCACTTTAGTGCCATATAAGAATAGCCAATACCATTTAATAAAATTAAAATGAAATAAAATGAAACATAACGAAAAGCAAACTTGGAGCCTTGTTGTTTGTTTAAATTCAGAACTAGCAACTGATCTTGAAGAGCCATTATGCAAAAATTTGAAATGGTATGCTACTACTAAATTAATTTTCTACAGTTCTCCTTAACGGTGATCATTTCAGCAAAATGCTCCATTTTAGGTGAGACAGTTAAACATATGCAGGAACACTGTTCAACAGTAATCCCTTAAAAAAACCATGCTCATTTGGACAGAAAAGCTCTTATATTCACCACAATTACAGTAGAAGTGAAGATTGAAGACCAGGTCAAACAGCTGAGCTAAGATGAGCAGAGAGAACTGCAGCAGGCAGCAATGTTGTGCCAACACTAAATACTTCATGATGTTTAAGACCAATTTATGTAACACCAATCCTACACCTCTCCACTTTGCTCTAGCATGATGTTCTGAGAACAGCATTCCCTTAACCTGAGGTGTGGTACCCCAATAATTTGGCCTGTCCTAATGCAATATAAAGAGTAACCACACATTTCATTCAGGTACTAGGTTGGTATAACTGTTCTATTCAACAAGTGCACACACACACATATACATAAACATACAGCATTGAACAGTTTCAAAATTTCACCTCAGTGCATTTTGAAAACTCTAGGTCTTTAATGAACATGAATCTTGAACAGGAGCACAAAAGCTGTTTGCTCCACCATCCCCATTAATCCTTCTGAGGATGTGGGACATTGTTGTTTGTTCTGCTCTTTAATCACTCTCCAAAAAATGATCCTCTTACTCTGAACTTCCAGAGAAACAAGACTTATGTTTTACTTGGTATCATTTTTAAAACAACTTACACACATGCAAATATTTTTCAATTTCTTAGTAAAACAATTTCTCCAGATCCACACCACCATATTCTTTTCTATGAATGTCAGCCAGATTAACTGCATCCTTTTAAAAGAAACGGCCAGAACATCAAACTCCAAACCATGACATTAGGTTAAACAAGCAAGCATTACTAAATTATTTTATTCTTGGAAAATCTGAATCTCTTTTAAAACATCCTCTAAGGAATAGCATACATTGGAAGCATCATTTTTACACAAAAATAAACAGCAAAAATGGGATTGAAGTTTTAAGAGATGTGCTATGGAAGTGCTTTTTGGATACAGGATCAAGGAGCACGGCAAGGAGATGGGAAAATAAAGTGGAAGGCTACAATAATTAAGTGATGGGGCCAAGGAAGAAGAGAGAATCTAGCTTAATTCTTGAAAAGGAAGCCTGACTTGAAATTGTTTAAATAGTGAGTCAGTTCTCCAATATTTAACCACAAATGCCTTCTACAACTTGAGACCTGCACCTCTTGCCAAGTTTTCAAAGCCAGTAAAGTGCCAAATCTTGTAATTAAGTAAATGGCATTGAATTTATATTTTGTAATATTTTTAATCTTTGAAATACTGTTTGTTCAAACATTTCAGGAAGGGTTAAGTTCTGCTTTTATGTTTTTGATATGTTTTACACACAGTCTTCTAATACATTAATAGAAACAACTTTGGAAAGCCTACCAGGTCTTTCTTACTGAAATGTTAAGCGGATTCAGTAAAAAGTTATCAAAACTGGGACCATGCCACTGTATTTTATTAAAATAAATAAATAAACACAGTAAGTATATAATTTCAGTATGTACTCTCAATATGTGCCCTTTTTCATCTATCCATTGGTTCCACTACCAGCAAGTTCTTAGCACTTGGATACAAGGAATATGGCCTTACCTGAACATCAAGCTTTTATATATGGTTTTTATTTCTTGGAAAACTGGCAACCGAATTCTCCCAAGATCTCATTAAATCTGTGTTCTTTAAAAAATAGCCTGCCTTCTATATTCACCATTTTTCCATTTTCCACACAAAACTCTTTTTATCACTTTTGAAAGGCTCACAATTTTCTTAGTCCTATTTACATATCTCCTCGTGCTTCTTGTACATTTTTTTCCTTCTACTTTAAGGAGAAACTCTAATAATCATTTAAACTTAGCTACCCTGTGGTCCAAATTCGTTACATAAAAGGGAAAGATTAACAACAGCTAGTTACACCTCTAAATCAAAACGATGCAGATCAGTCACTGAAGTAAAATCCACAGTCTTAGGGTATCTTCTGTCACCACTGAACTGCATCTGCCAAAAAGCAGGTTTAGGTTAAAATTATTTTCTTTGTATTCACAATGAAGAAGAGCATAAAAACATTTAGTTAATGTGTCTGATTTGCTAAATGGTGGTAACCTGACTACGTAGATGTCTGTCTGTGCTTTGGGCTACACCAGCTCATTAAAATTCTGATTATTAGGATGTGCACAGCACATTTAAGTAACACCAAATTATAATCATATTTGTGCATCCAAGCAACTATTTTCTTCTTTTCATTGCTGAATCTCTTACAGTCAACTTTATGTAATTAAACAACTACATCTTCTTTAGATTTGAGTACTTCTGTCAGCGATTTATGCCCTCCCCATTAGTCTTGTTGATCCATGCCCTAAAAAATATTTTCCTATCTGAGATGGAAGCTACTAAAACCTAGTTTGATCTACCTGTACAACGGAGAGCAAAGCTGCATTAAGCAGAAAACCTTTATTCATAGTCCTTTATAATTAAAACAGCTAAAAGGTCCACTTCCTTCTATTATACCTTCATGTTTTAAAAAAGCTCCATTTAGGGTCTTATAAAATGTGTCCTTCTTGATCACTGCTGAAACAGTACAGAAATGTCTGTAGTAACCTCGTTCTCTCAATACAGAGCCCTACAAAGCTTTATTCTGTTGTGGATGATTTACATCATTATTAGACAACTGCTGTTCAATGTTAACATCAGGCACCATTTTCTTTAGCAAAGAATAAACGTACCTTTTTATAGAATCCATATTGTCTGCTTTGTGTAACTCTCCTTTTAGTATTTTAAAAAGCTATAGAAGTACCATTAGGAGAAGATATATATATATATCAATAGAAATGTGGATGTCAGTGTGTGCACGTGCGTGTCATAGCTACACACCAGAACAAGGAGCAGGACAAAGATTAAAGCTTAGCTTGCCCTGATAAGGAACAGCACCATTCCCACACGAGTGCTCCCAACAGTACGGCCTGATCAGAACACTCGCCAGCAGGAGAGCCTGCAGCTTAACACAAGGTTGCATCTTACTGTGTCCGTTGTTTCTTTTCCTGTCACCACATCCCCAAAACAGACTATTGACACATACTTAAGACATAATAAATAAATAAATAAATCAGAAAATTAACAGATGCCCCTCCTATGACTCATGGAAGCTGAAGATTGAGAAAAGCGCATCATAACATCTCATGATGATTAAAACACCTAAAAGATGCAAAAATCATTTTGACATTACCAGTCAATAAGGATCCCAGATATGTCATTAAGATTTTACACCTTTTTTCTTGGCCTGTGTCACTCACAAGGGATCCTGGCTAAACCACTTGGGCACAAGTCTGGCTGCATGGTGAGCAAGTGGACACAAGAGTGCAAGCAACTTAAATCTGTCAGAGAATGCAACTCAGGTAACTTACAAATAAGAGAAACAAATATCACCTTGCCCTACCATAGGATATTGCACTGAATTTTGTTGGACCATTCTTCCTAAAAAGATGGAAATAAAACTAAATCTTTGATTCTTATTGTAAAATAACAGTCATAGAACCACTGGTTTCATTACAGAGTCAGCCTGAGTAACAATTTGCTCTCTTTTACTTCTCAACATAATGAATTGTAATATAAGAATGAACATATGGCTTGCAAACCCAGCCACTAAAATTCCTCAATACCATCAGTTGTGGACCTCATTATATGATACTATTTATATAATTAATTTTTTTTCCCCTTGGTCACATTTTGGAATCTCTATTACCAACTCTGTCTTTATTTCCTGGAAGAGTATGGCCTGGGATAACAGGATTTGAGATGGTGGAAAAAGTGAAAAAAAATAACTGATTATCTTCTTCTTTTTGTAAAATTTAACTCTTCCCAAGTCATTACTGAAGATTAATCTTCAGGCACTTTACTGTCCCAAATTTTTGAACTGAAAGACTGTTTGTACAGTGAAGGTGCCCATTTTTGAAGAAAGGAAGTTTACAATAAAATGAAGCTTTCCCTATCACGCCGAAAAAAGAAATACCTATATACATTAGAAATGTGTATACATATATATATATATACACATCTCTTTAAACAAGTCCTTCCATAAGATTCCTTCTATTAACAAGTCTGAATAGGTATCATTTAGAAAATAATTTCTGTGGGAGGTTTTTAGGATTAAACCGTCAACTTTGTCTGTCACATGACATTTAGAAGCACTGGTACATTCAACTACACAGAAAAAATCATACTCACTTTCTTGTACTGAAATTATCTCCTGTTGTGATAAGTGGCAGATATTTAAGGCTAAAAAGCAACCTTTTTGGATTTTCATTTTTGTAACAGATGCATGTTTTCTTATCAACAACTATGATGCCTGAATGGGTGCACTACATGCTCTCACAAAGCAGTCATATCCAAGATTTGGATTCATAAGTACCTATGAAGACTGAATAGGCAAGAGTGACACAACTCAGTTTAAAAAAAACCTCCTAAGTGAAAGGCCTAAAGAAGTGCTCTGAACTTTCCTGGTGCAGGCACAGTAGCCTTAAGTTTCAGCCTCAGACAAACCTCACACACCCTCTCTTCTCCTTGGCCATGGGGAATTCCAAGCACTGCAGTGTCAAATATCACCTGAAACACTGTAGCCCTCAAAGCCGCCATACAGATGTTTTGTTTCTCTACAGCTGCATTCAGTGGTAATCTCTACATAGGAGTTCACGCTGGCTATATGTTTCTGTATTATTTTGTGACTCAATCTTTTGTGCTGCAAACTTCTGTAACTCCTAGATAATAAGAAAGAGGTTAATGTAGTTTAAAATACCACACTAAAATGCCAAACACTTTTGCATATGGAAAATAAGCTGATTTGATTTATAGCTAGCATGAACAAGCTTGCCCTTACCCATCCATTTTGTTAGCATCTGATGACTATATTGAATGCCCGTTTTCTCTCATAAAGGATTAATTCTAGAAACTGCTGAAGATGCCAAAACTTTACTACCATTACTAACCATGACTACACCAAAGCAGCACCCATAGCACTCTTTGAAAATGGTATCAATTCCACAACAGGGTTTTGTCTTTACTTGGGACTGAAGTCTCCAAAATTTACCCTCCACAGACACACAGTTTGTAGTTTTTTCTGATGAACTTCCATAGTGGAAAACATATACATTGAAGCCAGGGAGGCCAGCATGTGTAGAGTACACTACATTAATTCTTCATATTTATATGAGACGCTCTTTCACAAATAACTACTCAAACAGATCACACTCTCATTATCCTCTGCCAGCTGTGCTATTCAATGGATAGTGAAGTAGTACCACTTGGCAGAGCCCATTAGCTTACAAGGTCCAAACAGTAGCTCTTCTGTTACATTTTTTATTATTAAACTTCAAAAAGGCCTTGCAAACAAGAAACCAAAACAAATGGAATACTGATGCTCTGAAAATCCTGCAGACTTCCATGTGAGTTGCATATTCTGAGGTACTATTGACTAAAGCAGACAAGTTGCCTCCTTTATGAAGAGTCCCTATACATAAGTCAGCCACCATCTCCTAAACCAGCAATCCTCAAACCAAAGACTGCAAGCTCAAGGTTCATTTCATCTTCCCATCCCTCCTATTCTCCCCTGCAGTTCAAGCAGCTCTTTGCAGGAGGCAATGGAGAATTGCAAGAGAATAAACTGACTTATGTTCCTCCTCCAGCTAATACATTTCTCCCTAAACGTATGTAAAATATCATTTATTGTTACTGAGAAACAAAAGTCAAACAAAAAACAATAATAAAACCCCATACCCACCTGAATTTCAGCTATCTCAGGTTTTCCTTTCTAGAAATATTTTTTCAGTTACCCATCACTTCCAAACATTAGCAGGTCACTCATAACTCATAATTGCTCTGGGTTAAAAATAATCATTATTTTCCTTGCTCAGCTTTTTTTAACCTGGACCGGCTTCCTGATCAGGTTCACCACATGAACACTCAAACACAAGCCAGGGGCTGGCACTGTTTACACCGACAGCACCACAAAGAGAAATGCTCTTTGAAATCATGCCTACAGATACATCTTTGTAGTTACTCTATTCCATCTTCCAGTTATCAGTCACATCTTACTGTCAGTGAAAAGTCACAGAAAACCTGACAGAAAGGACAGCATGAAGAAGAGTTTAGATTTAGGCAGGTTCTTTTTAACAGAATAATTAAAAGGAAGTTATTATTCTGACCCATCCATGGGACTTGGAGCTCAATTTTAAAGCAGTTACAACAAGCAAAATTGATACCACTCCAATGCAACAATTTTCTACAAGAGGATAGATAGGTTTAGTCATTTAGTTCAATCAGCCAATTTGCTGCTTCAGAGTATTAGAAGTCTGCCCAAAAAGGACACATACCCCAGTCATTTGCAGATGCTGAAAGTACAGACCTTTGTGGGTAAAAACTCTGCAGTCTCTAGCAAACCAGCACCACTTGTTTAAAAACATGAAATATAATACGATTTGGCACAAATACCATTTAAATAACAAGCCCATAAAGCTTGCTGGCACTTACTTAGAAAAGAGTGGAAAGGAAAAAAAATCTATTCTAATTCACTCAATTCTAAGAACTAGATTTTTATTTTAAATGTAGTATTTATACATTACTCAACATCTTAAACTAGACTTCAAGTACAGAGGAATTCAAGTTAAAAACCAAATCCAACAGGTAACTGACTTACTAAGCCCCTTCTAGATTTACTCTCTAGGTGAAAACTCAAAGCAGTAACATCTATAAAGTACTGATTTCCCTTGTTATATTTCTCTACTCCAACTTAGTAGCATTTCTGCAGTGAACTATATATTTTACCAGCTTTTTCTGAAATAAGGGAAATTGCTTCTTACCACTGTTAATATTCAAACTCTCCTAAAGTAGTTACAGGATTTTCTCACTCCCTATAGCACATTTCAACTGCTCAGGGAAGTCCAAGGAATGATATACAAAAAGTCTAAACTAGCTGAACTGAACTATCACTGTCCACAGAGAGGACTGGCTTTTACTAGTTACCATAACAAAATATAATAATTTAAAAGTAATTTCTGCTGAACACCCTGCCACCTGAGACGCACGTATTTTATCGTATTTATTACTGAGGTGCTCTCTTGTGTATGAGAGACATGGGATATTACCAGATTCCTAGGCTGTTTTATCCTAAACAAGTTCTAGGATTAGAAGTTACAGTTAATAAATATTTACATACAAAAATTACTGGCTACATGGAAAAAAAAATGTTTACACTTCAAGATGAGATAACTTGATAGAATGTTTGAAAATGAAAAAAGCTTTTAAAATCCATTAATTATAAAAACTACCAAATAATTAAACACAGAATAAATACATGGTAATTAATGTCTGCAATAAGATGACAAGAAAACTGGTGGAGCTTTGATGCCTTGAAGAGCTCCAAGATCAAGGTCAAAAAACCTTCTGGAATACATAATTAGGTAGAAAGTTAACAGCTTGCAATAAATGGGTGAGATGTAGTGTCTTATCAGAACACAAAGGAGTCAAGACAGGTTCACTCAGACTAGTCTTAAGCAACTTATAATAAAGAATAAACATTGGCATTAAAAAATCCAACCAAATAAAAAAAAAATCCCTTTCTCCAATATTTAGCGATTTTCAAAAGCAGTTGCAGAATAAAAACTACATTTGAACTTGGTGCTGAAATATATTCCTGGCAAGAACTACATTTTAGCATATCACCATGTTACATACTAGACTGACATAAATTACAGAAGTGATTACCGAGGATCTTAAAAAATGGAGCCATGGAAATAACACCAATAAACACCAATACTTTGAAAGTATGTGGATGTTTGGATAGAAAAATGACAATATTTGCTATGTAGCAAAGCTACAAAGTCTAAAGTGTAAACTTTAAGGTTTCTTTAATATAACTGGTACTTTTGATCTTTTATAATGACTTTCCTTGGTATCTTTTATAATGACTTTCACCTATTCACTACAGGAGAAAAAGTCCCTGGACTCTCTAAGAGGAGGTTTTCCAGAAGCAAACAGTTCAGGCAACAATTTTATATGACAATTGATTCATAAAGCATGATTACTGACCATAGTGTTTGTTCCTTTTCTGTCTACCACAGTTACTTTTTCCCGTCTTTTCTATAGCATTTCATCTCCACATAGACCTCTGCTGGCAAACACCCTGAAAATAACAACTGACCCTTTCATACCAACTTAGGGGTTTAGTAAATCAATAGGGTGATCAGTAATAAACCACACTGACACTTATCCTGTCCAGTGTCAGGTGGAGCCAGGTGACAGGACCAGAGGCAACTAAGGCCAGGACTTTTTGTTTCCAGGACATGGGAAAGAATCTCTGTACAGCTCACTGATGGTCTTTCCTATGTCGTTGAGAGGTTTTCTTTCTCTTACAGTCCTCATCTCAATTCCTTGAACCCTCTCCTCTCATGACACCTCATCTTACTTACCTGCCTCTTTCTTTATTTTCTTTGTTCATCTCATCCCTAGCTCATATCTGGGAATTTGCTATCACCATTGCTGTCCATCTACAATCACTTATATAATGTAGTTTTCTCGTTTTGCATGCCTATCTTACTCATTTAGACTGTACTCTAAAAAAGAGTTGGTAATATCTGCCCTAATATTTATACTGCAGCTACCACAAGAGATTTATTGCAGCTGATCGCTACACAAAGTGTAAAAGACACAAATACTCTGAAGTCCAGCCACAGTTCCTTGGCAGGAACACCTCCACCAGTCTGAACTGGCATCCCCATTTTATGGCACTGCTATCTTGCTTTTGTTGCTTTTGTCTGTTCCCATGCAATGAAAATATTCTCCATCCAAGAACAGGCAATGAGCAGATTCACTTCAATCAGGTTAAAACACAGTTATGCTTATAATACAGTTTAAGTGCCTTGCACTTCATCCTTAATTTGCGTACAAGTTATGAGGGGGTTTTATGTGCAATTTTACACTTACAGAGGTATTACTTGATATTGTACTGCTCATAACCCTTCCAACCCTAAACTGTAAAGACACTAAACACACAGTTGATGGACACAGGCTTTTAAAAGGCAAAGTGTACAGTTTGTCAGTAAACTCAATCTAAAGCTTCCTAAGAAACTACAGTTACACCGTATTTACAGTCAGCACAGTGCTGACAAATCCACTTTTTTATGTTTAAAAGCTTTCTCTGCAATAGTTCAGTAGTATAAATAATAGTTCAAATAGTTCAAGAGACAACGGAAGAAAACATAATGGAGGAAGATCTTGAAATAAAGACATTCTCAAGACATGCTGTGCCAATTAGTTTTTCTTACAGAAACTGTGTTCTTAGAGATAATACAACTAGCAAGTCCAAAGGTCCATATTTAGGAGACTCAATCATGTCTTAAATATTAAATATTTTAAATATTATAAATTAATAAATTATTTAAAATATTTTCTGTAACTGTTTTTAGAGTTTTGCTCATACATACTAAGGTAAAAGAGGCACCCTGTCACAAAGTCTCTCACCTTTCCCTTATAATCTGAAGACTGTATAAAAGCAAATCTATGTGGCAAAGAGAAAAGGTGAGTGAAGAGAACACATATCCACCAAACATTTCAAAAAACTTACTGCATGGCAAACGAAGTTGAGCACTAATCAGTATGGATTACACTGTAAATAACCAGTGAGAACTTTAATGAATAAATAGTCTTTAGGATGACTTATTTCGACCAAATGCACAAAAATTATCTCATGAATCTGCCCAAGTGGTCCAACAAACTTGCAATTTTGGATATAGGCATGTTTTGGAAACACACTGGCAAGTATATTTGACTGGTTCAAAAAACTTTGGTCATTACTTGTATTGGAATATCCATTAACTACCTACTCTCAAAATACACTGAATTACTCCAGTTAACAGTCTCTAATGCAAAAAGTTCGATCTTTACCCAGGCTACATAATAAGCTGGCCAAAGGATGTGATCATTTGTACTCACTGGCATGGTGATACAAATGCAGAGTCCCTGAGCATGTAGTTTCTCTCTTCCAAAGTTTTACTACACACCAGAACCCCCGGTTACCCAGTGTTACTGATTTTAAGCAGAGCAGATTTTACATGTGGTCTCACCATACATAAATCCAGTATTTGCTCTCCTAACTCTGAAATAGCTTGTTGGTTTTAACTTCATAAAAAGGAATAGCCTCTTTGAGCTTTCTATAAACTTCAAGGCACCAACTGCCTGCCTGTGCCTCCATCTCACCACTGCTATTGCTGTCTGTGCTAGCTAGATAAATCCTCCTACCTGAAAAAAACACCATGGATCCCCAAAAAGTTGTACCAGACCTCTGAGAACTAAGAGAAACATTTTCATTTCACACTGAATTAAGAGACAGTCCCCTTAAACCACCACTAAAAACAACCAAACAAATTAACAATAGCACAGCCACGTATACCATACTCTGTGCATTTTCCCATAAAAATTTACATATATACACAATATAAACCATTAAAGGATGCCATTAAATTTTAAATGTATTTTCCAAGTCATCCCTTCCTTACAGTATTTTCCAAATCATTCCTTAAAAGCCACATCTTCAATTACCAGAAACTGATGCTTTCAAATTCAAAATACTGAAGTGGTCTTATTTAGTCTATCCAGAAAAAGACAGGAGTACAAATAGCAAAGCCAGATGTTGTTAATACTATCTAATTAACACCACAAGGTTCCTACTGATTCACTGCAACCCCAGAAACCTGGGGTTTCTGGTGTTTTCATGCAACAGGGACAGATAGGATGTTTCTGGGGAGAACAGAGAAAATAAGTGAACAGCTGTCTCGAATAACACCCCTCACAGTCAGTAAAGCCATCTGTTAACATTAAAAATTTAAGTTTCTTGTAGTAATCTTTCAATCATTCTGAATTTAAAAGTGAGGAGAAATCCCAAATAATTTTGCATTTTAATATATTCTGCACATCCTAGGACAACACTAACCTAGGCAGAATGTACTCAAAAGTTCAATTATGTTGTAGGTAGCAACAAGTATTTAACCTGAAAAGGAAATACAAAGGTTAAAAGAAAACGGGTGCCTTTTCTACTCTCATAAGCTCATGTTAATAAGGGCCATGTTTTATGACAGAGATTTGAACCTTACAGCCAGACAGCTTTCAAACAATTGAAACTGTGAAAGCTCTTTTGACCTTATACTCAAGATTAAAGCTAAACTTTTAATAGTTTTGAGTTTCTTTTAAATATTCTCTTTCGTAATTAAAAAAAAAACATGTTACATTAAATGTGTCCCAGAAGCATATTTAAGTACATGGGATACAGGAATGAATGGGAGGTAGGGAGAAGGCTGTAAAAAATTCCATAAACAGAAGAAATTCAGTTGTATTCTACTCAATATAATTTTCCTTATAAGAAGTACCCATGTACTTTAACCACAGTGTTTGATTTTAGTCACATAAAAACTTAAGATGACTGTACAACTTAAAAAAAAAAAAAAGTCAAAATAGAATATTGGTAATCAAAACAGTTGTGTAACACTCACTAAAGATTAAGTTGGGCTGCTCCAAAAATTTTTACACTGCCAACCTCTGCTTGCTTGCCTGAAAAAAACCCCAAAACTAATTTCTTACCACTGTTGTGAAATCAAATGACTCAATACTAATATTTACATACCTATGTTCTACTCCACTTGTTCTTCTTTATATGTTGACACTGAAGCCCAAAAATGCCAAAAATAATTACTTTTAAAATTTGTAATTTTCTCTACTGCAATTATGTCTGCTAGAACTGACATAATAAGAGGTAACAGGTAATAAAAAAGCCATCTCTTTAAAAACCTATGTTTTGTTTTTTTCAAGTCTATGTTTCTGAGATAATACAAGGCCAGTTTTTAACAAGGATGTATCATTTCCGCACATATACAGAAAACAGCTGTATGTTTATCAAGTAGTGTGAAACTTTCCTTTCGTAAATTAAAGAGTCATTGTGAAGTGGGATATTTTAAATTAACTGCTTTTCTTTCTCAGAATGCTATTTTGTGTTCCCCTCAGTTGATCTAAAGGTGACAGCAGCTGAAAGACATGATCGTTCCTGCTCTGGCCATGTTTTAATTAGCCAGACAAGCTCCAATCCCAACTACTGCACTGGTCTTGCAGATCAAATGACCACACTATGACCAGTGCCAACAAAAGTAAGGCTGGACCATGTTGCCTATGGAGAAATCAGACCCTTCTTTTTTCACAGCAGGTCACATTTTGACAATCTTAAAGTCATCATGAAAATAAAGCTTCATTACAATCTAAGATGATACTATAGGAGTTTGCTAAAATAAATTAACCTGTGTATAACTTCTACAGAACCCTATAGAAAATCTAACGGAAAAGAAACCAATCTGTAGCCTCTGAAACTGCTTTAACATACTTTATGCAAAGCTAAGTTCATATAAAGATGAAGTTATGTGCAAAGTGTATATCTGTTTAAAAGTTGGGAAGAGTTTTACACATACAAAGTACAGTATGTCAGTTGCAACATCAAAAATTGCATTGATAAGACTTATTAAATCTAGACTTATACAAGCAGCTTCTTGGCATTCTGCAACTTCGACAGTGCTATTTCTAACTTCCATTTATATTGCAGTGTAATTCTTAAAAATTCTGCACAAATACGGCTTCAAAAATTCCTAAATATTTAGGAACAGGATTAGTGACAATTTAGCCAGTACAGATTTTGTTTTCTTACAGAAGTGCACTTAATTTTGCATTTTGTTTAAAATAAGAACACAAAACCTCATTTAAGTGTACAAGGTAAGATTAAGCTCCTGACAGTTAAGCTGTTTCAGCTGACTGATAGAAGTCATTCCCATCATTTTTCAAAAAGTCAACTACAGATATCAAGCATCCTTACACACTCCAGCTCAAACATTATCCAATCCAGTTTTAAATTATGCTTCACATAAACACTCAGCATGAAACCTTTGGAAGTTTGTAATTTGCTAAACCTGATCACTGAAGTATTCAGCAAGCATAGCTACAAACTGAAAGATTTTTGTTCCCCTGTCTGCGAAAGACAAATAGGAGAAAAATTAATTCAGAGCATGAACATAAACTTTAAGCCTTCACATTAAGTAGTACATTTCACATCTATATTCTAATGACAGTGCAAGATAAATGACTTGCTTTCACCTTACACTTACTACTGTCTTAGTTTACTGAATACCATCTTAAAAACTTACTACACTACTTAGCTTTTAACTTTCAAGTTAAAAGGGTATCTTTGAAATGATAGCTACATATTGTCTGACAATATTTTGGCACTGGCACAGAATCTGCAAAGAATAGCCCAAGCTTTAACTTAATTATCCTTTTAATAGAACTGTGGTTTGAGAAAATACAACAACTTCATAAACATAATAATCACTAAGAATAATTGCCTTTGGCAGTAATGTCTCAAAGCAAGTTTGGATATCCAAGATAAACCATGACTCCTATTCTTTCTCTCTGTTCTTTTCAGTTAATATAAAAATTCAAATGCAAATGAAAATGGTGTGTCTAACACTGTGCAAGCAAACAAAAAAAAGTTTCTGTCAAAGCAACATATTACCATCAATAAATAATGAAATCAGTCAACAAGAGTATGTTACAGAAACTGCAACCCAACAATAAAATCTGCAAAAGTTACATTATTTTCTTGAACAGAAATAGAAAGGAACTGATGAAAGTTTAGATGCAGTTACAGAAGCAGTGTGAAATAATCATTATGTTACTTATAGTGCACTTTAATCCCAGATACACTAACCACTTACTGCAACCCCTTTGTATATACCGGAAGACACCCAAAAGCACAGAAGCCACTCATCCCTGCCTAAAAATACTGCAGGTATTTTGAAAGTAATTTAGAACTAAGAAACATGATAATTAGCTAATGTTAAGGCAGTAAAACACCAAAATTCAAACTCTATATGTAATAGGCAAGATTAGGATAAATTCAGTCAAGAACACAAAATTCAAAATATTCCCAAAATCAAGTTTCTTCCTAATTGATCCCAAGTCCCCTTTCTTTATCAGTTCCCATACAATTCCGTGTGCTAATTCACTGCCTTACCTTATTTTGCCCAGCTCCTACAACTTCTGTTTTAACCCACCAACCTTTAGGCTGCTCACCTATGTGAAACACTGTAAGTTTTCACAGGTCCAGTTCTACATCTGAATTGGATGAATTCTCTCTAATAGCTGATCATTAAAAGCAGCAAATTATTAGTGTGTTTGTAAACAATAGCGCTTTGATACCGTTGTACAACTCCAAGTAAATTATTTAACTCTGAACATGTTAAACACTAGTAAACTAACATCCCTACATTACTTCATAAATTCCAACCCATTTATGTTGACTATCTGAATATGCAGATCAAGTCCTGTACATTACCCTCAAAATTATAGTAGGAGAAAACTGCTGAGTTTAGTTGGAAGTCGGTACTGTTTAACAAGGAGGACTTTTAATTTACATTATTTCAGTCACCCTATACACACCTTTAACATCTCAAGTGAGAGGGAAGCAAAGTGCAGTGCAGAACGGAAAACAAGCAGTTAGAAAACTTTTAAATAATACATGATAGAACCACAGCAAGCTTATATTCATACCTTGCTTCTGCTGTGCCAGCAAGTAAAAGCCTGTAGTATGACGCAAGGAGGGCTGCTGTCAAATTCTTAAACCTGACCAGTGCTGCAGGCTGATATAAATTCTCCTACTGCAGCAATGACTTTCGCAGGCAGCGCTATCACATCTTCAAACAGGACCGTGAGCATGTTAACTCTGCCCTTTCTAACAGCTCCACACAGCAGCAGCACAAATCAAATAGCCTCAGTGGTGTAATATTTATATTATTCAACCTAAATTGCATTAATTCTTGACTGCTGAAGCAGTATGTTTTGTCTATTATATTCACTGAACTACGACCAAACTGGATAGAACAAATTTGTATGGGTATGTTAATTTTAGCCATTTTTGTAACTTACTAAGTATTGAAGCAAGAGCTGAGTTCTTTAACCTCTAGCACACCTAGGCTTCCTTGATGGTCATTAGATAGCCTAGGGAACAAGAAGCAATCATAGAATCCTAAGAACCCAGTCTGCTACTTGTGTGGTACTGTACATGACTCATTTGAGAGTTTCCCTAGGGAATCTTCTAAAGTGGACACTTTTCAGAAGTCTCATTACATTTGTAAGTGTTTAAAATCTCTGCCAAGTCACTACTATAGACTTACGCCATCAATTGTGAAATATAATCTTAGTTGAAGCACATCTAGTAGCTTTGTTAGTTAAAAAAAGTACTAAAACATATTTATAAATAATGCTTAAAATCTGTATGAAAAGCTGCAAGGCACCACAAAACCCACTAGTACAATTCATTCCATTAGGCACAGGTCTAATGTGTGCCCGTGAATGTACACACTTCATAGAGAAGCATTTACAGTTTTCTTGGAAATAACATGAAGTTCTGGGAAGTAGCAACCACCACCACGAAGAAGCCAGCTGATAAATTCAATGTACTCACTAGGTGCCAGCCCCCAAAAAATCCCCACCTTATTCAGGAGACAAGCACTGAGCCACTTACAAATCAGCTGCTAAATTGCTGCAGTTTACATGACTTCTTGAAGCAAAGAAACAAAATACCATAAGGCATACTGTAAACTCATTTACAAATAGTTTAATCACGCGTCTACAAGACGATTGCAAAACAAACTACAGAAAAAAGTGCACTACCTGCCCCAAGATATGCCGTCACTATTTCTGACTTAAAAAACCCAAACCTACTGACATCCAGTTTAACTGTTAACACTTCACCCAAGTGTACAGGAGCTGGGAAGAACTGAGCTGTTCAAACACATTAAAATTATAGTTAGAGGAAGTGGGAATGATCTACTCACTGTGCATCTGCAACAGCACAAAACTTTCAAGCCTCGGTAATAAAGTGTTTCTATAAAAATACTTTTTTTAAAAAAGTAAAAGTCCCTGGTCCCACATTACATGATATTTAGCAAAGAACAAAGGAAATTCAGCTTCTAGATTTCTAAGATTTTTGCCAAATTTCCATTTAACAATAGTTTTACTCTCACCACTAGCATAAGAGTAATATATTCACAAATACAGATGTGAAGCCCAAAGAAAGTCTAAATGAAGTTTGTTATTAGGATTAGCCTATCAGTAACTTGGCAAATAGCTTTTAACATACAAAATTTAACATCAAACACTTTGGTTACAATTTTTGGTAACAATTTTAGTTGCATTTTATTCACAACTCTAGACTTGTATTTCAAAGACAACACTCTCCTATTCTTTCTAGTTTTATGTTCTTCTTACATGTCCCTACGTAGTTACAAAATTTCCTGCAACTACCCACTTCAAAACAGTTCATTCACACTGAAACGTAATCAGTGATTATCCTTTGATGACTTTGGTGAAAGTCTGGTATTGGAATTAATTCATAGAAAGCCTCTGCAATGAATGTAAACCAAGATCTCTCACAAATCACTGTCAGACCACAATATTTACTGTTCAAAGTACCATGTAAAACACTTCTACTGTTCACCACTGCTAGACTTCATTATGCCATCAGCAGAAGTATTCTTCTGTGATACTTCCTTGTTTGCTTTGAAGTCAAGATTATAGGAGGTACATTTCCCTGGTACAGCACACTCAAGAAATAATACTTCATACAGAACAAACCTAAAGTGTAACTACTTTAAAAGCTCAGTAATAGAGTATGATAGGACACTACTGATAAGAATCTAGTTATGCATCTCCTTAATGCAATGCTCACTTTAGAAGTCAGCACCAGCATCAATGAAATAGTACCGCTGCAACCAGTCATAATCAATACAAGAGCAGTCTGACACATCACATAACAACTGATTCATATCTCTACTTATCAGCTTAAAGTATCTCCTGGTAGTCAACATTTAATCATTTATTTAGAGCTTTCCCCAGAGTACATCACTTATCACTAGGTACTTTAGTCTGTCCTCAAAGCCTCACATGAACAGGTTTCTTCTCTTCAGACATCATCCTACTCTGAACTTCAAAGAAAATATCCTTGCTATGGAGAGCTTATAACCAGTAATGCTAAATTGATGTGGTAACGGCACAACCAAACCTTCAAAGGGTAGTTTTCATTTGACATTACTGACAAGGTCAAACTGCTTTTCACTTTGATATGGAACTATTTTAAAACCATACCATTTACAATAAGTAACTTACATCCATTTAACAAATAGAATTCTATATTACAGCTGACGTAAGAAATATAAACTCTTCAAGAGAAGTAAATTTAAATTTAGCAGACATACATGAAGTTGTGCTCTATGGGACTAGTTAATAGGGACTTAACAGAATAAGGAACTCTGAAGCAGAAAGAAATAAATATTTATTAAGCAAATGTACTGACACTTAGGGACTAAAATCATCGTAAAAGAAAACACATTTGTGAAGGTCAGATGATCCACATAACACTGTAGGCAGAGAAAATCCAAGACAAGTAACTTGAACTTTAGATTTTGAAAAGCACTTTGTTGCACATTACTGGTAGAAATATTTCAAGACCCTAAGTGGCCATAAGTATCTTAAAATAAGAGTCATAACGTACACTTAAACCCAAAGAGTCCTACAGAAACTAGAAGCTTATCTAAGTTTCTGGTATATGTTGTACCTCTGAGACAAAACACACATTGCTCTAGAACGAAAGAGCCACAGGACAAGCTGGAAATGCTCTCCCCAACCTCTGTTATCAGAAGAAGTTTTGGAACTTAGGGAGGGAGGATATAAGTACTGTATAAGAAAGGTTCACTGCTGTACAAAAAAAAAAGGAGGAGGCAAGAAAATATTTAAAAAACCCCAGTTTGTCTGAGGTCTATGTAGCATCTTCCCTTTTTTCCTTTCTGGTATACATGCTTTTCTACTCCAGCAATTTTTAGGAATGGAGCACTCTCTGGAGTAGCAGGACTGACCAACTGGCACGTATTACTCAGAATTTCTCAAACTACAGGGACAATAATATTGTTAATATAATACTAAATAAATACTACAAAGTTCAAGCTTGGAGAACAACTGATTGGATTGGATTTAATACTAGCTTGTTCATTACTTTTTAAGATCAAAAAAAAGTCTTAACTAAATGCCTTTTAATAATAAAGATTAACATGATGGTATCCTTCCTACCAAAATTGCAAGTGCAGAGGAAGTTCTTTCAGGAACTGAATACCATCACCTAAAACCTGTACAGCAAATGAAGAAAGAGATAGCTATCAGAGAGATAAGAAGGCAAGCATTTGCATTCACATTCACACTGAGATCTAAACATCTGCCAATTAAATGCTTTTTGGAACCCTAAAGTAGGGGACAATCATTTAAGACTACCTACAGTCTAGCTGCACAAATACTGTGTAGTCTATCAGGAAACATCAAGCTTGCTTTAGTATTAACATTGATACACCTGAGGGAATTAAACACTCTAACTACCACTGCCCTAGTCCTTTTACATTTATGGCAATACAAATTGATGAGCAACACATACACTGCATTCTCCATTTCAAGCTACGAAGGTCTACTCAGCAGATTTTAAGAGAAGGAAAACATAAGGCAGCTGCCATGATGCAGGAGAGATTCACAACAATTTAACCATACTATCCTAAAACATGTCTAAGACACATACAGCTAGCTATAAGCTAAAATTTATTATTTTATCTATTATAACTAGTTTACTTTTTCATGGTATTACCAGCCAAAAAAACTCAAATTACAAGTAACCACAGCAGTTTACCTTTCTCCAAAATAAACCCCCCAAAAAATCACAAACAAAATGCAAAATACAAGCCACAGAAACCTTGGGACCCAAAGCTTCATGAAACATGAAAAAAATACTTAAGAGTCACTTGGCTTTCCTTAATAACAAAAAAAAAAGTATTACCTCTGTTAATATTAGCATTAGTTCTGCAATAAGTCAACTATATGACATTGCACTTAATACTACTTTGATTGCCAGTTTAATTCAATTCTTGTATTATTTCAATAAAAGCTGCAGATTACATCTGCCTCACCAAAAAAACCTGCCAAATGCTGAAAACGATATTTACTAACTGAAATCACATATGATATTAAAGTCTGCAAAATATGACACTGTATTCACACAATAGATTTTAAAGCATGCCACTGGTGGACTTTACTCCAAAGTAAAATCACTGGACAAATAAATCAGAATTAAAAGATATATAGCAACATACATTTCACAAGTACCTATAAGAAAAGATCCAAAGGTAACATGTATCCCTGTCTGCTTACATAATTTAAAACGTAATTTATCTGTATAAGCTAAGAGACAACAGGATACTCTAATACCCAAGAAGAAAGGTCAGAGGTGCAGCCATTTTCTCTTGCAATAGTATTAACATATATAACATACAAATGTTCTCAGAAGTTTTGTAAATCAAAGTAAAGAATATGACATGAAACATAAGTAAAGACACAGAAGGGGGGGAAGAAAAAAAGACAGATTCAAGTGCCAAAAGTAGCAAGGAAAAAGACTATGATGCAGAAATATGAGACGTGGGTCTTTGAATTCAAAGACAATAAACGAGCTTTAGCTTGATGAGGAAAGTAGCAGTCAGACTACAGAAAAATCGTAGCAGCTGTATTTGAACAGATTGCAGAGATAGGAATATCAGCAGAGGGAGAAGGTACTTGAAGTACTCCAGATGGCAGATACAGAAACTTCATTTGCAAAGACAGAAAAAGAAAATGTGGTCTTGAAAATGTTATTTGGACAAGGAAGAAGGAGTATATGAATAAAACATGACTGTGGATTCAAGGAGAAGAAGAAAAAGAAAGGGCTACTCCCAAACAAGTGCTCTCCCCGGGTGAGGGAGGATTATACTACTGTCAGCAGCACTGCAAATGGCAAGCAAATGAGTTAAGTTTGAGAGAGAAGATAAAGAGCTCTGAAACATTCAAAATGTTTATGATGATAAAAAAAAAAACACTTAAAGAAAATGCAGGACTGAATAAAGGCACACAAAAAGCCATGAAACTCTACAAAGAAATACAGCAACCTACATATAGGAGATGCAGAGACTTCTATGAACGTTGCGCACCTTGGGATTAGTGGGAAGAGGGTACAGAAGTGGGAAGATGCTTGCAGCAAGTAGTACCACAAAGGCAGGAGAGAGTCAAGGCTGTGACAGCCAAGCAAACTTCCCTACATCATAGGTCCTCTCATTCCCACAAATCTAAAGCAGCTTAGTTATGTGTTTTATAAAAAGCCCAACTAGACTTTGAAAATTTAAATAACTTTTTAATTATATTATTGTACCACCTGACAGATGCACAATAGCAACTACTTTCAATTACAATTATTGCGGCAATTTAAAAGCAGGAGCATATTTTATTTAAACTAAAATTTGCATCCTAACTACATGCTTCAATCAGTGTGGAGTTACTGAAAAATACAGACAGCTAGAAAGAAAGTAGTCTAATACCCTCTACTTATAATGGTTGCCTGAAAAGGCTATACTTGTTGAGTGACATAAAGGGGAAAAAAAATCCCCTTGTGTTTCAGTAAGATTTTTTAAAAACAAAAATAACAACAACTGTCCTTTAAAGGAGTAATTCAAAGAGATTAAAAAAAAAACAAACAAAAAAAACCCAAGCCCTACAACAAACGCTAAGATATCAGAAGAATCTTAACACAGTTCCCTGAAGAAGTAGCCCTCCCTGTGTTTGCTTGGTATCTTAATTTGCCGTTGGTTTCAAAACCCTAGGCTTGCCAAGAGCTATTCCTTTCAAAACCTCAGGAATTCCATTACTAGTTTTAAGCTAAATTAAAGGAAAATAGAAGCATTCAATGCATGGCAAAAGTATGCACAAAGTGTTTGTTGATACTCATAAATAGACTGAAAAATTTAGCCATGTCTGAAGGATAACGGCTGCATAGTCAACTCAGTTTTGCTCTGCTGTGCTGCTAAGATGAAAAAAAGCTACTGCTGTCAGTTCAGAAAAGCTCAGCATAAGACTGATACATTGCTACCAAGATCGAACACAGCACTACATCATTCGTTTCTCAATTCAAGTTTAAACATAAACTAAAGTTTGCATTTCTGCAGGAGAAAAAGAGGAAATAGAGTTCCCTCTTTAAAGTAACTGCTTCAACATCTCCATTAGGGAAAAATGTCTCACTGACCTAAGGCATGGCAAAACCAGTCAACTCTCCACCCTGTCAAACATCTTGCAAGTAATGAAATAAAGACATTTCATCTCAGAAATTCATCTAGTATTGTGCTGATGAATATCTTTCCAATGTTCACACAATTGGGTCTCTTCCAAATCGTGTTATTTTATGATTCTCAGCAAGCAGTATTGCTACAATCACATTTGCCCAATAAATAATGGTAAGAATGAAATGCCCCCACCTGCATATTGTGCCAGGTGTCATACTATAACACAAGAAGGTAATATCCCCGGGCAAAGAATTTAAGAAAATCTTTGTGAAAGACAAATGCTTCATCTATGTCAAGGTGTGCAACCCCAGCAGATAGGAACTACTATGCAGTTTAACTTCTTTGGCAGAAGTGACAGGAGAATAGTGAAAATATCAACACATTACTTTAAACTGCAACTGTCATGAGAGATCAAAGATCTGTATCTTGCATTAGAAACAGAGGAATCGGGACATATGGGATAGAAAGTTTACTTTACCATTGGAAAGGCAGGAAATTAAAGCAACTTTTCATCGAGTCAGCAGCACCCAGTACAGATCAGGGGTTTACAGTAACCATCACCACTGTGTGAATTACAGCAGTAGCATCTCAACCCTGCCAGGACCAAAACCACTATGAAGAAAAGTCAAGGAAGAGAGTCAGTTCTTCAGACTGAAAACATGGGGCTCCAGCCTCTCCTGACTTGGGCATACATACAGGAAAACTATCACTACCTCAGATATGCCACCTGCCCTATAGTATTTGGCATTTGCTACAAGCATAGACAATTAATACGGTATTTCTGAATTAGATTTTTCTCAACAGAAAAGTAACAAAGATATGTACAAGAAAAAGCTGAATAGTCAGATATACTTGAGTGCCTTTTCCATAAGATACACATTTATCATAAACAAAGGAAAAGAAAAAGGATAAGCTTAAAACCTACATTTGGGATATTTTTTTAAATCCGGGTCCAAAAATGTACTAACACAGAGGTGTTTCTATCAATAGCCAAAACAGAACCTAAACATCTACTAAAAAAACAAAACCAAAACCAAACAACAAAATAAAACCAAAACAAATAAAACCCCCAACAGTTCTGTGAGAAGAAACGGCAGGTCTAGTAACTGGCTGATTCTAGAAGCTGAAGTAAATAAAGGCCATCCAGCAAAGTCAGGTGTGATTGCAATGACAGGCAACACAATGATTTTACACTTGCAATATCTGAGAGGAACACACCTCCCAACACAGACACTAGTATTACTTTGTTGACTGAGATTCAAGCAAAAAATTCAGGGATTACCCTGGACCACCTGAGAAGTCAGTGACAGATTACATATCACTCCTGTGACAAGGAGCTTCTCATCTCACTACCCCACATATGGATGTAAAAGCATTTCAGCAAAAGAACAAAATAAAACATGAAATTAAAGTACTTTAAGACATGAGAAGGAAACAGTCAGTAATCACAGTGCCATTTCCACTAATTAGAAAAGAATGCATATAGTCAGTCCCAAGCATGCAATAATCATGAATTTTTATTGTATAAACATCAGAAATAAGTTATTAGTTCTTTTTATTTAAGCCAAGAGGTAATTATTTCTGTTGTCATTTAAAGCTTGAGGGGAAAACTGAAATTGTGGAGAATCCCATGGTTGCAGGAAGAAGGAACTCAATAAAGAATGAACTAAATTTGCCATCATGATTGTTGCCACCCTGCCAGAGGCAGTGAAGATGAAGCTTTGAGAAGTACACTATAGTTGGAGAATACATGACATACATACTCAGACATTTGTATGCACACATACTCATATGAGAAAGCACCACACACCTGTTTATCACCAGTTCAAGTTTAAAAAGAATCATCACATCTAGCACTGATTACCCAGACGGGCCAACAAGAAAAGATGATGCTTAAGAGCGGGAAACTGAAAGTCTATTAGAACTGCTGCTCTACAACTCATACACAACCAAAATACCATCTGCACACCCTACACAAAATTACACATCTCCAGACAGCAGTTTTCAGCCAAGAGTTCCTCAAATAGTTTTGATAAAAAAACAGTAGCAGACAAAAATAAAACCCATTATATTTTTACAGAAAACGTTACTTAGCAGCTGCAGATAGGACATCTCTTCCAGCAGTAGCTACTGCCCAGTTAATCATCACCACCGAGCAAAGACGGACTATCACCCATACAGACTTGCAACAGGGTGAATCATGTAGGAGCGCACTAATCCACTATGGGAAAAATTAATCAAGGTAACTGACCAGTGAAGGCAGGCTGAGCTAATGCTGTCCATTTAATGGCTGATTATGCCTAAAGTATGTAACACTGCATATGGCTGCTCTGGTGGAAAAGATTATTATGCATGGTAATCTATGGCAGAGAAGGAGAGAAAAATGGATGGGGGACACTGTATCTGCAATTTTCACAGATACTAGGGGAGAAAAAAAAAGATAAGAATCAATGCCTATCCATATCCTGAAACATTAACTGCAACCCCTCTGACAGGCTGAATAAGATGGATTTTGAAAACCACTAACCATTACAGTTACTTAGGAAGAGAAGTCACAGACTGCCTCCCCAGAAACTGTCTGAAGTTATAATGGTATCTTACATCAGCCTTATAATTTTCATAGATTTGTTCTGTCTCTTTATCTACTCATTACTGCAAAATACCCTGCCATTTTCTTAGTGGACACTCAGATCACTAACCTTCCTTATCTAAGTCTTTTAAGTTTAAAATTCAATATACATGCCAAATGAATTCATTTGTTGCAGTAATTTGATGATCACCAGTTGTATGAAACAATAGGTACCAAATAATTTTTTTTTTAAATTAGTTACTACACAAAAGGCAAGATTCTTCCCTCAACATCCCTTCAAAGCACAGAATGAAATCAGACACACACTACCCTGGTTTAAGGGGTCTTAGATGTAAATAGCCCCATGAACCATAACCAAACGATGTTTTCTAACCCTTAATGCCCTGACATCTTACGTTCACAGAATTAGGCCAGTATCGACTATACTTTAAGCTGGCATAATGTGTCACTGTCATCAAAAGAAACAGACACACCCTGCTCCCCTTACTGCTTGCTTCCACCCCCATCTCTGAGCCAGCACAAATGTTTGTGCAGCAAACTGATCCAGCTCAAAGCGAACCTTTCCCTGCCTGCCCCTCCCCCAGGTTAGTTCAATCCTCAGTCCAGCTCACCATATAACCATACAAGTATTTGCCTGCACAAAGGAGGAAGCAGCAGAGCAGGGTGGAAGCAAACAGGACCATGTTTTTCAATGGTGGAGCTGGTCTATGCCAGCTGTATGCCAATGCAAAGCAGGAGCAGGTCGAAGGCCGGAGTCCTGCAACATCAACCTCATAGATCCAAGCCTGTGGTGTGCCACTCTTCTCCTTCCTTTCTGGGATCGCACCCCTTCGCTCACACAGCCACTGACAGGCATGCAACTGCCAGGTGAGTTGGTTCAGGGTGCCGAGTCAATTGAAAACTAATTCTACCAAGAAAAAAAAAAAAGTTGCTAATTTTCAGCTAGTACAGGTTCCTGAACCAGTTCCCAGTGCAATCCTTAGCAGCACAAGGAAGGAAGAGAAGGAAGGATGCTGGGAAGGTGGGAGGTCCAATTTTGATGAGCTTGGGATGCTGTGGAAACACTCAGACACCACCACATCTTAAATTTCAACTTGCCTGCACAGCTGAATGTGGCTATTTTAATCAATTTTTTCCTAAGATTAAACCTTATTCCAATCTTTGCAGGAACCTAAGCAGCCATAGTCTACTTGGGCACAAGAAGCAAGAAGTGAGGGCAGTTCACTACATTAACCACTTTCACTCTTCATATTCAATATAACAAAGAGAGAGCGTTAGTTTCTCTAACTTAATGATAGTTTTACCAGATAATTATTTTAAACATCACTGATTAAATCACCTCAGATATTTGCATAAGAAGAACATACATGGGATAAAAACCATTGCAGCCATGTTAAGTATTATCTTAACCATAGTTTAGTACTTTACAAGGAATTTAAATGGTTCTGGTGATTAAAGTCATCTAACAAACCTCTCTACTCAGGAGTGAATTTCATATGTTATTCAAAAAGTTGTTTTGCTTAAACTACAGGTCCCAATGATCACAGAAATGAACAAAATTAATTTCAATGAGGTCATAATCAGATGCCTAATAAACATGGATGTAGATACTTCCAAGCTAATTTTTGAACAATGAAGTATTGTAGAGTAGGTACAGACTGTTAGCAATAATCTTTTTAACTTATAAACAGTGGAATTTATTACTGGATCGTTAAATTTAGCAGAGAACTATTCCATACAAAGCAAATGTATCTGTTTATGTTCATCCAGTTAACAAAGAAAATAAATATATCAGTTCAAAAGATAAGACATTTCAACTTTACAGTTCAAGAACTGAAGTGCAGAATCACATGTATGTTTCTGAAAACCAGTCTTCCTAAGTGCCATATATGATATTTTTCCAGTTAATGAAACTCTCATTTTCTTACAAAGCTAGATTCTTCCACAGACTACCACCTGCCTACGGCAGCATTTTAAGACAATTGATCTTCTCTTTAACAGAAATTTCTTGTACGACAAAAAAGTGTTCCAAAGTACTCTGCCCATAAAAATTATACAGAAGTGAGAACAGTTTATTTTGACTACAATTCACCACCAACACTTGAGACAAAACACTGAACTGGAAAGTGAGCAAAACCCTGAAAAGCCATTTAACCATATATTCATACAACTGCCGGTACACTGCTTCAACAAGCATTTTCAAAGCATTCTTGACATGGAAGTAAATAAACTCAAGGAATCTCAGTCAAGGAATAAAGTTCTTAATTTCTTTCCCTTTAGAGTGGAGTTAGCAGTATTTGGACCTGAACTGCTGATTTATACTGATACAGGTTTCTTTTTCAAGCAGGCATATACAGGTGTGCTGTTCAAATGCACTTGCTAACCAAGGAAAACAGACAATGAATTTCCCTGGCAGTTCTGCTGACTTCAACAAAAAAACCAGGATGCTTATTGGATCTGAACCCATATATCTTAATACCAAGCCACTTTTAACAGAGCGATAAATCTTTAATAATCAGGTTTTTGTTTTGCTAAATACAAATATACTGTAGAACTAGCAGAACAGATTTAATGACAAGTTCACGATCTGGAATTACTGGTAACGTTAACACCATTAAAGACTTATTCAGAGAACTTTTTTGCTCATTACACTAAACATCACTTTGTCACTAGGCCTTAAAGTAAAAAAAAAAAAATCAAGGACCATTTAAAAGTCACAAATAAAATACTTATTAAAAATACCATTAATATCAAACCACAGTTGGCAACTTTTTCAACACTTACTAAAATCTATCCTGATTTCTGCATTGTGTCTTCATGGCAATAACAGTATTACTTTCAACTCACAGTACAACAACATTCCTAGTCATTTCGAACTATGATTATCACATCTTAGGCAATGACTTTGAACAAGATGCAGTGACCAGGAAGACGAGAAAACATGCATTCTTGTTCAAAAATTTCAAGTTTAGATGAGCACCTGAGCCAAATGAGTACTGAGACAACCTTTGACGTCTGTGTGTCTTCAGATCTATCCTTGCTACATTCAAGTCTAGCGATATGTCACAGGAAGAGCAGTTTAAATTGACGAGGAAGTGAGCTAGGTACCACTTTCATTCATACACACAGCACCCCTTTGAAGAGCCTGGAGGACCCCCTTCCCCTAGCAGGCTCTGTCTGCGGGTCCCAACTCACTGACCCGACAGAGCTCTCAATTAGTCTCAGGGCTCGCACCTCGAAAGCCCCCAGGTTTGCTCAGCGACGTGGAAGAGCAAACGCACTTGTCTTGGGAGACATGTGACGAACGCAGCTGACCTGGAGAAAGGTGCGAGCGCTTGACAGGCGACACGAGATGAGACACAACCATCAGACACAACGCCGAGCACCGAGGAGGCGGGCGGGCGGTCAAGGCAGCCAGGACCGCTCCCCGCGCCAGACCTGCCTCCAGCACAGCCGCAGCCCGGACAAATTTATCGCCTCGTCTTTTGTTTTTAAACTCGCACTCCGCTCGTCCACCCCCGCTCCCGCCCTAGCCCCAGAGTAAGGCACCGATCCCCTCTCCGTCCCCGGCCTTCCCCGCCCAGAAACAGCCCCGGGCCGGAGCCCCCCGTGCCCGCGGGGGCCCAGCGGCCACCGTGCTCCCGCGCCCGGACCCACGGGGAAGGAGGAGCAGGTCCTACCGCGGGGCACGTCGCAGCCCGGCTCCCACGGGAGGAGGCCAGACTAGGGGGCTGCTCCGGGGCCCGGGAGGCTCCGCTGGGAGGGGGCGGCAGCGGAGCCGGCCAGGCACCCCGCGGGAAGGAGCCGGGGGAGGCGGCGAGGACCAGCACCCACCTGGGCCATGAGCCCCGCGCTGGCCGCCGGGCCGGGCCGCCTGTGACGGGCGAGACGGCGGCCCCGCGTCGGGCCGGGGCACGGCTGCGCCTCCGACCGCGGCAGCGACAGGGCCGCGCTCTGGGCCGGACCCTGCCCGGCTCCGCTTCCGGAGCGCGGCGCGATCGCCTTCCGGGGCAGTGCC
>VZTE01006386.1:128066-153584 GCA_013397775.1 Eulacestoma nigropectus | reverse complement strand
GCCCGGGCGGCGGGGCGGCCGCGGGGCTGCGCCGGGAGCGGAGCCGGGGCCGGCGGCGAGGGAGGCGGCCGCGAAGCGTGTCGTACTGGTTCCTCAGGTTTAAAAAAAAAAAAAAAAAATTAAAGCTGTAATTGCGCGCACAGCTCTGGGAAGGATTGGCTCGGTTTGCTGTAACTTTGTAGCACTCGATGTCACGGTGTTACTTGAGATGCTGCCGTCGTGAGTTCTCACCTACAACTGTCGGAGTTGGGCTGCGTTCGTAAGATTGTATTACATGCGACTGAACGCAAAGGCAGGGGCTGTGCACATTAAGAACAAAGATACAGCACAATTAATGTGGGAAACAAGAAGAATCAGAGGAGGTGCCACACCTGTGCAGGTTTGTGGAAACGCTTAACACTCCTGTTAGCCAGTGCAAAAAAGCCACGCGTTTGTTCTTGCTCTATCTACCTGCGTGTCACCGTGTCTCTTCCCTCTTTACAGACCTGTGACAGGTCTTGGGCCAGAAGACATTGTGATCTACAATTAGTCTTGAATGTGTAGCTTTTCTCCCAACATACACAGAAGCACACTGCTCACGGTTAGAGCAGCCAGCAGCCTGCATAAAATTCAGCGTTGTCTCTTCTTGTTATCCACCTGCTTTGGTCGTAATCTAACTTCTAAACTCTTCATCAAACAATGCCTTGCAACAAGTTGCTTCATAGAACAGGTCTGTCTATGTCTCTGACTTTCTCAGGGGTTGTGCAACTCCTCTTTTGACTCTGTTTCAGTTATCTTATGATAAGGGGAGTAGAAAATCTTGCTCTCACAGTTGCTCACTTTCTTCCCTTCCCTGGACAGTTACTGCTTTGTAGCAGAAATGTCAAAAGTGAATGGATCACAGTACTCCACTATCCCAACGTTCATTTAATCTGTAGGTTGTGTGAGAGCTGAAAAAGATGAAGTCCATGCAGAAATTTTCTTCAGATGGACATGCTAGAGGTGATAATTCCTAGAAGGAGGAGGGTGGAGAGAGCACAACTGTGGTTTAGCATTTGTACCACCGCAGCTGTTGGCTCCTGTGCATGTGAGTCCAGAGGACTGGATGGATAAAGCAGAGCAAATGGGATTTTCCTGCATCTGAGTCATGTAATAGGTGAAGTCATGTAGCAAATGCTGTCATCTAACATACAGTATATGCTCATATGCCATAAACATAATATACCAATGGGCTACAAAGCAATGGGCTGTTCTTAAGACAAACATCTGCAGGATTCCTTGTGACCTTCAGGTCACAGGACTAGCCTTAAAATCTGTTCAGATGCAGTTGTTGATCCCGATCTGTGTGTGCACATTCAACTAAGTATTGTGCCTTGCAATTTTCCCCTAGTCTTTTCAGCAATGTTTGGATGAGCAAGGAACAAAGTTTCGACCTGTCTTTTCTCCTGGGTCATTTCTTTATTTTCTTCTCCCTCTAGCTCTCACCACACCTTCACCAGTTCATGTGAATGGCTGCACTTGAATTATGTAAGGATTTGTATTAAATTAGGATAGGAGAGCATCTCTTTGACAGTCAAGTTCAATGTCTTCATTACACGTGAAGTGCTGTTTTTGTTCATGTGTGAAATTGGTCATCCTTACTGTCTACTTGAATGTTACCTTACCCAGGTCACCCAGATTTACTGGCAGACCAGTTCGGTATTTAGATACTGGAACTTTGCTGCACTTTGTGGCTGTTATAGATATTTCTCCGGGGGATTTTCATGCTCCTTGAGACCTTGCTGTGTTGCATTCCTGCTGGGAATTTCTGTTCTGTTGTTGTTCCTTCTCTTTCTCACTTCATAGATGTTTTGGATCCATGATGTATTTGTTGCTGTTCATATCTACAATAATTTCTGTCATCCCAAACTGAGATTATTGCAGCTCTGTCCAGATGCCGCATCAATTATGAGTCTTTCAAATATTTCATAGCTGCCTACAGACTTTTGTAAATTATGAACTTTTATTGCTTTAAGTCCTTTGATGGCACCTTCATTTCTATTAGATCTTGCTAAACTTTCTTTATGTCAACTTTGAAGTCAAAAGCCTTCTTTGTTGTTTCACTATAGCTCACATTCTCTCTTTTTAAAAATTAGATGCTGCTACCATCTTTAAAGCTTTTCCCTAAGTGTTTCACCCATAGATAAAATTTGTAAAATTATTATTTTAGTAACTAAACTTTCCAAATTGTTTGCTTCTGCATTTTTTATGTGGTATTATACAGCCACTGCTGGGTGTGCTAAATGTATGGCTTTTCTGAGGCAACAGAAATAATCATACATTTCATAGTTCTCTTGATTCATAAACGGTTTACCCAATTAAATGGTCATTTCAAAGGTGTTAAATTTTAGTACTATTTAGAATTTTCTCCTTTATTAAAAAACTTTCACTCCAAATGAAAATTTTCAGAGTTTATCACCTTTTTATTTAAAAATGAAGTCATATAAATATTTTGGAAAGATTATCAGATTTTTAAGAGGAAATAAAATTGAACTGCATCAGATATGTGGTAGATTGTCTTTCCAGAAGTTCTCATTGCACTGCCCTATTGTATTTCAGTGTTGCCAGGTACTCTTTTTCCAGTTCCTGGATTCTTACAAGGTGACACCAACATGTTTTGGTGGGTTTTATAATGAAATTTGGACTGTGCAGGTCAAGTGCTTTTGCCTTTGGCCTATGTTGATTTGGGCAATATCCAGTTCTGTAAGCAGGAGTGCAGTGCAGTCATATACATTTTTTTATATACAGCAGATTTTTTCCCCTGTACTGAGCACTGGTGAGGCCACACCTCGAGTCCTGTGCCTGTTCTGAGCCCCTCACTGCAAGAAAGGCATTGAGGTGCTGGAGCATGTCCAGAGAAGGGCAACAGAGCTGGGGAATGGTCTAGAGGGTAAGTCATATGAGGAGGGGCTGAGGGAGCTGAGGTTGTTTAGCCTGGAGAAAAGGAGGCTCAGGGGAGACCTTATAGCTGTCTACAACTACCTGAAAAGAGGTTGGAGTAAGGTGGGGGTCATCCTCTTTTCCCATGCAGCTGGCAACAGGACAAGAGGAAATGGCCTCAAGCTGCACCAGGGGAGGTTCAGGTTGGACATCAGGAAGAATTTCTTCATGGAAAGGGTTGCTAAGCATTGGAATGGACTGGCTGGGGAAGGTGGTGGAGTCACCATTGCTGGAGGTGTTCAAGAAGTGACTGCATTTTATACTATGGTCTAGTTGACAAGGTGGTGATTGGTCACAGGTTGGACTCAATGATCTTAGAGGTCTTTTTCAACCTAATTGAGTCTGTGATTTATCTGATTAAAACAGTGTTTTCTTACTTATTTTGTATTCTTTCTTAATATCTGGACCTGACAAAGAGAGGACTCTTGAGGAGTAGAATGCCAAATTCTGCATTGTGTGTCTGCAGTTTCCTTTCATATGCTGTTCAGAGTTCATGGCAACAAACTTCTCAAGGGCATGAACTGAAGACTTATATCTCTTTTTCTCAAGAATTTTGGAACCTTTTGCATGTCATGTATAGTTTGTCTTCTCATCAGGGAAGTCTTTTCTGACCGGTATGAGATATGTCTACACCAGCATGAAGGCTGGATGTGTTTTTGGAGATGAATGTGGACTCAGATCCTTAATGTTTCAACTATAACTTCTACTCTTGCAGTAAACATAGGCGAGTAAACAGTTTCACTTAAAAATAAAATCATAGCAACAGCCTCATGACAAATCACAGAACTTTGCAGTCACTTTGTTAGGTAATACAGAAGGCCTTTGATATTCCTGTAGGCACCACCTAACATAGCTATAGGTGAGGGTTCTACTATAAACACTGTCTTTTCTGGTTTATGACTGCAGTGAAAGCATGTTTCTGGTTGAAATGCGATGCAGAAGCTTGTGCACTTCCTCTGCTCTAGGAGGCTGCCTAGAGTAATTGTATTCTGACCCACGTTTTCCAAAATCCATTTGACACTAAAACCCCCTGCTTTTTAAAACTAAAACCCCACACATTCAGACTATGACAACATTTCAGGAGCTGGAAAACAGATTTACAAAGACAGAGTTGGAATTAATGTGCTAGCTGAACAGAATAACGCTGGTCACATCACATTCTGCATCCCCTCGTGTGGCATGTTAAGTAGAATAACCCCTTGTATATCACATCAAGAAGGTTTTGTTTTCACAACCATACAAACCCCCTGCATACAGTAGGGGCCATACAGCAGCTACTTATGGCCAGATCCTGCCCTTCTTATGAAAGCACACCTCCCTAGTACAGTTAATAGTATTTGTTTTTTCAGAAGGAAGTGCAAGATTGAGCTAGTTTAAACCAGTAGTTTACTGCTTCATTGAGTATTGTCATTAGTTGTTTTTTCACTTAAAAGTGAAAAAGAAAGTTCAAATCCAGTAGTAAATAAAGGTGTCTTGCAGCTGGACATTTTAATTCACATAGTGAATTTTTTCCTGAAATGACTGCTGGAATGTGACAAACTTTCTGCTCTTACAGGGAAAAGTGGAGCAGACCTGGTCATTCAGGAATTCTTCTGATGGCTATTTATACTGTAATTTGTTTTTCCTCAGTTGTATACATTGTCTTGTCCTTGTACAAATAAACTGCTGACAAGGTTAAAGGATCCATGAGTTCTAAGTAATACTCTGTGAAGGACAGGGTACTTGTTGTTGTGGCAGTTGGTCAGTAAACTTTTAAAGATAATACAATGAGCTGCAAAAACGTAATTTTAAACTTAGGTATTTCCTCTGACCTCATTTTAGTCTGAGCTTGCTGTCTGAAGTACTATGTAATTTATTCTTAGAGATGCTAGGTGTTTGGTCCTTTATCATTTGAACATTGAAAGCCTGAAAAACATCATTGTAAGTGAAGCTGCTTTTTGGGCCTCACAAGTACATATACTAATTCAGTTCTTTTCACAAGTTAATGTTCTGTGTAACCAAATTGAACTGGTTTCATTTTCCTAAAAAAGGCTGTCATATGCAGTTCCTGTAACTTCTTGGTGGATGTTTCCCTGGAGAACCATCAGTTTGTTGAATGTACACACGTTTGTTTCCAGGTTATTAAGCCTGTAATAAACAAGTGGGATATAAACCTAACTACGGGCCTCAGAACTGCATACACTTGACTGTGTACTATGTACAAAACAGTGTCCAAAGAACATCATCACAATGGTAGACTTTTAAAAATTAGGCAACTTACGCAGCTGTGGTTTTGACTTCCTTGTGGGCACCAAGTATGATAGAATTATGTTGCCTATCACAGAGCATTTTTCTATTTTGCGCCTTTGGGGGACAGACTAGAGGCCTCTCACAGGAGGAAACATCTGGTTATTTTAAATCTCTGCATGCAGCAAGTGCCATTTGCCTTACTCATTTAGTGAATAAATACTTAGATATTCTTAGAGCATTTGTCATTGTGTTAGTTGATACTTCATTAGCAGAATTATTTCTATGTTTCTTTTGCAAGAGAAGCAATATGATTTCATTTTGCTTACAAGGAATTGTGGGCTAGGTCTGCAGCAGGTCTTGGTACTGCACAGCTCGGATTTGTGGCAGTTAACATTGAAGAACCTTGGTGGTGGGTGAATTCAATTGCATCTAGTTCTCTGTCCAGGTTTCCTATATGGTATGTGGTGGAAGCAAGTGGACAAACAAGATCACTGGGGATCCACTCTGAAAAAGATGCTGGCTAAACTTTTCACTGTGAAATGACATTTATGTGACTGAAGTCACAGTGACTGTGGAATAGTGCTAAATAATCTTGACAGATGCTGGGCTTGTGTTAGTTGTGTCCCATGAATCAGTATTACGACCACTATTGGAAAACTTGCGGGTGGACTGTGCACCTTTGCCTCAGCCACTACAGTGCTAATCCAGGAATGTTCAGTTAAGTCCACACTGCGAGTTCAGAACCAGCACACTGACAAATATTCCATTTTGCCAACACCGCTAGATGGGAAGTGTTTCACTGCAGAGGCAGAACAGGCAGGCAAGTACAGATGCAAAAATGTCCTAGGTTACAATATAGATGTATTTAAGTATTCTATTACCACCAGCTGTGGGCCATTAGCTGTTATTGCCTGCTAATGACCCACCCTGATAGCAGATAATGGGCCATCAAGAAACCACCACATGACTCATGGACTTATCTCATCCTATTGTGAGATGCTCCACCCAGGAGGGAGGAGCCAAGCATTCCCACCAGGATATAACCTGCCCTTAGAACTGCCTAACTTAGCCCTGTCTACTGGGATACCAGAGGACAAAAGCTACCGCTGGACCTTCAGCTGGAGACTAGACCTTCCATAGGCTCATCGCTTCAACTGAACTACTTCCTTTGCACTGCTACCACCACCCTAACAGGGTGTCAGGTTGTATCTGACTTTGTCAGTGCTTTTTCCTTATACTATTTCACTTATTTCTAATTTCTTTTTCGTATTAAATTTTAATCCTGACTTGTGACCTCCCACTGGTTTGTTTTCAAACCAATACACAACACTTGAAAGTGTGTCCCTCAGAATCCTCAAAATAACAGAGTTGGAAGGAGCTGCTTGCTCCACTTGGTGTTCATGTCAGTCAACTTTTTTTTGTTAGACACCTAAGGGGGCCCTTTTATGCAGAATGTACATATTCAAGGCTAGGAGAAGCCATCCTGTCCTTTTGCTGTAGTTCAGTGATTAGGAACCCTGAAATTTGCTTGTGGGGGACATGGGTTTCATTTCATCCTCAATCTGTGAAGTTATAAATTAATATTTTTCACATACTCAGGGTGTGCTATAGCCATCATACAGTTACTACAGCTTCCTTAAGCTCTGAAATCAATCCACTGAAATTGTTTAATTGATCATCTGGGCTGGACTTTTAGGAGTAGAACTAGCTTGCTGGGAGGTACATGTGAAAGCAGTCAGAGATGTTTTGGGAACCTCAGTGAAGTAAGAATTTGTGGAATGTAAGCACCTCCACAGCTGGAAAACAACTGGATGACAATTTTTAAGACATTAATTTTGGATTTAAGGAATATAGGTGTTCATTTTCTGCATCTGAGCCCTCTTACTGGAATAGTCACCAAGACTTGTCTCAGGTCACACAAGCTAACCAGTGACAGAGAGGTAGGGCGAGGCTTTAGCATATAGACAAATACGTCAGACTGTGGAAAAACCAACATGGCTTTTTGTAGATAGAGAAGCTTTGTCATAATGATGAAGTTCTTTGACGAAATCAACAAACTGATAAACCAGGGTGATACATTCTTTGTAGTGATTTCAAAAGAGCCTCTGGCACAGTCTCTCAGCAGTGCTGCTACAGAACACTGTTGGAGCAGCTGTCATACATTAGGAAGGAAGCCTCTCTTGTGAATTTGTAACTAGCTGAAAGAGAAGGGTTAACAAGGTAGCAATAAATAGTCATTTTTACAGTGTGGGAGAGTTAGATTGGACTCCCACAGGGATTCATGCTGGGACCTGCACTAGTTAGCATACTCAGAAATGGTCTTGGAAAGAGACTTGAGTAAAAGCAGCAGCAGAGTTTGCTGCTGATGCAAAATCCTGTGCAGTTGTGCACTACAAAGCTGACAGCAAGGACTTTCAGAAGGATCTCCTTCTGCTGAACAGCTTGGGTGTTAGACTAGAACTGGAAATTCAGTCTCTAACTGTAAAGTAATGCAGACAAAACCAATAAAGGAAATAAAAGTGAAGCAGTGCATTAACAGCAAGTAAATTGAATGGAATACAGTGGCCTTTGGTTCTGGTTTTCCCTAGCCAATGATTTACAGAAAACTGAATATATATCAAAAAGGATTGTGCTGTACCTGACCTGTTCTTTCTACCCTTGATTGTTTAGTTCTGGTCATTCAGTCCAGAAGCGAGTTAGGGATACTTGTGTAGTCTGATGCAGAATGGCCGTTAGGCAGCTAGTATAGGACAGAGACACCAAGATGGTCAGGGGGCTGGAAAAATGGTGAATTTTGGTGAATGGAGAATACTGAGAGAACTGATATTGTTCAGCCTTAAGGAGGCAGCTACTGGAAGATCTTAACTGCTGTTGCCCACATGGAAAAATGTGCCAGATTCTTCTCAGATGTGCACAGTGATAAGCTGAGAGGGAATGGACACATCCTACTAAGTTCTGCTTAGATTCAGAGATTTATTGCTCTTCCTTGCGCTCTTCCTTGCGCTCTTCCTTGCGCTCTTCCTTGCGCTCTTCCTTGCGCTCTTCCTTGCGCTCTTTCTGTCATGAAGGTGGTCAAATATCTTAAGAAGTTGCCAAGAGAGGCATGTGACCTCCTTCCAGGGAGATACCCAGTTTGCCTAGACGTGGTCCTGAGCAGCCTGGGCTGAGCAGTAGGCTGTCCCAGGTGGCCTCCAGAGGCCCATTGCAACCTGTAAGTTCTGGCTTCTTAAGATGGGTTCTTACCACCTACTTGGGCCCTAACTATTATTTCACATGATATACTCATGACAGAAGTGGAATATATTTGCTCCAGGTTAACAACTACATATTAAAACTCAATTCAAGAACATTGTGGGGCTAAGACACTTCAGATTTGGCATAAACAAAGCGAGAGTCAGCTATGGTACTTTCTGTCCAGTGGCTTGAAAAAATATTAAAATACTTCGTAAAATGTCAAGAAGAGGAGTTGATTGTCAGGGTGCAGCTATAGCAGGAGTCAGTAAATGTTACTGTTGTCTATTTTTAAGGTTTTTGGTTTTTTACTTCCAATGTCTTCTTTAAACAAATGAGAGATATTAATTTTTTCAGACACTGAATGATGGGGAAGAGTATACCTAGCATAGCATGCATGTGCTGCCATGTCACATGATGTGTTTGTGCAGGTGCATATTCTCTCCATCTGGGTCAAACCTGTCCCGAACAAGGAAGTCAGTAAAAAATATGTGCTTCACCCTGATACATCTCACTAGGGTCAGTGCTTCTTAGTACTTGGGTTAAGATCTTTGAAAGGTAAGATAGTACTGTTTGTGGCTGACTGCTTCTGTTCAACACCTGGCACGCATGGCATGAAAAAACAATTCAGACTACAGCAACACCCAAAACTGCCCATCACTGTTTTCTCCTGTAATAAGAACTTTTATTTGTAAGCTGAAGATCCTGCCACAGCTCAGCAACTTAACAACCATGTATTCACCAGCAATACTTATGGAATAAGCTGAGTCTTATAGTTTTAAAGAACAAATGTACTTCAACTTAATTACTGTCAGGCCTGAATAAAAATTAAAGAGTTTGCATGTCTGTTAGTCTGTATGTGGGTAGAAAGGCAGTGAGGTTAAGATAATAGGCTCAAAATGTATTCTCAGAAAACATTTAAAACCACAGCAGGGTGTGATTGTATGCAAATAAGTATTTTTGCAATAGCAGATTAAACACCTTATGGAATTTGTATGGAAAACTGCATGCTTGTACTTGATGCAAAGCATGATTAAGCACCAGCGTGTGGAGTTTTTGCCTTTGGTCAAAAATTAAGGCAGATTTAAATCAATCAATGGTTTTCTCAGTCTTTTCACAGTGCATATTATAAGTTATGAATGGTGACTACTAGCGAGAAAGCGTAACTTTCTTCTTGCGTCTGCCTTGTTCCAAGAATGTATCCTGCTATGGTTTTCAGTCAGCAAATGCACGGCAGTAGTTTAAAGTCTGGTGATAACATGGCAACATGTAGGATCTGAGACAGTGAGGGAAGAAAACTGGCAAATTGATGTAAACTTTTACTAGGATAGCTGTTACTGTATGTATTTTGCATCAGCTTACAGATAGCTTTTCATGAATGGGTGAATTAAGCATTTCAGGTTTCAGGACTACATTTAAATAAACTTTTTCATGTTCAAAGATTGTGAAAATGACCCTCAGGCAACCCAGTCCTATAAGGGCAGCAGGTATCTTCTCTAAAAGCTATCCTTAGCAGTAGTGGAAAGACCTGCATTGTCACAGGCAGATAATCGCTGCTCTACTTGGTCATTTGCATAACTAAGGGACATTATGGTTGGCAGAATGACTTAACTGTCTTTGGAAAATAGTCTTCAATGTTAAATTCTAATCTACATTACATACCAGAGTTGTGTATCTGCCTTTCTCTTACACACAAGTTAGTGTGTCCTGTGCAATGAGAGTGATACCATGGCTTTTCCTAGAAAATTGCCCTTTGGTATGCTCAGGAAGTTTAAAGGAACATTTAAAGTTGCAAACTGAATTTTTTCCCCTAGCAGTGCTAGAACTTATTTAGCAAAATCAGATAGAATGGTGATTGTTTTAATCCCGTGTTTTTCCTATCTGGAGTAGAAAAAATAAAATACGTTACTTCAAGATAGCTTTTATATAAATAGTGACATAAATTGGACTCACAGTGATATGCAGTTTCTCTGGGATGGATATAGTACTTCATGAAAGACATAAAAGCTTCTCTGAAGAAGTCAGATTATCATGTTGAGAAACAGTAAAACACACTCTCTTTCTGTCTTCCAAAACAATTCTGCCTAGTCAGCAGTAAATCTACAGAGGGAACCCGAGCTCACACTGGCAGGATTACTCTTCTGCCTTCTTAATCATAATTTGTTAGTGAAAGCAGTGGTCAAAGGAAGTGCAAGGTCAGCTGTTCTGAACACTGGTAGAGCAGGCTTCACTCTCCTTCATTCATGTGCCATTGTCCTACAGACTCCAAAATCCCATCTGGACATGAGCAGATAACTAAGCATTGTGATTTATACAGACAGGTGGAAATTGGAGCACTCCAATATACTGGAAAGGTATCACCTACCCTCCCCTGGAAGGGTCTCACCCCTGCTTAGGGGAAGGCTCGATTTATGAAGCTGTTGCTGAAGTACTGATCATAGCCTGATGTTCTAAGAGAAGAAAAACATAACTGCCAGGGTTTTTTTAATTTCTCCCCAGCAAATAAGGAGTGGTCTTCTTCAGGAAAATAAGAACCTTATTACCATGTAGGCAGAAACCACCAAGTGAAGGTGATGGGCCATCCAAAGTGATGAACCACTACAAGCCCTTGAAAAAAAACCAACTTTTAAAGTTAGAGCTGAGACAGCCAACATAAAAGTCTGTGGAAATGACTTTGGGCATGTTCCCTTAGAAGAGGCAGAGAAGAAGAAAAGGTGACTTATGGCAAAGCAGAATTATTGGTAATGGAATGTAAAGCTGTTTTTACACTGCCTCATTTTGCAGCCAGCATATTATTTCTCACTTTTAGGACTGCCTAAGTTCACACACAAGCCAGTAGAAGCAAACTACATAATTGCTTGAGACAAGGGAAATAAAAGCAGCCTTGTTAATGTAATGATATTTTAAGCAATAATTATTTCAAGCAGAAATAATTAGATTTCCCTTCAGTAGCATATAATAGCTTATATTTTAAGGCAATTTAGGGACAAAATCAAAATATATACCAACATTATTCACTCATGCAGAAGCACGTATGGGGAAGAGTCTGAAGGATGGAGACCAAGGAAGTCTTGCTCAAAGAATTTTTCCCAAAGCAGTTTGATTCAGGTGGGACCAACTAACTGTATTATAGAGAGAGATTTGCCCAATGGTTTGTTATTCCCTTACTGCCTCTTTGCAGTAGGAGGGAAAGATGACAGAACAGTTTTTGCTTTAATGAAGCATTTTTAAAAAAGGAACCCCAAAGAAACAGACCTTCAAGATGAAGTGAGAAAAGGTGAAGTTTATTAGCCTGCCTCTTGGGCAAGTTCATTCCACTGCTAAGAAAACTTCTGCCCCTCACGGCAGAGAGCTTCATTATGGCAGGAGAGCCAAACTGGTAACTGAGGACCACAGACAACCTTTGATGGGCTTTTTCTTCTCTCTCTGTCACACTCTTGGCCTTTCCTGAGATGTTCAATCAGTTGCTGTTAGTGTCAGAGCTCAGGGTAGACTGCATATCTTGGTTTTAAATAAGACCCACTCATCAGTGCAGACTTCTGTGAAGCAGCCTGAAGTATTTGGGTTTTTTCTTCTGCTTTCAAAATTGGTGGGTACATGATTATTTTGTCTAAGTAATGAAGCAAGATGCTTAGAGTTTTTGTTCTTAAGTTTTTTTCCCAAGGCTACTTAATTCTGTACCAAATGTGTGCCCACTCAACCCTCATTTGTAGCCTTTTTGCTACAAATGGCAGATTTTCAGAATATTTTTCCTCAACTCTTTTTTCCATCTCTCCTTTCTTAAAACCATAACAACAATTTTCATGCAAGTGACTTCCTGGAATACTATTTTGTTTTAAATAAGTCTGATTTGTTAAAGATGGTGAATTCATAGACAGCAGTTGCTTCTCTTACCCACTATAGTCAGACTGAGTTGTGTTGCCATAGGATGAGAACTGTACTGTACTGAATGCTTCTTCAGATCAAAGTGGATGAAGGGTATAATTTTAAAGCAGAAGGACATTGCTTACAGTTGGAGTAAAGAACTGCAATTTATTATACCACCCATCCTATATTGCCCATCCAGATTGCAGGCCTTCTGGCCTGGAACTCTGCCTGTGCATTTTACATGTTCAGTATTCTCAGGATACAATATAAATAATAATATATCATCAGTGAAGGGAATAGCCCAGTGGAGCAATCCACAACTGAGTGAACCTTTCAGATATTGTGGAACAAGGCCAGCATTACTTCAAAAACATTTCTTATTTCACAAAGTCAGTCAAATGCCTAAATTAAAATCCCACTCAATTGCTTTGGTCTTATCAGATAAAGTATCTGTGTGTTCATTTAATATGCCTCTCATGCATTTTATCTTTATGCTTCATTTAAATATGAGAAGCAAACACATTTTATATAGTTGTTATTCTCCAATTACTACAAAAGCTTCTTGGAATCTTTGATCATGAGAATGTTATTTCAAATCCAGTTCTGCTTCGCAATTACAAAGTGTCTTTACTGAAGTTAGTTTGGATGCAATTCTAACCCCAGTAGAGTAAACCACAGTCAGTCCTCAAAAAACCAGGTATGACTATGGAGCAGTAACTCAAATAACTGAGTTGATTCATGTGGTGGTGGGGTTTTTTTAGACAGAAATTCCAACCAAAGCTGTAATGATAACAAGCATCTGATGTGAAATATCAATGATTTAGCGTTACATGGCATTTACAAAATGTTATTACTATTAAAATACAGTAGATCAGCACATTTTATTTTTTGTATTAGGCACACTAGGATAGCAGTTCAGCCACAGTGTTTTGGTTTTTTGAGGGTATTTTTACACAAGGCCAGAGAAAAGTTATGCAGGTATATGATGGCTGCTAACCAAGTTCAACATGCTTGAGTGTGCACAACTATTAGATGATCACAGTGTATTCAGAGCTGTCACACAAACTGTCTCTAGACTTAGGTAAGACTGAAGCTAGCACTCCACAGCATCAGTGTCAGATAAAGCTCAGGAAGTAACAAAAACAGCAGCAGCAAACGAAGCAGCAAAACAAAGTTACACTGCTTTTTGTCTTACAAATCATTTGTCTAGTATTTATTGAGTGGTGAAGTAGCTGTAGCATAGAACTGAGGAGAATGATGGAACTTATAAAGGGCAAATCTTTTGGCAAATGTACAAAACACGGTGCAAGAAAATAATTTTACTGCAAAGTCAACAAGAGTGCATGCAGTAGCAATGGCTAGGTGACAAACTGACAAGTGGTTTGTTTAAATTTATGCATAGGGTATCTTCAGACTTCCAAAAGTCTTAGCTTAATACTTGTAAAGGAACGCTGTAAAGTCTGAACTATCATGAAATATAAAACATGGCTGAAGTGTCCCTTCTACTATTAAAATGTGGCTTCTTCATTTAGTGATTTATTACCTTCATTCACTAGAGGTCTGATTGAAATTCATTCACTTCACAAGGATCAAAGGTCAGGTTTATTTAGTGAAGTACCAAGCATCTCCATCTCCAAACAGAGAGGCAGAGCACTTGCAAGCGTTTAGTACCATATGGGGTCAGATGAACAAAGAATTTTCAGACAATGCATCCACGAAGAGTTTTACTGCTTTTCCATTTTAAAATACACATACTGTGTCAGCCTGTTCCAAAAAAGTAATGATTTTGTTTCTGTCTTTTATCCCTGAGGGGAAAAAGAATACTAGAAAGAATTTGCAGCCTTAGAAATGTATCTTCTTTATTGCAAATGCACAAGGACTGGGACTCATTTCTTATTTACTAATAAAAAACAAGCAAAACTCACAACACAGTTTAGTTTAAATTCAGCTAGACTGTGTTCGCTATTTGAAATAGTAGACTCCTGACTGTTAAATAATGTCGAGTGAATCTGTCAGGATGCAGGACTAGCAGACTGATCAATGATGAGATGCTCTGAGACTACAGAGTACCACCCAAGAGGAGCAGCCTTGTGGTTGGTGACTTGCAGGCCTGGCAGTTGAGTTTACACCAAATCAGTTGTGCCCTCTGACACGGCCCACAATGTTGTGTCATGATCCAAGGCAATGCCCATCTTCATCTAACACTGCACCTCCTGGCTGTTGCTGATAAGGACTATACAAAGAAGATTCAGAGCAACCACAAAGCTTTGCAAAGCAGCGGATACTTTGATAATTTTAAACACTGTGTAATAGGTGCTGGAGTTCAGTCTGTCTAGTTTAGTCCCGTGTCTTTCTTTAGCATGCAAACATGCTTAACCTGTAGCAGGAAGGAAAAAAAAAACAGTTCCAGTTGTCCAATATATATATTTATTCTACAATCACAAAAAAGTTGTGCAACTTCCAAAGGTAATGGGAAAATAATTCAATCTAATTTAGACATATTTATTTACTAAGGATGCAACCCTTTCCTGAGATGGTGGCTTTTTTCAGCTTGAAAAAAGGCACTCCATTTGTTTTCTCTAATGTCCTAATCACTACATGAGGTTATGGTTTCCTTTGCCTGTTCCTGTCCAGTCCTAGAGAAGTCCTGCAGAGCTGGCTGTCTACAGCTCACTGTGGGCAGCAGCACTGGAGAGTACTCTCATGATCTCATGGTGAAGAACTTCTAAAATTGTGTGATGCAGATCCAGCTTTCCTCAGGAATATTTAGCCTACCAAGTAAATGCTTTACCTACTACATAAACTTCCGTAAAGAAACCAGGAAATAACACCAAAAGTTAACTGCAGGGTCCTGAAACATAACTTCTCAACATTCTCCTTTTTACCTACTCAGAGTTCAGGTGGCTTGGGACCTGAATGGAGCCTTATGTGGAATACAGTTATCACTCTACTCAGAACAGTAATTAAAACAAAAATTACCTGGATTAATTCTTACTTTAATAAAGACAGAGATGAAAAAGGAGCCACATGCTGGCCCTGCTACACTCAACAGACTTAGTGCATGGAACAATACAGTGCTGCAACCCTATTCAGTTTCTACTTTTTGAGTCCAAAAGTTGTCATCCTTATTACATGCATGAGAGGCATAAACCTTGGTTTTGCCAGCTCTTCATTCCTGCATTTACCCAGCATGCTTAAAGATGCAAGCTCAGAAAATATGATTTAACTGTGGAATGATTCCATTATCTTTTGTTCAAAATCATTTAAACTGAGGTGCAGTTCTGTCTAATCAATTCAGCATGTGAAGAACTTTCTTAGTCATATATCCTGGTTCTTGATCCTATGAATAAAGACGTTTCACTGAGAAACTTAGAAGCATGTTTAACTAAAACCCATGCTTTTTCTTAACATTCTAGATCAGAGGTTAAATAAAATGTGCAATTTGAAAAAAGCTGATTTTGTAGACTGAAAAAAAGGTGAGATTTGCCAGACACTGCAGGATTGAGATATTGAAGAAAAAAAGCTATTGGTCACTTCAGGTGAAAGTATTTGCAAAGCAGAAGCCAGAAGTAGATCAGATGAAATTTGTTTCTGTGCTAAAGTACAGAATTCCCCACAAGTGTGGGTATAAGAAGGGCCAGCTTCTCATTTAACACATGAACACCTTAAAAATACAGTCATTTTTAGGGGCGGAGTAGGACAAATACTGTATATTGCAATGTTAATGAAGTTCTTTTTGTGGCCTGATCATTGACATTCAAGAGGTTTTTCCCATGAAAATAAAAACATAAACTTTAATTTTGGATGTGTATTAGCTATTTGCAAAGGCAAGCCTGTTTCTCTAGAAACTAACACAACTTCATGTGCTAGCTTAAAGCATTTTAAAATGGAAATAGTATAAATGTACCATAAATGAATGTTACATAAATCCCCACTAAATATATATAACAGGAATTTCTCATTGTTACTATTCTTTTCTACCATCCTAATTCTCTTTTCTTCCCCTTACTTAAGTGGAACTGTTCTTCCCTGCTGTATGCAGGAAAATTAGAAGTTTCAACACACTTGGAAGCCGAAAGTTCATTTGTAGTATTCATTAAGCAATAAGTAGGCAAAGAAGTTTATTAACTTTATCAACATTAAGTTTTAAAAAGTAATTACTTTTACTTGTGGAAAATCCTGCCCTTTTGGACCCGCAATTGAGTGCAAGCACAGTATGCAGTCCAGTAGAGTGCCTAAATTACGTTTCATGCACTCAGATTGTCACATAATCTTGGCCTGAAAAAGAAAGAAAAAACCCTGAAAACAACCCCTAAAAACAACAAAGAGATTTGTATTTTGAAAGCTGCTTCCCTTGCCAAATGAACAAAAATTGTAAACATTGACACTTTATTTTGTGCTTCCTGGCACAGCACATTTGATTTGCTGACAAGGCTGCTGAACAGTTCTGTAACATGCAAAAGATAATTTGGTCACCTCTACTGAAACAAATACAGATTGTCTCATGAGATGATCAAGTCTCAAAGCAAATGAGATCAACCAAAGATATCACAGATCTGCCAAAATCCCAGTAATTAAGCTGCTGTAGAGACTGGAGAATATTTTGGACACACCTGCCACCTGGTGTTTGGTAAACAACACCATGTCTGAAAACAACCTGAAATGCTCTTAAATCTGTATTCTCATTAAGAAGCAAACACACACTGATGTATTTTATATGGATGAAATGCATAAGCAGAAGAGGTTGGTGTTATTACCAGCATCTGTCTAGAAGAAAAATGAACAGGGTGCTTTAATGTTGCTTCCAGTTCCATCTCTACTGACTACAAGAATTCTCAAGCAAATCTTTGACTTAACTGTATCTACACATCTCCTGTCAGATAATGGCACTTTTGGTGAGAAACCTCCTGGGCAACAGCCTTATACAACTTCACTGTCTGACTGTAAACTGACTGTACAGTGGGCCAAACCCAAAGGAAAGAACTAAGTTTTATGAGATGGAGCTAGGTAAGAAAAGGACTAGTGATACATAATACTGGGTACTGACTAACAAGTCATTGTCTGAAATTACTGTGATGAGTATTAATTTGTCTTAGCTAAAACATTTAAACCCCTCAAGCCTTTATAGTGGAAGTGGCATTGACACTTACTACTATCTTTGCATACTTGATATTGATGCTCACTGGTAAAACTCACAACCGTAAGCACATAAACTGAGCTAAACCATGGTTTATCTTTACCTACCAAAAGGTACCTTCAAGTGGTGGCTAAAGCTTTAGTGTAGGCAACTGAACAAATGACTGTGCAATTCAGTGGCATCAAACTGTACCTATAACACAGTGAGGTTTTTTTCTCCGCCTCTGCAAAGCAAGATTTAAATAGAACTGTGTTTCCTAATGATAACTCAGGATGAAGCCACAGTCTAAGGTCAGTCTCAGCAATATAAATAGCATTTAAGTTTGCACCCTGGCAAGCACAAACCAGAACTATTTTTCTGGAATCACATCTTCGTAGGGCTGCTAAAAATAAAGCAGAGTGTAGCGTTTGGGTTTTTCTTTTTCTTCAAGGCAATGGAGGTCAAATGCAACTGTGGCCTTAGGTGCCCCACTCCATTTCACTTCTAATAACTTTGAAAATGATACGCACTAGAAGATCAACACTTACTGTAAATTTACTCCATACACACATGCTCTCAGGTGTTTGCATCAGTAACTTTTAACTGCAGAGCACATGGGCACAAACATAACCTCTCTATTAGCTAAGATCCAGGCAGCTCTTGGGGATATCCTGTGCAGGGCCAGGAGCTGGACTCGATCCTTGTGGGTCCCATCCAACTCAGGATACGCTATGACTATGATTCTATGATTAATTGTAGTAAACTTCTCCCAGAATTTACTTACTGTCTAATACAGGGCTCGGTTGCTTTCTCAGCATCTGAAAAAAGTATTTTCTAATGAAAACACAGATCCTAACATGGAACTTTGTAAAGCAGAAGGTGCTCTTCCTATTGTCTATCGACAGTGACTGCTCAGCACAGACTGCTGTCTTAGCAAATTAGGACTATTTTCTTATTATTGAGAGAGGAGCCTAATGACTCTTCTAGTATCTTTGCAGAGAGCACAAAGGAGAAGAAAAAAAAATGCAAAAAGTTGAAAGAAAAATCGAGGAAAAAAGACCACTAACTACAAACAGAGATTACATCAGTGATCTAGCATGCCGATGGCTACTAACAGTGGAGCCAAGATCATTGCTCCTGTATCCTAGGACACTAGGCTGTTTATTGGATGTAAACAGAAAAAAATACTTCAGGCTCCCACAAAAAAGTTGGATTCAAAAGGTCCATCTCCATTCTTTTTTGGTCTGTTCAAGTCTGTTTCGGCAGACCTGTTCATGTTAGTCACAGCTCTTGCAGAACCTCTTTAATATTCCATTTGAGCTGGTCATCATTACTATTATTTTCACTGACAAATATGAAAATAATAACATTGCATACGCCAAAAATCATGCTTTCCATTCCCATTTTTGTTTCAGCATGCACAATATACTGTGGCCCATGCAAGTCTTATTCGCAATGCACAGCTCTGAAAACGTCATTCTTCTTCAGCTGCTGCTTAAAAGGAAATTGGCTACTGAATAAAGAAACCAAAGCACTTAGGTAGCCAAAAATTGACAAATTTCGATATTCTGCAGTGCTAGGAAGGATCTGTGTGGAAACCACGGTACAAGCTGTTCCTCAACCTATGTGTATACATAATACCATAAACCAAGTATGCCAATTTGCTGTTCTTAATGAAAACCCTAAGTCTACATACTGAGTGATTAAACTGTTTCGCCTCAGTTTACCAAGCCATATAAAAGCAAATCAATCATCAGTTGTTTTAAATATGAAGAAATGAGTGCTTTGTTCTCAAAGCATTGATAAAATCATGTACTGATTTTTTGGGGGAACACTTCCTAGTGACTTAAGAATATGTAGAAGGTTTTGGTAGTGAGGGGGCATGGCTTCTGTGAGAAGCTGTCAGAAGCTTTCCCCATGTCCAACAGAGCCAATGCCAGATGGCTCCAGGATGCACCTGCCACTGGCCAAGGCTGAGCCCAACAGGTTGATGATTTAAAAAGTGGAAAAAAAAACCTGCTCGGGCAGGGGGAACAGGAGTGGAGAGAAGAGTGAGAATATGTGAGGAACAGCTCTGCAGACACCGTGGTCAGTGATGAAGAAGATGCTCCAGGTGGCGGAGCAGAGCTCCACCTGCAGCCTGTGAAGGACCCCACACCAGAGCAGAGGGGTGCCCAAAGGAGACTGCGATCCCATGGGAAGCCTGCACTGGACAAGCTTCTGTGGCCCCATGGAAAGGAGCCCAAACTGATGCAGGTTTGCTGGCAGGACTTATGACCCCATGGGGGACCCACGCTGGAGCATTTTGTGAAGAAATGTAGCCCATGAGAAGCTCTTACACTGAGAAGTTCATGGAAGACCATCTCCTGTGGCAGGGACACCAGGCTGGAGCAGGGGAAGAGCAGGAGGAGGAAGGAGTGGCAGAGATACCATTTGATGAAGTGACTGTAGTACAGTACAAATATTAAACAAAATCCTACAAAACAATGCTGGAATAATTTGCTGCTTCTGAGCATAGTTTGTAGCATTGGTGCATTTACATGTGTTAAAGCAGCTTTGGGTCTAGAAACTCTTACCTGTTATAAAAACAAGTTACTTAAAATCCTGTTTTAAGAAAGTGTTTTCACTGTGCTGATAACAGAGAGACATGCCAAAAATCACTGTAACCAGACTTAAACAACTTGCATACCGTTGTATTTCAAACTCTGCCTTAAATCAGTGTATGCTACTTACAGTTGTTCTTGAAGCCCACAGCTGGACAGAGACAAAAATATTAAAATAAAAAACCGCATATTTTATTTTTAGCTTTAAAGATGCATCTCTAAACAATCAGTAGGAAAAAAAAAACCAGTAAAAAAAGTAAACACCAGCATTTTGTAAAGTCACATTGAACTAATACAAGACTTAATACAAAGTTTTCATACACAACTCAAATGCAGTTTTTAAAAAAAAGTAGTCTGGTCTCCAAGACCACTTCCACTTGAAATAAATTGTTAAGTACCCACAGATTTTAACTATAAAACAAGGATACATTCTTTTTTCTTCCATTTATGGAGTTGATTGCCACCAACTTCAATCATTTGCCAGTGAAATTCTCATAGTCTCAGTTACAGAACTGAAGAGAACTCACACAATTCCATGACTGAAGTCCTTCCATTTTCAGTACACACAAGTCAGCACTTGTCACATATCTTTAGACTGATCATCTTCTTCAAGTTTTCTGATTTCACTCTTTAAACAGTTGATGGTTTCACGACTTGCTTTTAGTCTTTCTTTAAGCTCAGCAATTTCAAAACTAGTCTTCTTTTTGGCAGCTTCGAGCTTCTCTCTGGTTTTCACTTCAAGATCTGCAACTGCAGCAGTGATAAAGAGAAATAAATGTTTTAAGTACCATGAAAAGTTGCCTTTTTTTTTTAAATTGAAACAGTAATTTGGATAGCATGTGTCCTGAAAAAAAAAAATTACTGTTAGCCTTAGAGATTCAATGGTTGTAATCAAAATGGTATCCACATAAGACTCTGGACTTTAAAAAAAAAAAAAAAAAAAAAGTTTGTTTTGCAGCCTCATTCAGCCCTCAGCCCATCAGTTTTGTAGACAGTGTTACACAATTCATAAAATAATTTTCTACAGTTTTTTTTAAAGATTAGGTGAGGAAAATAAAACCTGACATGGTGACAGCAAATACATGGGAAATTACAAAGAACTATGAGTATGTGGTGCCCAGCGACAGCACATGAGGCCACAGGCACAGACTGGGAGGTTCCCTCTGAACATCAGGAAGCTTTTACTGTGAAAGTGACCAGGTGGTGGCACAAGTTGCCCAGAGAGGTTGTGGAATCTCCATCCTTGGACACATTTAGAAGCCGTCTGGACAGAGTCCTGGGGAATCAGCTGTAGGTGGCCCTGATAGGGCAGGGGGTGGACAAGATGCATCCACAGGTGCCTTCAAGCCTCTACCACTCTGTGGTTCCTTCTCCATGTACTGTAACCATTTTCTATGTCTCACTGGACTTTAATTCTACACATCTAAAAGTTTTAGTTACACTGCCCTGCTTTTAGGAATATCTGACATCAAGTATCCTCTTTTTTATTATTTTTTCATGCACAAGTTTTAGGATGAAGATGGTAAAGTCAACAAATCTATTAAGGCCACAGAGACTCCTCATATCCCATACATTATATAATCACAGGCAGTGGAAAATATTATCTGCTTTATTAGCACATTTTAAGGAAATATTTACACCAAAAAACCACACTAAAAGTTTCTACCTACTCTCTGGAGAAATATCCAAAATTTTTAAATTAAAAAAGTTTAAATTTGGATGTTTTTGTGAATCCTATTATTAAACATTTTCTAAACAAAAACTGTAACATGCAACCATAACAAAAATCTACCTCAAGACAGGCTGAACTGAGGCAGGAAATACAAGCAGCTCACACATCCACACAACCAAGCAGGCATAAGGCAAATAGGAACCCCAACTTTGAAGAGCTTCAAACTCATAATCACTCTCCACTCTTAGCTCTAGGTGTTTGCTGTCCAAAAAATACCTGACATATGTTGTCAAGTGAACATAAGGTCAGGTGAGGTGGACTACGATGGAGTAAAGTTTGTAATTATTAGGGGAGGAATTTGGCTTAATAAATACTAAATCTTCTACTCTCAGAAAGCAAATAAGAGATGAAATAAAGAAGATCAGAACAGAAATAATCACTAAACGCACTACAACGTATGAACCAATGGATCTTAATTTAATTTCCTTAATATTTTTGCTTATATTTGGAGACAAATTGGATAAAAAGGACACAAAAAACATTACACTGTATTGAAGAAGTATGTTATGAAATTACCTACAGTTAAAGAAGCAGAAGGGAAAAAGACAGGAAAAGCTTTCAGACACTATTCTTTACCCACAAAGCGTTGCTGCTTTGACTTAAACATCACAAACTGTTCTGTACTTCAGGGCTTCAAGTGTGACCTTTGCTTGCAGTGCTGAACAGAATTGTACCACAGGGTGGCTTTCATTTATTCTCTATTTTAATTCATTTCAAAGATGTCAGACTAGATGTAGATCATGCCATCACTCTTTACACCAAGTAATTCCTAATTCCTTTTTTTTTCCCAGCAGCCATATGGATAAGAAAATCTTAGAAGTTTTCAGCTAAGTATTAATATCTTTGCAAAAGTTCAAGTTAAATTTAAATGCAAAAATATCACTTTTTAGCAGCATCCAAATCCATTGCACTGTTACAGCCCAGGAAAAAAACCCACTAAAAGCAAATCCAACTACTGTTATTTCTAAAAGTAAATATTTTAATTTTCTACTTACACTCTGTTTCATGTTTATAAGCACCTAGTGTTAGTTGACGAGATGTTGTTAACAGCTGCTGCATCATTGCAGTAGGATCCTGAAATATCTATTGAAGGAGAAAAATAGATGGTATCACTAATACTCTTCAAAATATAGTGAGGATTACATTAAGAATGTTCATACCATTTCATCATAGAATTCAGAAACTACAGTTTTCTTCCCCAGGATGGCATTGGTATCCGACTGAAAAAGCTTCAGCAAGTGATATAAGGTTACCTACGCAAAGACAAGAATTTTATTAGCTTGACAATTGTAGGGAAATAGAAATCTTGTTCTTGATATCAGAAAGTAGTATTTGGTCCTACAATGCAGTTTTAGATCTAAAAATGTTTTAGGAATGCAAAAATAAATGTCATATAGCTTCAGCAGAATTACTTAAATTTAATATTAACTGTTAAAACATGCCAACTATCCAAAGGCCTCTTGAGACTTTAAAAATGTCTGGGAAAGCGGTTTAGGACTGGTATATAAAAACTACTAAGACCACCTTCTCTCAAACATTTCCAAATAGGTGATTTAATTCAAACTGACTTTCCCAAATAATCAGTTAGAAAGTTCTTTCTGTGATGTCATCCTCCCTTCCTGAGAAAGAGAGGGACCAGGGAGGCTGTGAATTACTTTTCACTGAAATCTCTCTTTATGGAGTTACTCTTCCATCCCTGCACTGCATATGGCAGGGTGGGGAGAGGACTGGAAGCCCTCTGTCCAGCCCCAAGGAGCCACTGACCACCTGGCCCATGGCCTGGGAAGAGCACACATAGCCCACGCTTCTCTCCTTCCACGAACAGGCCCAGGAGTGGTGGTGGAGCAGAGAAGTACCTTACTCCTCTTGGTACTTCCTGGAAAGGAAGACTCTGACAGGCTCCAAAACAGCCTTCCAAGAACAGCAGCAAAGAAAAAACACCCAATCAACTTTAGGACAGCTTGGTCAAGCTGTGAATGGAATTAATACAAGTCAGGATGCCACTGAGCCCAACAGCACAGGAAACCCTTTCTACAGATTGCCACGTATTCAAAAAAACATAAAATTCAGTTTCCCTCTCATTTAGCAAAAAATGGATAAATAAAAGGATTATTCATGTGACAGAAGGAACTCACTCCTTCCAGAAACATCCTTTTTCCCTAAAACAGAGTAATCAAGTTTCCTACCTAAACCTGGATAAACAAGCCTACGAGATATGTCTAAAACACAAGAATGGAAAAAAGAAATTAATTCCAGTACTTTATGCAACTACAGAGTTGTCTTAACCTGGTTTTCTTAGGCAGAGACTTATGCTAGCCTAGTACCTCTGCTGCTTTTTGACTGATTTTGATCTGACAGAAAAAAAAAGAAGAAAATACTCAACTATCCTAGAACTTGTAAGCTACGTGGAAGAGAAATCTTCAGCATGTGCTCAACCTAGCTAAGGTGTAATATGTGGTCATGTATTAGAAAATGTTAGAGAAGCCAAGCACAGGAAAAGCAATCATGAATACCAGGAGTAAAGCACAGAAACAGGAAAACGTGACCAATCCTTAAATTAATTTTCTACAAGAACAGACTTTTATTACTTCCATGGCGACTGAGACTTATCTTGATCAGCAATTTCCTAGAGTACAGCTGTAGGCCACCATAATTAATTATTTAAGTTTTGTTAAAAGTTCAATGTACTTACAGGTCTTTCATTTGGATCAATGAAAAATATCTTAATGATTATTTCAAATTCACCCCAGCCTGTTTCGGTGATTTCATATGGTGGTTTGGTAACAACTGCAATAGGAAACACAGAAGTGTTAATCCCATGATAAAGCCGGAACAAAAACCCAACTCTAGGAACAAATGCCGAAATGCAAAACCCACCTCTTAAAGGATTCCCGTAGCTTTCATGCAACTTGAATTGAATTTTTTTCACATATGCAGACATGTCCTAAAACAGAAACATTGTTATTTCCGATTATTCAGCACACCAAGATACTATTCATTCATCTATCCTACGTGCCTATTATTACTTCTGATTTTAAAGAGTATTTCTTCTGACTTTAAACACAGAAGGAAAGCAAAATAGTAAATCCAAAAATTAGTTCTGACACACAGGTCTGTTAGTATTTTGTCCCCATGACTGCTCTCCAGTCTTCCCCTAAACTGGAAAGATGACTCCAAAAAAACATAAATGGAAGCATGCCTTTCCCGTGGTTTTCTTTTTTGGAAACCCACCAGCCTATGTGTTTCCTCTGCTTACAGCCAAAGATCCTCCTGCCCTTTCCTCCAATCCCGGCTTTTCAAACCCCCACGTCCCGGTGCTGCTCGGCTGGAAAAGACCTCTAACATCACGGAGTCCAACCCTTAACCCAAGGCCACCGCTAAGCCATGTGCCCAAGCGCCACATCCACAGGCGCTGTGCACACTTCCAGGGATGGCGCTTCCCTAGTTTCCCGGGCCGCCTGTTCCAAAGCCCAACCAGCCTTTCGGCGAAGCGGTTCTGCTGTACCTCGTTCCGGTACGGCTTCACGTACACCGTCCACTGGTGAGTGTGACCATCCTCCTCTCGCTTCTTCCCAAAGTACCGCGCGACGTTCCCGTATACGATCGGCTTCACGATGGTAACGCCCTTAAAGGAAAGGAACACAAGCGGACACGGCGCGTTCAGAGAGGCGCTGCCGCGCCGCCCCCCGCGGCCCGAGCCCCGCCGGTGGCCGCCCAGGGCACACCTTCACCCTGCCGCCGGAGTCAGGCCCGAACTCTGCCATTCTCTTGAACATATTGCC
>VZTE01006386.1:87351-127923 GCA_013397775.1 Eulacestoma nigropectus | reverse complement strand
CGCCCCGCGCCCGCCATCCCCCGCGGCTTCCGGGGCGGGGCCGCGCCGCCGCCGCCAGGCGCAGCGGAACGGGCCCGCCGGGGAGGGGCCCCCGCCTGCGCCGCGTGAAACGCACGCGTCCGCGGAAGGGACTGTAAAGGGCGCCGAGTTCCAACCCTGCGCCCAGGACGGGGACACCTTCCACTAGACCACGTTGCTCCAAGCCTTATCCGGCCTGGCCTTGAACATTTCCAGTGATGGGGCATCCACAACTTCTCTGGGCAACCTGTTCCAGTGCCTCACCACCCTCACAGTGAAGAGTTTCTTGCAGATATCCGTTTTAAATCTATCCTCTTTCAGTCTTAAAGCCATTCTCCCTTGGTCTGTCACTACATGCCCTTGCAAGAAGTCCCTCTCCAGCTCTTTTACAGGCCCCCTTAGGTAGCAGGAGTCTGCTCTGAGGTCTCCCCAGAGCCTTCTCTTCTCCAGGCTGACCCCAACTCTCTGAGGAGGAGATGAGTCTGAGGGGGTTGTTGATTTGTGGAGTTGCTCCATGCCCCAGCTGCACCCTCTGGTCAGCCCAGCTCTGTCTCTCCCTGTGATGGACTGGAGAACTCGGTGGACTCCTCTGGGGAGCTGCAGCCAGACCCTGCCTGCAAACAGTTTTCCAGAGCATCCTCCTCCGGTGGCGCTCCTGTGCCTGTGCTGGGACTCCTGGCAGACAAAAAGACAGTGAAGACCATGCCTAACCCACTCCCAGAAAGCAAAAACTGCCTGCCCTGTTCCTTGCGTGAACTAGATCTCACGTGAACAGAACTGCTCAGCTCTGTAATATTACAGCTCTTCTTATTAAAACAAAGCAAATTGGCAAGACTGGCAGCTGGGCCAGTCTTTTACAAGTGGTCAAGCTCTGTCTTCAAAGAAAAATGTTCTGAGGTTAATTTAGCTTCTAATTAATAATTGGCTTCTGTGGAAAACTCTATTCCACTAACAAGATGAACAAGAAGGGGAATGGTGCAGCTTCTGCTCTAAAGAAACCTTTTCCTCCCACATGCTCATGACTCCTCTCCAGATCTCCCTTTGGGAAGGGTGGGCTTGAACATTTCTGCTTTGGTTTTTAAAGACAGAGGTGCAACCAACCTTTGTTAATTTGTCAGAAAGAGTACAGTATTAAGAGCATCAAAAACTCCATCAGAAGCTATCCTACAAACCCTGTTAAGACCCCATCTGGAAAAGTGTGCACCTTTCTGTTAAAAGAATATATAATAAAATGGTTTGGGTTGTGAGGAACTTTAAAGACCATCTAGTTCTCACCCTCCCCCCCTGCCATGGGCAAGGACACCTTCCATGAGACCAGGCTGCTCAGAGTACCATGGAACCTGGCCTTAAACACTTCCAGGGGTGGGGCATCCAGAACTTCCCTGGGCAACCCGTTCCAGTACCTCATCACCCACATACTGAAAAATTTCTTAATATCTAGTGCATTATCTCCTGTTATAGAAAAAATAACTGAAAGGCAAATATGCAAGAACAGGGCAAATTGGTGTAAACACCGTATGTCCTAAATAAGGCCAGAGCCTCCTTAAACAAATCTGTCAAAAAAAAAAAAAGGCAGAGAAAGTATTAACTAGCTGTTGCAAATGCCTTAAGGGGTTAAGTACGATGGGAAGGGAAATAACTAGAGAGCGAGCAGTATCAGCACAAGAATCTGATTAATATAATCTAGCCAAGAAGAAACTCAGGCAGCAATTTCCTTTTGTAACCCCTGGAGCATGGGAGGAGCACAACAGATGTCCTATAAGAAGTGAAGGAGCAAGCACCCCAGACAGACCCTATGAAGTTTTAAGATAAATAATGGAAGAAGTTAAAGAATGCAGTTGCCTGCCCCAGGACAAGGTTGAGCTTCATATCCCAGGCAGCATTTTCCAGTCTTTCTTGCTATTTTGCTTTCTTGTGTGGCCTTGCAATGAAGTATGGAAGGCTAAAACACACCCACACCATTCCCCACCTGTTTTGCCTATAAGTAGGGCCAATCATAGAGAAGACAGATATAGGCTCATTGAAAAAGAAATAAATTCCTTTTTTTAAACCTCATACAAAGATTTGTTCACCAAAAGAATAGTTAATGGATTTTTTTATCTGACTATTCACAGGCTTGAATGCTGTTACCAAGATAGAAGCACATTTAAGAAAAGAAGTGGCAGAACTGGAAAAACTGGCACTGGACATGTGCTCTGTGCCAACTGAAATAAAGAAAATCATCTCAAATGGAGAAGTCTTCAAGGCAGTCACTGAATTTCAGGGTCAGAGGCAGATTGTGGCTATGGAGGGAAAACCTTTGCTGGAACATGTGGAATGAGAAGAATCTGCATAACAAGATGACATGGGAGAGACTGGAAATGGATGGGATTGTTTGAACTAGACCATGTTAGGCAGGTTCCTGTCTGTAGCAAAGGGCTGGGAGCACCCTGAAGAACGCAAGTGCTGAAATCTGCTTCTACCAACCTGGTTTTGGGAGCTGCTGCACATGATCTGCCACCATGCTGTAACTGTTGAGCCCAGCCTCTGTTGAAGTGCGCAGATTAGGTGAAGCTTTATCATATGCCACTGCTGTGAAAGGAAAGAGCCACGTACAGGGAGTTGGCTGCTCCTCAGATGGCACACGGATACTGATATACACAATAAGGAACAACTTCCAACTCCAGATTCTCAGCAAAATGATCAGGCTCCTCAACATCTTTACCCAGGTTAGGTCATTCCAGCATTTAATTCCAAAATCGTGGGGTTTAACTGTCCTTTTTTTTCCCTTAAATTCAAAAGAGATGGTAACATTTTTATTCTTTTTAAGGGGATTCCATACAATCTCACAGCAGCTGACCTTGTAGAAGTGTCATGTAAGACTTTCCTCAAACTTCTTCCAGTCCTGGAAAAGACAAACTGAGTGGGGAAGAGGCCACCTGCTCCAAGGATCAAGTGCAGCTGGAGGTAGCACAAACCTGGCTCCAGCAAGGAATGATATACCACCATCTCTCTCACTAACCCTGACTGTTTTAACAGACTACTGATTTAATTTGATGGTAATGTGGTTTTGGCAAGTTCCTCCTTTTTCCCTTAAATAAAGAGTTGCATTTTTAGAAGCCTTCCCTTCTTCAGTAATGTACCTAAGCCCCTCACAGTTAAGAATCTGAGCTAGCTATTGCTGTAATTATAACTAAAAAAAAAAGGAGATGATAATGTAGAGGTTTAAGTTTTATTTCTAAATTCTTTTTGAATAAAAGCCATAAAATTAATTTTAAAACATGATAAATTAATTAAATAGAACAGGCAGGGGATAACTTGGAATTAGGAGGGCACAGTATGGATCAGCTTGGAATTAGGAGGGCACAAGAGGGATCCTACATGACAAAATAAGTTATTTTTCTGAAGTTATTTTTCTGGACTCCTGCTGAGATGGAAGCCAGCCAACAGATAGCTTTAATCTTATGGAGAATTTATACTTTATATATAGAGAAGCTCAAAATACAGCTTTTTACAGCTGCTAATAAAACAGTGGCCTTCTCTGATTTTTTTATTGAAAGTACTTTATGTACTAAAAAAAGAACCCACCAAGCAATTTAGACTTTTTTTTCAACAATTTCTTCTGCAGGGTTCTGTTGGCCATTCTACACTACGCACCATTTTCACTACCCTTACACTACAGGTCTTCGAGAAAGTAGAGGCTGTGAACCTACTTCTTGCAAAGATTGCAGGCTAAGTCACTTTCAGGAAAGTGAGAACTGCAGTTTTAATTACATATAGGCTCCAATTAACTTTTTGAGGTGGGAGCCCAAGTCCCTTACAACTTGACCCATGAATAAGGATTCTGTTTGGCATGAATGGTCTCTGTTTCTATCCCTTCCCACCAGTGTGGAGCTGTAACATATCCAAGCAGAGCCATGTATGTTTTAAGTGAAGCACAATCTGCAGATTGGTACCCGCCTGTCAAAAGAAGTAAATGGCTAAGAGGGAAATGGGACACCAGTGAGCCTCAGAAATCAGTTTTAAGTATAAGAGTAACCATTCTGAAATGGAGTAACTCCATAGAGCTCACTGCTCCTTCAGAGACAAATGCTGCCTGTTCCACAGGGGAACCCACCCATCTTCAGAGGGGTTTTAGAGATGCATGCCACTACAGGTAACATTTTATCTCCCTATGTGGACAGTATCTTTTCCCAGTGTTTTTAGCATCAAAGAAAGGTTTCTAAGCCTTAAAGTATTTCAGTACCAGTGTATCACATAGGGAAACACACAGAGGAATTTAAGAGCAGTGCACTCAAAAGGCATTCAGGCAATAAACAGGGACTTTTTCATGAGGTGTCAAGGCAAGGAAAAGAAAATACAGCTTGTTTATTTGGTGGAAAAGGGGGGGAAGAAGTGACTGCTATCTTCTTAAATTTAGGACAGTTGAGGATTATTACACCTAGTCTGCTGACAATGCAGACATAATTAATGAGATTATTAATTAAGTGGAGAGTTTTTTTGATGCCACTAGATGGCAGAAAGAGCCCTTTTACACTCCTTGATCACATCTACAACATTTTGAATGTACTCTTCCTTGTGTGACAGGACACTAGGGGCCTATCTTCACCATTAAGATGCAGGATAAAAGATAAAAATCTACTCAATGACTGCCAGTGCTAAGTAGATTCAAGTAGTTTTGAAAAAAATGTTCAGCAATATATGATTTTTAAAATCATCTGTTTACACTGGGTCCTTTCTGTAAAGCTGGGAAGCCTTGTTTGAGAAGAAATTAACTTTACTTCCCATTTACACCAAGAGCACAAGATTTACAAGACTTCCAGCAGTCTGATGGGAAGCAAAATGCTAAAAATTTTCTGCAAATTGATCAGAAGAGATGCATAAACAGGTTCAGATAATTGAAAGGAATAGCAATCTCCTATCTGCAGCAAAGAGCCCTGTTTCTACTGGGCTGCAATTCTTTTTCACACTGTCTCTCCAGGAACAGAAAAAGAGTGGAGAAAAAAGCTGAAGAATTTTTGATCACTTCCTTGAACCCCATACACTTTGTTTCAGCATTAAAAGCATGACCTGATCAGCATCTGTTTTCTGTAATATTACACATTATGTTACACTATGTCACTTCTCTGATTCACTTCCCGCTCAAACTTAGTCATTAAAAATCTGTCCAGCAGAAGATCTTAACTGCACCAGCCCTTCTCCCTCCCTCATCCCAAGGACAGCACCGCATCTCTCGAGCTTGCAATATCCTTGACAAATGTGCTGCATTCCCCAGCTGCCGCTCCACAGCACTGCTTCTGCACCTTTCACAAACCCCTCCTTTCTTCTCCAGGCTAAGAAAGGAAATATATTCCCACATCACTCTCACTTTGGTCTGTTTCTGTTGTCTCTTTTGTACATCTCCCAGCAAGTTACTTTTCGTGGACACAGAGTAGGTTTCATCTCCCCATTCCCAGCCATTTACTCACATTTTACAGAAGCCATCACTTGCTTTTGTATCTTCCAAGAGATTAAATAGCTAAAAATTCAATGTGACAGATACATTTTCCTCCTCATGCAGTTCCAGTTCATCTGTCCATCTACTGCACAACAAAGTCTCCTGAGCAGCTGCAGCCTTACCTACACTCATAGAACATGAATGAGCATCAACTCATAAAAAAATTCTTCACTGTGTCCGGATACATTCAAAAAGTAGCGTCATGCTTTAAGTACTTTAGGATATGCTAAACCCATTGTCAGAGGTGTTGAGTGTGCAGACTACATTCCTTTAACAAATATGCTATGCTAACCAGGAGGTTATCTTTAAAAAAATGCTAACTTGGCAAAACTCCTTTCTCAGCTGACTACTTTATATCTGGGAGTGTGATACTGCAGGCCTTTCAGAGGACTCAGCTGAATCCCAAGGCAAAACAGAGGTCCTGGCCATAAATGATTATACCAGTTTTTCCTTGCCTGGTGTGTCACAATTTGTTATAATCCAGAGTTTCAGGGTACAGACACTCAGGTGCCTGCACTGGAACTTAATGTAATAATGTTTGTAAAAAAGGCATTTTCATGATCATACACTACACACATACCTCTGTCTTCCTTTACTCAGTCTGCACTGGACAAACTTACCTTTTCTAGCTTTCATATAGACTTTGTCAGCTGATTTGCATGTTAGATTTGCTTTCTGCTGCTCCTCTTTTGCAGCTTACCACTTTCCCTGGACAAGCTGCAGTATTATGGAACTGTCTGAATGACGAACCAGGGGAAAATTAGAAGGCAGAGAATAGCACTAATACTCCAAACCTGAGCATCTCTTTCCAGCCCAAACAAGGGTTAAAAAAGACACTTCCAACTCCTTACTCAGTGCCTGCTTCCCTGAAGGTGCTCAAGATGTCTCACTTCCATAGAGATAAACTTCCAAAACTAAAGCCTCTCTCTAGTAAGTAACTCCTGTATTGACAGAAAACAAAGCAAAATGCCAGCTTTGTGAGAGAAGAAACTTCACTAGTGCTTTCAGTGAGGTCGGTGCAGAAAAGGTGCAGCAGCGAAGGGAAGACTTCCTGTAGAAACAGAGAACTCAGCTGTCCCATTGCCTGGCATACAAAACCCACAGCAGATGTGCACAAGAACTCCAGATCTTCCTCACAGAAGAAGTTCCTACAGTCCAGTAATCTCCCTTCAGTTGCACTTAGCATAAGAACAGAAGGCTCAGAGAACTGACTACTTTAGGCTCCTCTGCCAAACTTTACAAATGCCTTCCACCTCCCTCTCCTCCCAAAAAACTGTCAATAATAAGGGCCACACAGTGAGGTTACTCTGCCACGTACAGCCATGTTCAGGAACAGGTTTATCCTGGTGTGGGTGATTTTGGGTTTTTGGCATTTTTATCTTGTTTCCAACCCTCAGAGGACATGACAGATGAGAAGAGTTAGCTCTCTTTGCTGAAGTGGCAGAGAGGAAGCTTCTGCACTAGCTTCCACACTGCTAAGCACTGTAAACTCTTCAGTCTTAGAGAAACAAGCAAGGACAACAATCTGAAGCCTGGATTCCACCATGATCTCTCCACTCACCTAGGGCTCTGGGCCTTTCAATCTGCAGCACTTATGAAGAAGACTGGAAACGGCTGGAGGCAAGGTTCTTATGAGCAGAATTGAGCAAGAAACTTTTCCTAAAAAGCATTATCAAATTATTTCCTTGTCTGCAACTCAAAGGATAATATTTTCCCTAGGGAATTCTCATGGAAGAAAACAAATGCCATGCATGTTATATTACCTTCCCCATTCTCCAATACCATTTCAAAGCGTACCTTGATGGTCTTGCATCCTGGTTACTTGACCTATGCTTGAACACCTCCACAACGAATTCATCCACGTACTATTGAATCCTCACTGTGTTTATCTTAAGAGTATACATCTCATGTTTTTTGGGGACAGGATATTTTACACTTGTCTCACATTTCAGCAACTGCAACTGCTGAATACCCTAACCTGGAGGAAAATTGCAGGAAGATACTTTCAAAATCAAGAGTTCACAATGATTTTCCCCTCTGCTCTTAACCCAGAAGGAAGCATGGAGTCCCCTGAACCCCACCAGCCATAGCCCAACACCGTTTCCATCTCTGACCCTTCATGTGGTCAATGAAACCAGGCTACAACACACAGTAATGTTGTTAAAAACTCAGGTTATAACGGTGAAATTTTGACACAGCACAGTAAACCCAGTGGCCAAGTTGGCTTTGCTATCCTGTTGCTTGCTATTTTGACAATTAATGTCTGAGCCCTTTAGAGTAAGTGAATGCTATTTCCATTATTGCAGATTTAGAGCACTACCCAAAGAAATTCAGGTTAATTTTCCAATGAACATTTTGTTTCCTCTACAGAGACCTGTACAATTACCCATTGGGTTTAAATACAATCATGATGTCGTGTTCTTCCAAGCCAATCAGATTAAATTTTGGACTTCTTTTTGAAACAATAAAGATAAAAATGATTTTTTCCCCCAATGAAAACCAGTGTTCTCACATAATCTTACCACTGTCAGATGGCAGAGGCTCATCACAGGCCAAAGTTGGAGCCAATAGCACAGAAAATTATACCAGTAATCTAAGACAGTATAATGGATAATAGCTCGTTTTGTGCCAGAGTGAATGAACTTTGACAAGTATTATGAATTATGGAAGCTCATCACTAGAATGGCACAGTATGGCAATGCAAGTGGCTTTGTGTATGTAACACAGAGATGTGTTTTATGTAACAGTATTCTGCTTTAGCAGCAAAAATATTTGCCCATGTAACTCCAGTATCAAAAGTAGTTTTAAATCATCAGAGGATGGATACTGTCACTGGTACCAAACCAATGTTTTGCATGAAATGAGCTGACAGCAGTTCAATCTGCCATATACCTGTTTTACAGCTGCTGCATTTAACAGTCACATGCTCTGCAATGATTGACATTTGCCAGATCTAGTCAAAGCAAGAAACCAGATTTAAAAGTTTTATCATCAGTGGTTTAATGCCTCCTATAGAGAAAGCCCACAGCTCCAAACATTACTACACTGATGTTTGAGTCTGAAAATGTAATTTTAAGAGAGTGAAATTGCTTTGTGCATATGCTTATTTCTTCCCTTTAGTTAACACATTTCATGTGTGTCCCTGTATTTTACAGAAAGGTAAGGCTAGCTTAAAAAAAGTCTGCACTTCTCAATGGCTGTAAACTCTGCAAAAAGTCTTTAAAGATCAGATAAGGACAAGAGCTAGTATAAACTATTTCTAGATTCAAAAATAATTACAGCACAGCATCTAGTTGTAACTATCTTAGAATGTCCACCCTCCAAGTTTTAATGTCTGAAAATTTGAAAAGTCTGGCAATAATGAGAATTGCAAAGAAATTAGACAAGCTGAAAATGAAGACAGACAAAATTATTTTTCAGTATAAAAATGGTCTTTATTTCTTCAATACAAGGTAAACTACTATTGCAGTAGACCAACACAAAAGTTGGACAGCAAATTGCTTAACAGTCTCCTAAAGGCTGAAAAAAAGAAACCTATGAAAGCTAAAAGTTGTGCAATATTTCAAGTATAACATCTAAAAAATAAGAAATTATCCCTAAACTTACAGATTATTTAAGTACCTCTGCTGAAAATGTATTGAAATCCACATTTGCTAGGATACCATCTTACCTTGTGGAGAAATATAGGTCTCCAAAAACTCCAGTATTCAACAGACTCTTTGGCCTGCCAGCATCAGGAAACTGTTTACTATATATATAAAATCCTTTGGAGTCAGGCATTCTGACAGGCATCCATTTCCTTACACTTTGCATTGCAATTCTGTGTTCCAACTTGGACAACCCCCCTCCTGTATTTCAAACCATTTCTTGAATATTTTACTCATATACCCTTGTGCAAAGCGGGAACCAGGAAATGGAATGGTACAGGAAGACAATACAGCCTTTTGTTTAGAAAGTCAGCAGTGCTGGTAATCATCATAAAAATGTTACAGTTTACCAAATAGGAATGTATTTCACCTTTAAAACACTTGGCTTTTTTTTTTCCTTTCTTTATTATTTAAAAAAAGGACAACTGTAAGCAATAAGTAAGGAATATGAATTTGCAATCACTTGTATTTATAAAAGCACACATTCCTCATTTTCTTACGTCTGAAGATCAAGGGAATGTCTGTTTCATAATGTGATAATAATATGCACAGTTTAAAATATTTTCTATTACAAAATACTGTGTACAAGAGGATGAGGCTGAAGTCTATAAGTTGAATATACTCCAAAGTGTTAGTTCTGAAATCACGTAAAAATCACATTACATTGTATGAATAGATGGGAATTTTTACAACTTAAATGCTCCATTCCATCGGGATCAAAGGTATACTGTTTACTATTCTCAAGAGACTTCTGTAAAACTAGTGTATTTAGAAGATTTAAGCACAGGCATAGGCATCGGCATCATCCCAGAACCCACTGCCATCACTGGGGCTATGGAAAGGGTTTGAGAATTAACAAAAGTATCATATACAAATGGAATGAGGAGCTTTATTGTATTTTGTCCAACATGGGGGAAAATGAATCCCACAAGAACATCAAATTGATTAATTTCTATACCCCAAACTGCTCCTTACTAAATTTATCCTCTAAAGCTAAAAGGAATTTTAAAAATACATGGGATGCCAGACCTTAATGGGGTATGGGGAGGAAAGGGGAGGAAGGTGAAACAACTACAAAACCAAAAAACCCCCAACTCAACACCCCCATCCACCCCAAGCCAGTCTGAAGTATTAATTGCAAGGCATCATAATTGCAAGAGACAGTATTTCTGCATAAACACCATGATTCATTAGCATGCTGCAACCATTATGTTCAAGACCTGTGCAGTCAATTACCAAAATAATCTGAATCTCAACTGAATCCACATTGCTTCTTTTCGATCTTAAAACTGCTATTTTGGAAAAAATTCCAAAAAAAATTTTTTTAAAATATGGACACTGACCTGCATTTTCCTTCTCTAAAATCTTGAAGGGTTTCTATTTCAAAGCAGAAGCAATTTAGTGTCTCAGATCTTTGAAGAATACCAGTCTTAAATGTGCATGTTTTATATTTAAATCTACATGACTGACAGTATCTTAACAAGCATTGTATTAGGAAATTTAAGGCTGTATCTCAGTTTACACAAGAATCAAAGACAACTTTAACAGGTTATGTATAAAATTCTATAAATAAAAATGGGAGCAAAGTCTGTTTAACCTGTACACAGAGAACAAGTGGATAAGGAAAGAAAATCAGGAATTAAGTACTTCTATAAAGAATGCCATGTATTTTACTAGAACACAGATGACAAGTATTAACAACATTTAAATCTCCAATTATCCACATACAACTAGGAAAAAAACATTTACAAGGGTTCGGGTATGCAACTAAACAATCAGGTAAAAAAAATACAGTTAGAAAAACTAAGCCTCACCAATTTCAAAGGAACAAAACCAAAAAGTACTCAGTCCATAAAGAAAAAAGCTAATGCCTAAATGTAATAAAAATATCTTGTTTAACACAAAAAACAACAGCTATCCAAGCTTATTAAGCCACACTGTAAATAAAAATCTGAAGTTCTGACAAACATTTTTCAAAACTTAATCAGAACAAAAATTATTGGCACAGAAAGCAAAAAGGGAATGAGGAAAAAAAAGACTGTACAGTTTCCAAAATGCTATGTTCTTCTTCATAAGTACTTTGACCTGTCAAAATGTATAGTCCTGTAAAATTTTTACTTCAAAAAAACCACCCTCTACTTCTAAAAAACAAACCACCAGTAAAACAAATTCTGTTGGTAAGGCGCCACCACCCCTAAGTCACTACTTGTTAGTTTTTGTCTTTCAAGATAAAGAACACAGCCTTAAGATAATATTTCCAATGTTACTTATAAACTCAATATTTGAAAGAAATAGAGTATTTCCTCACAGATTATTTCATCCTTTCATCAGCAAAAGGAAATTAAATGCAGCTGAATGAATACTAAAGAGCAGTAGCCATCATGGCATCACCATCAGTCAGTTAAGTTTCCAAACTGCCATTTCCTGCATGTGCACAGGAAATTGCCAGGAACATTTAGTAAACCAAAACTCGGTAAAAATTCTACTACAGATCCAGTTATACATGATGTACATTAGGCATATTCCTTTTTGGTGTCTATCAGGGTCTTTGGATTTTTTTCTGTACATTTTTTTGTTTTATTAAAAAAATCTAACAAAGGAAGCTCACAACAACAAGAGTATTATCTAAATTGCAACACCATACATTTATCAGTTAAAACTAATTATTTGGAGAACACGCAGAAATAATGGGCTTCATACAGGGATCTCATCTCTCAGGTCACAATGGTCATTCTGTTTAACTTATGCTATTTACCCGCTGCTATTCCCTCCCTGCTATTTCCATTGCCAGCAACGGAAATATGTGAGTGAGAAATTACACTCTATGTAAAAAGAGCAAGAGTCTCCTTAAATGTATTTCAGTGTGGACTAAAATATCAGTTCCTGCATAAAATGCTTGTAAAGTTACTATTTTTATTTTAAAATTTAATATATCTACGCAATTGAACATTACTTACCTGCTGCTTTTTCAGTATTAGCTATTCCCCATTTAACTGCTACAGGCAGGAAATTTCTTCCTTAAACTTATTACACACAGTAGTAAACAACGTTTTTAAGTAAAGAGAAAAAGTTACAACAGTACTGTTTGTAACCAATACCTATTCACAAAAAAAAGCAGGAAGTGATTCATTACTTGCTTGATACAACTTTCAGTTTTACAAAATTTTTAAAGGCAGTTTTCATTTTTAAACAGGATTAAACAAACACGTGAAATATCTTCTCAGTAGCAAATAGTTCAATAAACACCAGTGATCCCATGCGTGAGGAACTGAGGTACATAATTTAAGAAAAAAAGAAAAAGGGTCAAGTCTGAAGCTGTAGCCAAGTCCAGCAGCATCAACCTGGCTGCAGGAAACGTGGTTGAACAGTAGGTGCCAAAAATATGAGGGCACTTCAGACTTATGCAAAACTTTTGCAGTTGCACAAGCTACTGGTCCCAACTCAGTAAAGCATAAAAATCACTCACATATGCAAATACGATGCTTAAAGCATATGTTTACATTCCTTGAAATTTATGAAATGTAAGCACATGTTTTATATGCTCTGGAAAACCAAACAGATATAAGTGCTTTCCTGAACAGGGTAACATTTCAAGTCAGCTGTAAAATCTTCAAAATTGGTTAAAAAAGAAATCAAGAGGCTTCTAAGAGTTGCCTCTTAAAGCCATCTGAGGTCTTGAAACTTAACTTAAAACATTAAGTGCAGCTACTTGAACAAGTGACAACTCCAAGAGCATGTCCGTTACATAACGCTTTACAAAAGATTAAAAGTGAGCCTTTGTGCAAGGCTGACAGAAACGAAGCTTTTGCAGCTTTTATGAAATTTCTATTTGCTTGCATTTCACTTGATGAAATTTAAAACAAATTCTTTAATTTGACGCCTGCTTTCACTGAGTGCTCCAATAATTTGTTTTTAGGTAAATTTACAAAACCTCATCTGACAAATTTTATCAGTGCCATTTTTTGCTAAGACATTTAAATATTGCCCATTGGTGAACAAGGACATACAAGTGTACCTTCTCTTTTATATGCATGTGTGAATAAACCCCGAAGTATTAAGAAAATACCAAACCCATGAAGTAATAAAAATGGTAACATCTTGTTTCTTCTGGCACACTTCTAATATACAGCTATGTACAGACTGCTATGGCCTTGGGGGTGGACAGGGAACACACACAAGCACTATTACTATAAAACTGTAAACAACTGCAGGATTTTGCGTGTTTTAAACCTAACCTTTCTACCTCTTATTATGGGCAGTTTGTTCATATGAACAGTTTAAGTTTATATTAACTGTAGTGTCAATCAGGATCAGGGCTGTATGAGATAAAATTTTCAGTGTGCTAAAAATCACAGATCTGGGACTATCTCTCCTCAGAACAACTGACCGCAGAGAGCTGCAGTTTTTACAGTTTTATATGTCAATTAGCAAATTCACAAGCCACCTAGGTAAACACTGCTAAAAAGCAAAATAGCATTAAAGGTTTTACGTAACCACCTGTTTTTGTATCAAAATTGAGTGGGAGAGCGCAACATTAGTACTTTTAACTCGCTGAATGCAAGATTAGGTTGAGGCATATGCAAGAACTATTGCGATGTTTTTGAAGACAGCATCAATGTTTTCATTGTAACATTATCTTTAAATATTGCTGAACACATGACTTTCCCTGAGGTGTAAACATCAAATAACTTGAACAGCTTTACACATCAGCCCCATTAAACAGTTTATTACAACACTACATCTACTGTAATCAGTGGTGCTGTGTACAGACATTATATGAACAGTTTAACATGAACAAACTACTATAAAAACAAGCATTTACTTGACTTTTTTCAATTGCTTGCACATTATAATTGCCAAATGTATATAACCAGTAATAAAGTTGCAAAAGCTATAAGGTTTAAATCACACAGGTTTCCCTCAAATAAAACAGTTAAGCAACATAAAAAAGTAAAAGAGCTACTGGTTACCATGTATGCAGATTTGCTTTATTCAGATCTATTCCTGTTCATTTTATCCATGAATCCTTACAGGCTCAGTTCAATCACATGAAGCAAACTGCTGGACAAGCATCTTTCCTTGAAGAATGTATCTTGTCTTGCACGCTGCTCCTCTTCCTTCAGCTGTAATGTGTCAAAATTTGTGATGTAGATTTTGCTAGTCCCCATAACACACAGAAAATTGTTGGCTTATCTATACATACACAACTCGTGCATCTACTTCACCATGATGTAAACTAACACAAAATACCCAGAAGCAGTAGCTACTCATTTGAAGTTGTTTTGTAATACAGTAATTAAAAATAAGATTAATGTTGTTGTACAACAAAGTTGAAAGAATGTAAACTTCACAGTTAAAGTACTGATGATAAAGAAAGAAATAACTACTGCTCCTGTGACTGATGGCAACATTTATATAGAACACTTCCTAAAGTATGCATTCTTCAAGAGTAACTGAACAAGAATTTAAAGTAATTTTACCACAATTAGATTTTTACATTTTTACCTGCCCACTTACAGAAGTTTTAAGCTGGTTTGACATTTAAGTAATTTATTGGTTGCATAATGAAGTGGATGGCTCACAGCTCGGTAACAGTTAAAAGCACACAGAATCTGACACCAGTGCTTCAAAATTTTCAGACCCGTGGCAAGCTGGATGGGGTTCACATCTAAAAATACACACTTGCAGTTTAAGCACAAGAACCCACATTTTAATTAACACAAGGTAGATTTGCAGGTTTCCTCACCTACTTGCCCTAGAAAAAAACCCAATCTCTACTTCCTACTCTCATCTATTTTGGCAAATAAGGGAACCACACAATTCAGAGTTAATTACTGTAAGAGTTCACAAAAATACTTGTGATGGTATAATTCCATACACTGGATTTCAGTTGAATTCCATTACAAAACAGTTAGCTATCTTAATTTCATTAATAATTCACAATTTCAACATTCAGTAATTTCAAAATAGTTTCAATCAAATTCTTAAAAAAACCCAACACATTAAATTATTCATTTGAGAACCAAGACATTTAGAGAAGCAACTTCATGAACGTACAACAGTACACAGCTGTCAAATATTCTTCTACTAGTACAATAATTTCAAAGCTGGGAAAACTAAGTACTCAATTTTTCTTCTTCATTTCCTCAAAGTGACTGTTAACAATAACTTAAAAAAAAAATCCAAAGTATAACCAAGTAGACTCAATACACTACAGCATGCACATATAATCCAAATCAGCCAGGAAAATTTCTTCTCTTATTCACAGACTTTGTTCTCAAGTCTTGAATGCATCAGCCAGTAACTACTTTTGGGGAAGTTCCTTCCCCAGAGGCCAATGTTTCCATAGGTGTTATGTACTTTTGAAATTACTTAGTAGCAAAGTGACAGTGCTGCTTCCACCAGAAAAATATGTTCGGAGTTGTGAGCTAAGTTAGCACAAAAAGACAGGAGAGAATCTCAGTTTTCCGGTGGAGAAAGTAAGTACCTGACAGCTGTGAGACTGCACGTCAGAATTTGCTGCTCTCATCATACAATTGCTGCAGCCAGAATTATGGATCTTTATTACGTCTACGGCAACAGTTAACAGATCCAAAGCACCCTATATATGATTTATAATACTGCTAAAAGAAAGCTTCAGTTCCTGGGAATAATTTGCTAGATTTGTAAAGGTACTCATGGAACTAGAGAAACTCCAAAGAATGCACAATAAAGTGAATTTAGGATTAATGCTTTTTGGTATAGGGCTCTTAAGATGGTCAGCACCACACTGAGCCTTTATTTTTAAAAACATGACCAACTAAAATCCCAAGTGGTGTACATTTCAGTTCAAAGTATTCTGCCACTATATTTTGGCAAAACTGGAAACCCTTGTGGTTCCAAAAATAAATAAACCTGTATGGGTTATACCTGCGTGCTCAGCCCTTTTCAGTATTCTACAAGCAAGTAGAATATTGAAGCAACAAACAACTTTAAAAAAAATTAAATCTCTAGTCAGTATTTCTTGGAAATACTGTTTTCCATCTGCCTCAAGCTCATACATAAGCTATCTGTCCCAAGCACGTGTTAGATTTGTACAATTTAACACCAGACAGCAATCAGTTTCTCAGCATTTCTACCAAAATTTACCAACTCTACCCAAATTTCAGACTTAGGTGTTGAATAGATATTTGTGGTTTAAAAGTTAGGGGTCTATGCCAGAACATTTCACAAATGAAATCCCAGAACTTTAGTGATCAAACATTTCTGTATTTATGCAAGATGCAACTTGAGCACTTTTTTACCCACAAAGACACACTCTTACAACAAAACCCAATAGATTTCTTATATGTATATCAAAAGCATCTTGCAATAGCACCTTTAATTTTTCCCCTTTAATTCCAATTATCCAAATAAGCACATAAAAGCTTTAAACAGCCTTTAAAATTTTGAAAATTCTACAGCAGTTTTAAAGCTGTATATACATATACCCATCAAGTTTTATTATAGTAGTTTATTTTCAGAGATTGAATTTCAATCTCACATGTTCACATTTCAGTAAAATGCACAATATACATTTGTTATTATATCCTAGAAGCTCCTATGAATTACTTCATGTAATTCTCCTTTATTTTATTCTATACATGAAGAAAAAGAAATACACAAACCAAAAACCCCACAGAAAGTATCAGCTTAAAAGTCAAAAAATTCTTTTTAACCTACATTCCAAAACATCACAAAATACCCCAAATACTCTGATGCTTTAGCTATAACATAGTGAGAAAGAAGGAATTTCAAGCTTGACTATTTGTCTTTCAGCATGTAAGCAGAGATACACATGTGGTTCTGTTCTGTTCACCATACACGTACAGACTATTTTATCACCACTAGCACCTTCTCACATTTGCTGCCTGTTCCCCCCTCCTGCTATGAGTGTACTTACCTGCTGTCTTTGTTCAGTCTATAATTTAATTCAGTGTATTATTTAATATCAACACAACAACAATTTCATGACTGTATAAATAATTTTACATGGGGGAAAATCCTCCTGAACTAATTTCATTTGTCAAGTATCTTTCTTCTATTATCCCAGCCAGTCTATTCACCAAAAAAAACTGATGAACAGAGAGGTGCATTCAGAAAATTTAACCTTTGGTTTACAAATTAAAAAGATATGAATTACTGGCAAGTATTTTTCACATTAATATATGAGGAAGAGACAAAAAGGAAGATCGGGCTGCCACAGGAAAACAAAAATGAAGATCTCTCACGTCTCCTCTTTTTTTGGTAAAAAGAAATTTTAGTTCTCAAACCACAATGAGCAAAAGTAAAAAAAAGTGATTTTTTTCGTTCTTTGAAGAATACTGCAACAAACCAACATTTTCACTTCTGTGTTTCATATGCCTAGAAGTTTCTTGAGGAACTTTTCACACAGAACAAATTTGTCAAAACTAATGAATTCACAAATAAAAAAGCCCAGGATATGAGGAAGAAAAAAAATATGAGTGTCTAAAGACACCTCAGAAGTCAATAAAATTACAGCAACATATTCATGGGAAAAAAGTAATAAAAGTTATGCATTTGAAAATAAGTAGTGTAAGATATTCCATTAGTTTTTTAAATCATTGTTTCACCCTCAAGAAAATCAGATTCATCACTGAACATTAACAGACAAACTACATGTTTCTGCAAAGTACCAGAGTAATGATAAAACAGACTTTAAAAAGCACATAAAGCAGTGGCACTGCTTGCCTCTATCGTGCTATGCTGGATTTCAAATACTGAATCAGATGCACAAAGCATTATTTCTCTAGTGAATGCTAAATACAGAAGATTAGTGCCAGCCCCACATATGTGCTTCCTCAAACACACAATTAAAAAAAAAAAGAGATTAGGTAAATAATATTCATAATAGCTTAAGACTAAGACCTGATATAATTCTAGACAGGTATGTATACCCAGGTCTTGAACAATGCTACCACATGATTCACTTAATATTAACTAGAAGCTTATTATTAAAATAGCCTATTAAAAATAGGCATTTTCCAATTCTTTAGAAGATTTTTTAAAAGGCTAATTTCATATGTCACTTGATGTTTACGTGGTTATTAGCAGAGTCACAGAACAGTTCCAACTTAGAGAAGCAAAAATATAATGAATGCTATGTAAGCCATCAGTACATTTCCCCTCCTACTGACATAAAAAATTCCAACCACGTTATTTCTTGAATTACTCAAAAGCTGAAACTAACTTCAGAGTGATCTGAGAGCAGTTTTTGAAGAAGCATATGAGCCTCAGACTTTCAAATTATTTTGCTTACAGTGGTTTGAGAGCAGAAAAATCAGAGAATAAACATGAAATATGGAGTACAAATTCTACATACATATAAACTGTTACAATGTTGTGGTTTTGTCTTTGCAATTCAATCCAAATCCAGTTTAAATAGGAAATAATCAACCCAGTAACAAAAACATAAAATGAAAAATTTAACATTCAGCAGTTATAGAAATTCAGACAGATTAAGATTGGGACAATGTATCAGCTAGAAATACATTACTGAGTATCAGTTAAATTTTAAAAAAAATTCTGCCTATTAAGTCAGGACTCATGCCAATGAAGTTACATTACTATTCTGTTTGTACACATTAATTTTGCTGTTAATTCTTCCAAACGTCATTCTATTGGGTTCTTAGTTTTTTTGACTAATACTGGTTAGATATTTGTCTTAAATCCACTGTTCTCCTTTATATTTATAGGCTTTCTATGAGCGAAAGCAAGATGTTCCAAGGAAGCATTCAGCTTATAGTAATTCAGGAGAATGGACTGAAGCCTTACTCAAGTGAAGGCACAAAAATCTTGCAAGAATTTAATTTTAAATCATGAAGTGTACAAACAGAAGTGTAAACCCCTCGTACGGTACAACTAAACTTTTTATAGAGTTTTATTGTTATAAACATATTTTGTAAGTCATTCCAATTTAACCCGTCTCTATAAATGTAATACAGTACAAACCGAATTTCACTGTTTACAAAAATGTTCACAATGGACCCTCAGAATCCTTCTGAACTAGACGTGTAACACTTTGGAAAAATGCCAGTACAGTATCACAGTTATGACTATAGGTACACAATAAGGAGAAATATAGGTGCCATTCATAAGGTGCAGGCACAGAGGCAACGTCATGTTTTCTGGCAAAACACATTAATATGGGGAATAACTTGTTTCAGCACTGTTGATATTTATTAAATGACTGAGTGTTAAATCCATTTATGAATATTATTCAATGTAAAAAATGAAACAAAAAATGTATGGCAACATACATCTTAGTGAAAATGAAACATACAAACCAGGAGATAACTGTATTTCTTTTATATGTGTGTGTGTATATAAATATATAAAAACAAAACTACAATAAAGATCTTCTTCATTGAGACAGCAACAAGACAGAATGTTTACAACTTAACTTAAAAAAAATACCAAATGCTTTCAATTACATGTAGTATACTAAAGTTCCCCTTTAAAGCAAGTTCTTAGGACCTATTTTCTTTGCACATGGGAATCTTACCAAGACACCCTTTTGAAAGAAAAGAGAAGTCTCAACACACAACAAAGCTGAAGGATCTTGCAAATATAAATCCCACCTGAACTGAGACTGAAATCACAGCCTCAGTGTAAATTGTGCTTCGGAAATTATGAAATGCAACCTAACGCTGTATGATATATTTTCTTTGGGTAACAGGGAGGAAATCTATACTTGGCACAGTAAATCTCTATCTACGTGCACAACACTAAATACACAAAAATTAAAGCTAGATTAGTAAACTATGCCAAGGGTTAAAAAAATTATCTTTTGTTCCAGGCTATTAACAATTTTTAGTATGGCTTGCTCATCCCCACCAGAAGGAAAACACTCTGGAAATGCATCCACTACTTAGCTCAATGGTTACCCCTATTAGTAACAACTGCTTGCAAATATCAAAAATACTCAGTTATTATAAAAGGTAAAAACCCAGTTCAACAAAAGAAACTACATTTACTTTTGTTATATCTGTATTTTTATGTTCTGTTATTTTACAATTAAGAACCACAGTTGATATTTTTACTAAATTCCAGAAATATTTCTACTAATCAATTTTTAATTGCAAAAAATGGCATTAACAGAAATATACTGCCAATTTTATTTTAGCTGTCATGTTTCACCTTCCTATTTAAGCCTTTGACTCCCCTTCTCTAGGTCAGTTACTTCTTTTTGTGTCCCCTGCTAGCATATGAACCCAAGACAACATTCCACTTAATTCTCAACACCCTGAGAGCATTTAGTATCGTAATTTGTTCTCTCCCAGAAAAGCATCAGTGGCACAAAAAGCCTGACTGAAAACTGACACTTAACACATACGAAAGTGTATTTTCACTTAGGACTACACTACAATTTATTTGACTTCTAGAAGTTTTGCCCTGTAATGTCATAAATGAACTTCCGTGAATAAATACCATATGAAAATCTGGACTATATCTGAGGTTAAATGTAAGAAATGGAAGCTGGGCAGACAGGCACATCTACAAGCTTCAATTTCAGTGTAGATGTAATGGGAAGTTCTTTTAAAAAGGGAAAAGACCACTAGAGAATCACTATTAGGTAGGGTTGGATTTTTTTTTCAATTGTCAAATATAAGGAATCATGGGTAGCTTTAATTCCCAACCCTCAAAACGGTACATTATATAATGAAAACATTTCTATGTATTTTAAAGCAGTACACTGAAAAAACCCATTGTTTAGCATGGTACTCTAGCTGTCTAGACATCTGATGCATACAAGACTGCAGATACATGAAATAAAAGAGCACGTTAGTTTGTGAACAACCAGAAAAGAATAAATTCTTTTGTCATCCATTTGTTTACTAGTCTTCAGAAAATGACTTTACAAGCAGAAGGGGGAGGGACTGAAAAATCAGGGTGGTGGGCAACAACTGATAATAAATTTTACTGAAGGTTAACACCTGAATTTAGCTAGAAGGCAGAAGATACGGACAGGTCACATTTCATAAAATAAAGAGCAAAATCTTGTTATATTTCCTGAATTTGACTAAAACTCACCAGGAAAAAAAAAAAAAAACAAACAAACAAAAAACCAACACAAAAAAACCAAACCAACAAAGCCCACAAATACCAAAACCCAAAAAATCACCACCGTACTTGTGCAAGGACAGTAACTGTACGGACACTGAAATAATCCACACACAATCTATGAAGGGCTAAATGCTGCAGTCCTTACACAGGTGTATTTTAAAATACAAAATTAGTATTTTTAAATACAATTAAGAAATAAAACTGTAAAATTCATATAATCTTCTAAGATTACAAAGAGAACAGTCTGACTTATTGCCTTTTTAAGAAGTGGTTCAAATACATTTCATAAAAACTGGGAACACTATTATCAGCCAAAATAAAAGAAGTGGCATGCAGAAGATAATTGCACGAATTCTTGCTCCCTCCCAAGACTAGTTAATTACCTGTTGTTACTTACCTATCTTCATGTCAGGTGCTGCAAGAAGAAAGTGGTTCAGTACATACTGCAGGATCATTTAAATACAGACATGAATGGTATCAATAATCTCAAACCTAGAGTGGTTACTTTTAGTAAGCCAGTAAAGTTCAAGAACATGAAAGAAATGCTCACCTTCTTTAACGGTGACGATATTCTCGCTCTCTGTCTCGTTCTCTGTCACGATCTCTGTCACGATCACGATGCCTCTCTCTCTCACGGCTTCTTTCCCGGTAATAGTCATCGTGACGATCTCTACTACGTGATTTGTGACGCCTACTTTTTTCTCGTGACCTACTGTGGTCCCTCTCTCTGGATCGCTCACGTCTTCTAAAAGAAATTACTTCATTAACTTTTTCTTCAAAATACTTGTCATCCCCACGCCAGTTTTGTACTCTGCTTATGAGTATGAATTTGACCAAAAACAGATATGAGAGAAAGATCTGTCCATCATGATGCAGGTATATTTTTGTATATATGATTAAAGATACCTGGTACAAACAGTGGCGGCTAAGAGCTCAGTTACAGGTAGTAAGGGGCACCCACTTTCTAATCTAGCAAAGAAAAGTCGAAGTACATACTCAGAATGGAGGATGACTGAAATCAGCTGGGGGAAATGCACCACATCTCAAACGATCACTACAACATGGCTGCTAATCTGCATATGGAAAATATGTGCCAAAACCACTAAATTAAACTAAGGGTTAAATTTAAGCTAGTCATATCAATTTTGAAAAGAGGGTTAATTAAAAGGCAGCTTTCCTAAATTCAGGAAACCCTTATTTGGTTCCTTCACACATTTCTTGTGCAACTCAGCAAATCATTAAACCTCTTACACGCCTTAGTTTCTTCTCTGTAAACTAGTACTGCACTACACCTTCTCTTTCCTAAGTAAGAGCAGATGGAAGAGGAAAGTTTTACCTGGATCCAGAACCATAGGACTTGGACTCAATTCCATGAAGGCAGTCCTGAAGAGAGCTAATAAGTACTTTGCAGCGATCATCTGCAGATACTTTGGACTGTTTGATTAAGGAAATTGCAGTTACCAAGGTCTCTATAGCACTTCCATAGTCCCCTGAAAATGATGTAAGATCAGGATTAGAAAATTATACAAATTAAAACATAGATTTTTATCCGTAACAGTATTACCATTTTGAGTATCTTCTCTTAAGCAGCCATCTAGAAAATTTACTGTAGCACCAAATATTAAAATACTGTCCAGATCAGTACTCAGAAGGCTTTCTGAGAAACCATCTGAAGCACAGTACAAAATCAGTCGTAAGTTGTACCTAAATTCAGTGTCCTATTACGAAAATGTGGCTTCAGGCCTTCTAGATTCCTAATTTTAAAAAAACCTTATAAATTCTTTTCAGTTGGGTAGAACGGCAAACACATTAGTCGAGTTTTACTAACCGGCACTGGCATCTGATACAGCTCTGGAAATGGCACTGCTTGAGATCGCCCTATTTCTATTCATGATTTCTTCAAATTCTGCTTCACTTAGAGGTGTCCTTGCAGCATCCATTTCTCTGCAAGCAATAAAACTAGTATTTAAAAGGTTAAGGAGAACTTCAGAAGCTATCATATCAATTTCAACAGTCCAAGTTTGCAACTTTAAGCAGTGACAAACAGAAAAGAAAGCAGGATCTGGGTTTGGTTTTGGTTTTTCTTAAGGACCATCGTTATAGTACAAAATCCTGAAAGCTTAAAAAAAAACCCAAAAAACCCCAACAAACCAACCAAACAAAAAAACCCCCAAAAAACAATTAAGACATTGCTGTATAAATAGACTTATTTTTTGTTCATCCCATCTATTTCAAACATTCAGCAGCACTTAATATTGTGCTTTACAAATATTTACAATTTTCGTAAAATCCTTGAAGGTACATAGATAGATATTCCCAACTGAATGGATGTGGAAATACATGTACATAGGCAATGCAACTTTGAGCAAAATTAGAGATAATTTTCATAACAGTACTGGAATCAGAACTATATGATCCTGTTTCCCAGATCTTAACTAAGACCAGAATGCTGTAACTTTTGAAAAACAAATATAGTTATCTTTAAAACGCTCAATTTTCTGAACGATATGTCAGCACTTTACAGCAATTTTTTTTTTAAATTTCTGGTCAAGTTCAAGGTACTCCAATTTAATCTCCGTACTAGTCACAGTAAGGAGGAAGCAATAAAGCAGAATCCTCATACTCATTACACTTCAATTATCAGCTACCTATAGAGGGTTTGCAAAGTAACAGAAGTAAACCTAAATTTTCCCAAAAGTTTTGCAGTGTCCTATTAGCCAGTCTCTGTGTCACACAGAAAATTTGGAAAAATGTGTTAAGAGATAAATGCTGAGACTGTCAAACTGGCCCACTGCTTGATATTTCTAGAACAGTGTTAGTTCTTCTGGTAGAAAGAAAATGCAGAATAATAAGCAATGCTATCCTCTTAATTGCAAGAAGTGGAACAAGATCCTATAGCCAGTTTAGCATAAGAGGAAATGTCTAAAAATTCATACCTCCCTGAGTTTTGAGTATTATTTTTCGTGTGCCTCCCATAGAATGGAATATGTAATTTTTCTCTTATGGACATGTTATTTCCAGTGAAACGCCTATGATATATAATTAATGACAATTTAAATAGTTATGGATGATAGCTTTAACATTATTAATGAAAATACTGGACAGTACGTTATACTGTCCTATTCCCACTCCTTCCCTCCCCAGACATTCTATAAACTGCAGACAACCTTGATTTTGTCCATCAAAAAACACCCAACACCTTATAGTCTTATATTTCAGGCAATTAAGCCAAATGCTTGAATTGCTATAGTTTTTTTTGGTACATGTAAAAATGCTTGGGGGAGTTTTAAACTTTGTGGTAAAAAAAGAATCAAAGCAAATCATCTTTGCAGAAAACATTTTAAGCCAGAAAAGTGTGTCTCATGCTAGCAGTAAAATTACTACTGAAAAATTCAATCTAACTATGTAAAATTGTCTCTCTTACAATTTATGCCAAAATTTTTGACAAATACAAGTATGGTGAAAGTCAAGAAACAGCAGCAAGACAGAGATGCTTGAAATCACAGATGAAAAAGATGTTTCAAACAAGATGTGATAACTTGACAAGTCAAGTTAGGGACTTAAGAACTCTGTCGCAGATAGGATTAACCACAGAAAAAGCCACTGCTACAAACACAGCAAGATTACACCAAATGAGCAGAAACATCTTGGTAGGAAAGGAAGGTAAAAGTCTTGCAGTAAATTCACACCTGGCTTTTAAGACAAACACTAAGTTTTAAGTAAATCCTGAAGAAAAAAGGGACAAGCAATGCTGCTGAAAGATGAAAATGGTATGAGCTTGGTAAGACCTCAACATATGCACATATTCAAAAAAGAAAACTCCAGAGCATTCTTAAAAGGCAAAGCACGATGATACAGTGAAAGTCAGAATTTCAAGTTAAGACAGAAGCACAACCAGAAGCTGCTGCGTAAGAAGTGATATATAAGTTTACATGTAGAACACATGGAATGATGACACTGCCAAATAAAGCAAAGACAAACAGTTCAGAGCTGAAAAGGGAAAGTAGGATTACTGGTGTTGCATTTCAGGATTTTCTTCCTGCTGCAAACATGTTTCTCAGATTTATTCCCCTGGAGAAGTTAAAAGGGGCAAACTACAGGACTGGTGGGATCCCTTCTGGCCCTACTTCTAATTGTTCCTAACATTCGCATTAAAAAGGAAAAATCAAATGCTTCCAACAAGAGGAGTAAAATCTGCTACCCGAACACATTAGACCAAAAGAACTCACCTTCCAGGTGGCCCATAGTCACCTCTGTCATATGGTGGAGGTCGGCCATATGGATCTGTTGGAGGTGGGCCACGGCTGTCTGAAGTGGGTATGCCACTATTGGCAGGTGGGGGGAAGAAAGCTGGATTCACATGTGGTGCCGGTGGTGGAGCACCTGGAGGTGGCCCAGGGAGATGTGGAGGAGGTGCAAGAGTCAGGGGTGGCCCAAGAGGGCCAGGCGGACGAGGGGGAAATGGACCCGGAGGTGGAGGTGGACCCTGCTGAGGTGGTGGTGGACCTGGTGGTGGCCCATAGCCTGGAACTGGTGGAGGAGGCCCTGGAGGAAGTGGCCCAAGTGGAGGCTGACCAAAAGGCTGTCCTGGAAACAGAACTGGTGGTGGTGGACGATCACCACGATTAGGAGGTCCAGCTAATGGAGGTGGGAGGACCTGACCAGGAGGTGGAGGGCCTGGTGGGCCTGGTGGGCCAGGAGGACCTAAGGGTGGACGTGGGGGAGTTTGTCCAGCTAAAATAAAATAAACAAAAAACAAACAACAAATAAAATTGAGTGAATAAATACAAAGAAATAAAATTCTTTAAAATTTTTCCTTTTTTTATTCTTAAAAACAATGACGAAAGAAAAAGAAAGCAACCCTCCCTCCCTGAACATTGTGCAACATGTACAAGATACGCATGTTCCCGCTTTGGGTCCAGTAGGTTAGAAAATTTTTAACTTATCTGTATCTATTGATACTAGATATCTAGAGATATCTAAAGAGAACAACATTATCTTGAAAACTGACAACTCCCCTCCTCAAATCACTTAATCACCTGCTGTTGTTTCCAAAACCCACAAGAAGATTACAAAAGCTAGAAAACATTGTATCTTACTGCAGCTAGTCTTTCATATGGGGCTTAGGATAAAATATTTATTAAAAATATGGGAGAAGCTAGATTGGAGAAAGTAACGTAAATGCAGTATCCAAACCTGCTTTTAGATTCTCATCACTGTTTTTTCAATTTGACTATGTCCCTTGGACTGTGGGTAGACAATTTATTACTGAATGACATTTACTAAAAAATACGTCAGCTGAAAAAAGAACTTCACTGCAGTGCAAACCTAATTGTTTAACAGATTTCTTCTATATCAGATACTAACTAAACATGAAGACCTCCTCTTCAAATTTCTGGTGCCAACTAACTGACCTGTCAGTGGGCATGAATCAAAGCTGAATTTCTCATCACGTGCAAACTTGTACTACAGTAAGGAAATTAATTACTTTACACTCTGCAACACAGGCATTCTCAGCACATATAGCAAATCCGAAAATCTGAACTATACTACACTAAAGCCAAATCTACTTGCTAACATGATCTATTTTAATTTTTTCATACTTAAAATACGCATATTGACATAGTAATAAAGAATGTATCTAAAAAAGCTCTTATCTTGCTATCAAATTTAGTAAGTACAACTTCCTGTTGAATAGCAACAAAGGAATAGTCAAATCTTACCATCTAGCTAATTATGGTTCATGAATTGCCTTGATCTTTATCATTTCCCAAATTAGTATGCCACACTGAAACAAGAAAACACAAGACTGAAACTCCATATATGAATAATTTTACCTGGGAAAGGTGGTGGTGGCCCTCCTGGCCCTGCCGGTCCAGGGAATCTGTCTCCACCTGGAATGGCACCTGGAAAACGGCCCCGACCTCTATTACTAGGTGGAAATGCTGCTCGTGAGCTTCCTCCTGGGGGACCAGCTTTACCTTCCCCAGACATCTGGCCAGACTGTGTGGCTGCAATGGAAAAGCAGGAGTGTCATTACATACATCAAAATAGGTTAAAGCATTTCAACACTTGATCTAAAGTTTTATGCGGTGCTAAAGCATGACCTTATGAGCACCAACTTGCTCCCTGTACCCAAACCCAATGCATTTGGGGAGGAAAACGTTCTTTGTTAAAATACTATGCTCCATACTAAAGGGAGAGGATCTGGAGAGACTGCCAGTCCTTCCTGCCATGAAGCCCAAGGCCACAAATGATTAAGACTGGGAAACACAAGACATGGTGCTGAAGTACAGCACAGAACCGCTCTTCCCCATTCTGTCATAAACACAGACAGTCCACACATGAGAATTTAGTCCAGTTTGTCCACAAATGTTAAATTTCTAAATGCTCTTGTGCCTTTTTTTTTTTTAATTACATCCACAAGAAATTGAGAAAGCATCTCAGGATGTTAAGACAAGAGTTGCACAAAGCTGCAACCTTCTTTCAGAATGCAGCAGCTCTTCAGTGTATGAAGTGATTTCTTTAAACAAAGATACGACTTCATTCACCTAGACTCTAAGTATTTTATAGCTATTTTAAGCTGCGTAGAAATTATAAGACGCTGAGCTAAAAACCTGCGATACTTTTTCTGCTTTTCCAAGACAGCACCTAAGAAAAGCTTACTTTTCCTTGACTGCATTTCAAACTGACTCAGAAACTGTTTATTACACGGAGTTACAACAGGATTCTGCCCATGCAATTCTCTTTTAGGCAACAAATCCATCAACTTTTTGGAGGATGCTTCCGATCCCACACCCACAAGGGCAAACCTGAAAGGAAACGAAGAAAGTTACAACACAATGTTTCCATTTTCTGACATCTTGACACCTCATAAAAAAGATTATATACAGTAAGCAAAAGAATACTTGAAAACTAGACACAGAAATTGCCTCACAGGTCTTAGTCCAGTTTTCAAAACAGATAACTTATTCTAGGACATAAAAGAAAAAAACAAAAGAGCAAGTACAAGATGCATCAAAATTTATCACAACAAAGGCAGCTTTTTGGTGGAGTATCACCAGACTATATAATGAATTCATATGACCAAGTTATTAAGCATACACTGCATGCTCGTTACTGTTAAAGAGACAGGAAGGCACACTTATGCAGTGAAATTTAGGTTATCAGTGAAAAATGGGTTCAAGCACTTTAAACAGCTAATGGAAAATAAAGATGTAAAGAAAGATTTCATAACGAAGGTTGGGGGAATAGCATTTACACTGAAGAAGAACAAGCATCACCACCACACCAACTAAAATCTAGGAATACTCTTAAATGAAGACAACGAACAAGCTTTAACTCACAAAATAATGAGACACGCAATACCATCACAAAAATCTATACCTGAAATTTAATTCATTAGTACAAAATGATATGCCAAATTATTTCTGGATCAATAAGCTAAGATTAGCAGTTCAAAGATTGACATTTATGAAAACTGAGAACTCCTTCCCCTCCCAAACTTCAGTCCACATACAGAAAAAACAAATGACAAATTCTTACCCTTTAGACTGGCCATTAGCACGATTTTCAAAAAATTTTATCTCCAAAATATCATTTACCCCCAGTGAATGAACTGCTTCAGTTAAGTCTTCATCTGTTGTCCACTGAAAAATATTTTTAATATTCAACTATGAGAGCTTATCTAAAACACCAGGCAAAGAGCAACTAAATTTTCCATGGATTTTTGAGTGTGTGTGTGTGCATGAGTGTGTGTGTGAAATTGATCCAGAGGAATACTTTATTCAGGCTGTCAATATATTCTGACTTTTGGAGTAGTCATTTTTATTTTACAATTCAACTATTATTTCAACTAATTCACGCACATTTTACTGATTCCATTCATGTATTTCACAATGGGACAACTTAAGTCAACAGTCAGGTCCTTTACTTACCTATTAGCTCCTGAAATAATGTAGTAACTAATGAAAAAACACCCATAAAATATTCGTTTTCAAGTTTAGTCCTACTAAGAATAATACTAAGAAAATATCGGAAAGGAAAAAAACTCATGTTTTTATTTATCTTTTAAAACAGAATTTTGCATATGTGGGCCCTGAAGAACTTGATTTCATGTAAACAGATAAAAGCTCCACTTAATTCAGCTACTGACCAGCTCTTGCACTGTTTGCTTAACTGCAATTGATTTTAAAATGCTTTAATTCTAACAAAGGTAATTGTCTTAAGGGTGACTGCAGTTCAGTGAGTTATCATAAATTTGTTCTTCTTGGACAGAGAAATAAGCCTCAAGACAAATAACAGAAAACAGTTACGTTGAAAGAGTCACTGCCGACGGAATAGGCCTGGAAAAACGTGAAAAGTAATTTCAAGAAAATCCCAGAGAACCTTCAACCTCCTTTTAAACTAAAACCTTCAGCAATAGTTTACTAAAAATTGGGTTTAATAACCTTTAAGTATTTACAGGCATGAAGTATTTAATAGTTTAAACTTGTTCTCTTCTTTCATTCAGTTCTCTGAAAACCTTAAGAACATAGTAGCACAAATATCTCTTCGTAACACCTAAAACATGACAGAAACTCTGAAGTTTATATTTACTGAAGATTTTCTTGATTTTTAAGACATCATGACAGCTCCAGACAGGCTCGCCAAATTTCAGGTAAAAGGAAAAAAAAACCCCACAACCACAAATAAAAATTAAAGAAAACCAAACCAACAACAAAAACAAAACCACCTGATTTTTTATACTCATAATATTTCATATAAAACATTTTAAAGCAAAAAAATTTTACAAATAGTTATGTCCATGATTAAAATTCCTATCTACAACTAAACAGCAGTAAGATACTTACCCAAGTGAGATTTCCAATGTACAAGGCAATTCTCTTTCCCGTATACGTATAGACAACATTTGGTGCAGCTCCTTTACCTACATCATCCCCAACAGATGGTGGAAGAGAATCCATGTAATCACGATCCTCTGGAGCATCTCCATTATTTGCAGATGGAGAAATTACATCATCATACAAATCAATCTGATCATGCCCACCATATTCAGCCTCCTAAAATAAAAAAGACACCTTGATTACAATTAATATTACTCCTAGAACTTATAGAAGCAAAAAGTTATAACTGCCATGTTCCACAGACAGAGTCTGATCCACCACCTACACAACATCCCTGCTGAAAAGCTAAGCCCCAGTTTCATACACATCAAAACATATCAAATTCTTATGACTTCTATTATATTCTAAAGTTATGCGGAAAAAAACACTTCTGGCCACTGTTTTCCATTGCAATACTTTAGCCTTTGTAATACAAGCAGAAATCAAGAAATCCACAAGCCCTACTCCCAGAATTGTATACATTAGAAAGCACCAATGTCATGGTTTAACCCTAGATTGAAACCAAGTACCACACAGTTGCTCACTGACTTCTCCGTCCCCAACCACTCCATGGGATGGGTGAGAAAAAACAGGAAAAAGTAACACCTCTGAGATAGAACAGTTTAAAAACTGAAATAAAATAAACTGCCAGTCCCTGCGCACTCATCAGCCCCTTCCACCCAACTCCCACCAGTTTATGTACTGGGCACGATGTTCTTCCATCTGATGCTTTCCTATAATACAGCAGGACCCATCAGTAAACGAGGTATTTTGCATCTCATTTTCTGGTAGTTTATCATACAATGAGGCCCCTTCAGCATGTTATATCCTCCTCTAGTGACATTCTGAAATCTTTGTCTTCTACATAGTCCATGATCACTTCCAAGATTCTTGGGCAACTGGGATTGCCTACTTGAGCTCATTGCGTGATCACTGCAACCCACTTATTTCATGTAGCCCCAGCTGCATGATGTGTAGAGAAGACCCTCCCTTCGAACATCCAGCCAGCACTGGCAGTCGCTGGGGAGCTGGAGGAGCTGTGCTGGAGTCTCAGGAGGAGCTGTGCTGGAGTCTCAGGAGGAGCTGTACTTCAGCACCAATCCCTTCCAAAGCAGCTCAAGCCTCTTGATTAGATTCCAGTATCTCTTTCAGCTGGAGTATAGGAGGCCTCAGAGACTCTCTATCCCCAATTCCAAAAGAGAGGACTGGAGATGGACTGGAGTCTCCCCTGGTGCTTTCTGCCAGACACTCCAGGTAGGGCCATTCGCCCTGGCTGCAGTATAGAGCACATTTTTACATCTTGCCCTGTCCAGACCGGCTGGGGGGCTATTGCATGAACTATGTCTCATTTAATTTGTTCAAAAAGCTTGTTGTTGCTCAGGGCCTCATTTGAAATCATTCTTCTTGCAGGTCATTTGACAGAAAGGGCTTACAATTAGACTGATATCTGGAATATGTGCATTCTCCAAAAACCCACATCTAAGAAAGCTTGTGTTTGTTTCTTACTAGTTAGTGGAGACATTGCCGCTATTTTGTTGATCACATCCATTGGCATCTGACAACATCCATCTTGCCATTTTACTCCTAGAAACTCAATCTCTCATGCAGGTCCCTTGACTTTATGTTGTTTTATGGTAAAATCAGCTTTTGGAATAATTTGGACTATTTTCTTCCCTTTCTCAAAAACTTCTGCTGCTGTTTGGCCCCCCACGATAATATTATCAATGCACTGCTGGTGTTCCAGAGCTTCACCCTGTTCCAATGCAGTATGGATCAGTCCATAGAATTGGTAGGGCTATGTTTCCACCCCTGGGGCTCTGGATTCCAGGTCTACCAGACATTCCTTTAAGTGAAAGCAAATTGTGGCCTGTCAAAGGTATAGAAACGCATTAGCAATATTAATTGTGGCAAACCACTTGGCAGCTTTTGACTCCAGCATGTCCAGTACGGCAGCACTCAGCCACAGCATGACTTCATTCAGGCCACCATAGTTCACTGTTAGTCTCTACTCTCTGTTACACTTTCACACTGGCCATATGGTCCTGCTGATCACTGCTTTGACTTTCCAGTTGATAAATCAGCTTGTGGATGGGAATAATGGTGTCTCGGTTGGTGCAGTGCTGCTGCTGGTGCAACGCTGTGGTAGTGACCACCACCTGTTCTCTGACCTTCAGCAAGCCCACAACAGAAGGGTCCTCTGAGAGACCAGGCAAGGCAGGCAGCTGCTTAACCTCCTCTGCCTCCAAGGCAGTGGTGCTGAACACCCACCAGTACCCTTTTAGGTCCTTGAAATACCCTCTCCTGAGACAGTCTATGCCAGGAATGCACAGAACCTCCAGGCCAGACACAGTGGGGTGCTTTTGCCACACATTCCCAGTCAGGCTCACTTCAGCCTCCAATACGGTCAGCTGTTGGGATTCCCCCTCTCTCTCTCCAGAAACAGAAATAGGTTCTGCCCCTGCAGAGCTGGATGGCACTGGGGTACCCTGTGCACTAGAGCCTTACACTCCTGTGGGCCTGACGTACCAGGCCACGGGATCCATATACTCCTGCAAACCCAGCATACGACAGTGGTGTGCTCTGGACAAGTTTCTGCTGCGTGGGTCACATGCACTGGAATTCTTCTGGGTCTGTGGGTGACTGTGCATTGTCTGGGTCATAACAAAGGTACTGGATACCTCTGTGGTGGCCCACTTGCCTGGGTGACATAGAACATCTTCCTTGAAGGGACGTCTTTCCTTCACACTCCAGAGGAGTTGCCTGCCAAAGGCTGAGAACTTGTGACCCTTTGCCAATCACCCTGTCAATGCCTCCTTCTCTAGAAGGTGATCCCCACTGCTTGGTTTCCCTACCCTCTAACTCCAAGCTACCAGCCCTGGTACCCAGCATCCGAGCAGTCAGGTGATCACACGCTCACCTGGGTGATGGCTGAAATCTTTTTGCATATCCCACAGCTCTCTCAGGGATAGAGATTGAGTGGTTCCCTCTTGTTCTGCCTCTTCCTCCTGTTCTTGTGATGGCCCTGCTTTGTTCTCCTTTACTAAACAAGCTCCCTTGTGTCCATTTCTTCTGGTGAAAAGGGGTGACTGATACTGGTAGTGGCTGGTGCTCTGGTCCAGCTGCATCACCCATTGCAAGGATCTGAGCAGCTGCAGCACCTGCCACCAAGGTTTGAGTAGCCACAGTGCCTGTCACGGGGTTTGAGTAGCTGCAAATAGTTGCTTAACCCTAAACAAGACCTGGCACACAATCACGGATCCTGGCAATAGGGCCATGCTTGTTTCAATATCCCAAGGATATTCAAAATTTTCAAGAGCTATTGTCATTAGCCTGGCAGGGAACAGGAAGATGTGGGATCATGTCTCCTCTGCAGGTTAACTCTCAGAGGATGAAAGGTAAAAGCTGTAATCATGAATAGTTTCCAACAGATCGCTCACAAAGTACAAAGAGGACAGCAGGGCTGAGTACAAGTAATAGATTACTTTCACAACCAGCAATTCTGTCGTATCATATGTCAGTGTTCACAGGATCATCAAATAGCTTAGTTCCAAGCCCCCAGCTGCAGGCAGGAATATCTTCCACTAGACCAGATTGCTTACGTTAAAATACAACACAATAACCTCAGACCAGTTCCCACAGGTGATAAACAGCACAACAGGGAGCACACAGTGGAAGTAAGGAGTTAAATGATGGAGCTCTGAGAACCAGCAGAACAGCTGAGAGTATAAAATCAACATTGTGTTCAGTGACTATTAAACTAATATAACGAATGCGTACAACAAATTTGTTCTAGCATGTTCTAGTCAGATTTGTTGTTTTCTCAACCTGTCAAGCCCCACGATCGGTGACAAAAAAAGGGCTATTGTGGTTTAACTCCAGCCAGCAACTAAGTACCACACAGGCATTTGCTCACTCCACCCCTTCAACCCTGTGGAACAGGGAAAGAGAACTGGTGAAAAGGTAAAACCTGTGGGTTGAGACCACAACAGTTTAATAACTGAAATAAAGTAAAATATAAAAATAATAATGGTGATGATGAAAAAGAAGACAACAAAAGGAGATGAAATAATGAACAAGACAGACAAGGGATGCATAGCACAATTGCTCACTGCATGCTGACCAATGCCCAAGTCCATCTGCAAGCAGCAACTGCCCCTCTAAGCCAACTCCCCCCAGTTTACTGGACTCTCACACCCTGCTCCAGAACAGAAATTGCCTCACCAGGTTTTGGTATCACAGATATTTCAGCATCCACTATGAATTTGTATCTAGAAACTCACAGAAGCATCCTAGACAGAATAGTTCAAGGTACCAGATATGGCAGCTAAAGAGAACCAAGCTGGACTCCACAGAACACAGGCTGCAAAGCTAATGATGTCTGCTGTAAACCCAATATATCCACAATCATGATCACAAGATTCACTGTCTGTATGAAAATATTATCAACTACTGCTTATACAGGGAAAATGTAACTAAAACAAATAATGCTAATTTAAAAAAACCCCAACAAACAGGTAAACTGAGTTTTGGCATTGTCAATAAAGTAGATTTAATTATCAGTAACCTGCACTGTTCCAATACACTTCAGTAGAAAAATCTCTTTCTTAAGGTAAGCTTATCACTATTAAATTAAGGGTTTCATATTTCACCTAGTCTGTCCAGTTCTTGGTTTAGATTCCTCCTATCACCAGAGCTAATGAAATCAAGTTCACAGAACTGCCTGAGACAGGCCTAAATACGACATCTTACATCTAGATTAGGGTTGATGTCACAAGGCAATTAAGGAAGTCCTCTGCTAAATGCCCAGTAATTCTAGTTATCTGTGTATATAAACGATGACTCCGGGGAAGCAGAATTTAGTCTTGGTATACAGATGCAAACCGACAATCACCAATCTCACAGCAGATGTATGTACACTAATCTATCTCTCTGAAGTCAGCATTGCCAAAATACCAGAGTGGGCAGCAGTCCACAGCTCTGCTGCACTCCCCTAGCGACAAGAAACTCCTTGAAACAGATCATTTGTATCACACAGGCTTTCAGGTCACCATCAGTGGAGGGAGAGAATTATTAAGGCAGCAGAGTCTGCACGTAATTGAGAGAGGGGCAGGGCAGGCAAAGTGCCCAACAGCACTAGTGTCTTAATTTAATAAATAAAGACACAAGAGAAAACCTGATATTGTTCACTATAATTTCTTCTTACATTATGCTGGTTTTGCAGCCAGCATAGAATTTATTCAGTTACCAATCTGCCAGCAAGGTGTGTATTTAGATGATTAAGAATGATCCGAACAAGCAACTCCAAGTGTAGACAGAAGAGAGGTGTCCTGGTGGATGTTGCACAAGATCCAACAACCCTTTCTCCTTCACACATGTTCTGTGGAAACTTACCTAAACACACTCTTCCTTCCTAGATGCAGAAAAGGAAAAAAAGTACAGGAAGTGTTACTTCTCAGCTATTTAAACAAATGCTCTGCCTCTATCAGGAACCAGTTCTGACCTCTTCCAACTTCCTTAGTTACAAGAAGGACATCAAGAATGAATAGAAATTATTTCTGTTCGATTACTGTAATTCACAATCTTGCAGATAAACATGCTAAGAAACAAAGTGAGCACTGCTGTTCTGGCCCCCTCTAAAACCAAATCAGACAGCAATGCATTTCCAAAGTCTATGTTTCAACTAGACCACAGTCTGAAACACTTTATCGTAAAATCAGGACTGAAATTCCACATTCTGTGCTAATAAGTGGAATGGGGTGAAACATTCCAGTATGGAAGCCATAAACACATGGAACTTCATGTCCAGAAGGGACAAACTAAACATGTTATTTATTTTCTGGAACTCAGCAGTCTCTCTGAGCTGCAGAGAACCACTCAATTCCTTTACAAGAGCTGTTTTGGAAATGGCTTTTGCTGTTGTTAAGCAAAATTTTTTTAAGCCGTCCATACGTCTGTTAGAGTTGCTTTTTGTGCAGAACTTTGTTCAATTTAAGAGTTAAACACTAACTTACACCTTCAAAAACACATTTTAAAAAATCAGTGAGGTAAATAAAGTTAATGAAAAATATTTACTGTTGCTTCTGGGGGAAAAAAAGAAAAAAAAGAGAAAACCAAACTATCCAGCTTCCCCCTTGCCTTATTTTTTTTACTCAAGTTACAATACTTGTGGTCAAAAATACTAAACGCATGCTAGTATCCTCACTTAAAAAAAAGACTTTGTAGGTCCTGAAGAATAACAAGTTAAAGACATAAACAAAAATCTTTCTGGTCTTGATTAACTGTCTGAACATACAAACTGGAACATTAACAGAAAAGGCAGCCTTTGATACTTCTAAAACAGCAAACTGCCAATGGCAGAAACATCCAGCACAGCGGACAAGTTTGTTAGACCATAGGATTCACATTTACTCTATAGGCCCAAATGCTCTTGGTTCTACGACTGGCACAGCACTAAAATTTAAGCAACTTGATCACTTGTAACTAAAAATTACAGAGTAATTACAGAGTTACAGAGAATAACTAAAAATTCACAAGTAGTCAAAAATATAAACTAAACGTACGTAGTATCACTGTTCACACTAAAACAAAGTGAAGAGGTGCCAGATAACAAGGTCTCAAGTTTTTCTGGAGTTTGGTATTTACCAATATGTAGAAATTATGTCTTCCCAGGGCCCCTTTCAGCAGAGTTGGCAAAACGCATATGCCATAATGTACTGTGTACATATTTTATAACACATGCAGGTCTGTCAGCTTGTGTTTTTTATGACCAGGACAGCCCTTCTGAGTAGAAATTTATTATACCGCAATGTGTCCATCCCCTCCCTGTCTTTCTGATATAAAGGCTGTTTTTAATAACTGGCTTTAATTGGCCACTAAATGCTAGCTTTTATTATTTATCACACAGACAAAAATTTCCTTTGTTACAGAGCTGAAGTCAAGACAGTAACTAACACATTCCTTAGATACTGTAGTTTTCAGATAATTAGCCTCTTAACTGCTTATTCCATCTAAATAACTTTTATTATCCAGTTACAAAATACAAAGTCAAAACTCTTTCATTCCTAATCTGTTAGCATTTAAATATCAAAATAGAACACTACAGGCATGTTTAGACATATCCACAATGCAACTATTCAAGTTTACTCATTAAGAGTATAAACAAAGCAAGCACCTTTTTCACAGCATTAAAGTAAGATATCCTTAAGTTCTTTTGCATCCTCTTCCTGATCAGAAAGATTCTTATATGTATACATGTGTATAATAAAAGGTTTTTACTGTTTAACTACATGCATGAGCGCATGTGGAAAAAACCCCCCGAGCTAGGGAAATGCAAAGCTGATCAGAGCATCAGGGAACGAACTTGACAACACATGGTCAAATCTTCATAACCATAAAAAAGCAACCCAGTTTGCTGGCTGAAACAGCAGGCAGCCTCAAGTCAGACTCAAACTGGCCTCCTGCACAAGCTCCTTATCTCTGTATCATGCAGCAACAGTCTAGGGTTTTGTGTATAAAACCACAGCCTAACATTTGCTAAAGCACCCCAGCCTTACTGAGGGTCTTCTGCCCTCGAGAGAATGCCATCCTCAGCTATTTGTATGCAGGTAACAGTTCTCACGAGCAGCACAGATCTCCCTCTCTTGAAGAGCAAGATGTGTAACATGTAGGGAGATGCTCAAGATAAAATATTCCATGCAATACCTATTTTTGACAGGGCACAAGCAAAGCATGCAGGAAGTACTACATTTATGAGGTTGTCATCTCAAAATCAGACTTTAAACAAACAGAAAAGACTGCTGGATGGAGAAGCCAGGTTAAAAGAAAATAATGAAAAATTACTCAACCAAGTTCTCTAAGAAAAAGAGAAAAAAAAGAAAGCACAATTTAAAAAAATGTGATTGGTCAGAGTCAAATTGACTAAAGCTGTTAGCCCAAGGACAAAAAATATGATTACGATGAACAATAAGTTAATAAAAGAGTAAGAGGCAACACTGACAGACAATGAGCTTCAGATGGAATAGGAAAGATGCATTTTCACTAAAAAGATCTGATGTCAAGTTAGTCAGCTCATTGCAACCAACACTAAATACAACCCAAGACAGTTTACAGTTGTCATCCATCTTAGTCAGCTTGTAAACCCACGGCTCTGTGGTCTTTATTTCACCTTCATAACCTATGGTTCATTTAGTGCTAATCAAGCAGAACATCCCTCCCCTCCTTCTCTTGGAAAAAAGGCATTTAAAAAATCCCAGAATAGCCGCAAGGATGAGTTCCTTGAGGCCCAGAACAAGACAAAACAACCAAGGGAAGTTTATCCAGTCACGAGTCCTAAATGAAGGGTTAACTCCAGATGCAAACAAAAGGTTTGTCCCAGCTTGGGTATAAATACAGTTACATACTGCATCCACAAGAACAGCAAAGCTCCACAGTATATTTTTCAGTCCCTGTTACTGCCAAAACCAGTGGAAAGGGTTTCTACAGCTCAATTCAAAAAAATATTAGTAAGTCAAATTAATGTAGAGCAACAAAATCAAAAAACAATAGTTCATTCAACAGATAAACACACTTCTTTTAACAAATATCGTGTTCTGTAAAATGCCCTCTACGTAAACAAATTAATAATGCAAATCACTTTCTCCCTAAAGCATTTTCTTAAATGTCATTTCACACATCCACAGGATTATGTTCCATCTTATCCGTTTAAGCTGTCAGCTTCAAATCAGGAACAGTAATTCATGAATAAAAGTTTCTAGACAACCTTTCTCAATGATGTCAGAACTATGAGGTAGTAACTAATACAACAACTCACCTTCTTTCATATATGACAGAAGGAAATGGAAAAGTGCAGAGGTGGCAATCTCTCACAGTGAAACTTTTATATTGCCTCAAGACCTGCTCAGTTCAACAATATTACTTTAAATAGAAAGTCACAAAAATTAAATTTGGACAAGAACAAACAGCAGTTTTTTGGGGGTGTGTGAAACCGACAAAAACACAGAGGAAACCCCCTAAAACAAACAAACAAAACCCCTAAAGTCAAGCTGATGGAAAAAGGGCACTAGCCTCTTCTCACCTTTCTGCCCTATATTTTGCAAGATTTATGAACTGAAGCAACAGACTGCAGAAATGCAAACCCAGCAGGGAAGCAACTGGGGTGAATACAGTGAAAAAAGCAAAAGGGTTTCCTGCCTGGTGGAATAAGCTAAACTAAATTAACACAAGACTCTCTTCATTTGTACCACCATGGCCACACAGAGTATCAACGGTAATGACAATCTGAGTAGACCAGGACCGTAAGTGAAACAGATCATCCCCATCACTCTCGTTCTGGCACTACCTCTCTCCTCTATACTTACAGCACACAACTATTCTACTCTGAGGGCTTCTGCACACATAAATTTACACAAACACCACCAAATTCAAGTGAGGGTTTTTTCCCCTGAAAAACTTGATTTGTTATCAGTTTTATCTAGAATTGATTAAACCAAATTCAAGTTATCACAGAATCTCAAAAAATGTACTCTTCCCCTGAACAGTGTTTGTCCTAGGGTTCATGCCTGTCTAAATTCATGTAATTCATTCCACTGTAAGGGAGAAACCTTCATAGGCAGGCAAACTAAAAGTATTAATCGATATCTGAAGACATGAAGTCTTCTGAGAAAGTTACAAATTACCTGTGAATTCCAAAACCATTACCTATTTCCCAGTTCTCTGCAGGGCAAGCTGCCATACAGCTGGGCTCTGTAAATGCGTGAAAGTGCAGTCGCTCCCGGTTATTTATGCTCTAGGGCAGGAACAAAGCAATCTGGGGCAACTCAACCTGGAGAAGTGCAGGACTCGCTAACAGGGCAGATGGCATGCAAAACTGATATAAACATCGTGTTTCGGTAGGAAAGTTGGCACACGGCTATTTGGTAGAGACCAGGGGAAAAAAAAAAAGGACTAGAAAAGTGGACCACTTATAATCCAGAAAAGTTGTTTATTTCATCCACATTTCCTCAACAAAATATGAACTCGTCCTCTAAAATGGCTTGCGCAGCTTTTTAAATGAAGATAATAACGAAAAGGAAACAAAAAAAGAAAATATAAAAAGTAGGATACTTTCTCCAGTGCTGCAGAATAAAGCCACACTAGTTCCGCCTCCCCCGCAAAGCGCGGCCCAGAAACAGCCACCGCTCGGCGGCTTTTTGATTCATCTGCGAACAATGGCAGCGCTTCCCCTCCGCCGCCGGCGGGAAGGGGCCGCTCTCCTCGCCGCATCCGGGAGGGTCCCGTCCGCCGAGCCGGCGCGGGAGAGCCCCCTGGAGCGGCCCCTGAGAAGGAAAGGCAGAGAGGGAGGAAGGCTGGTAAGAAGTGAAAAAGCGAGGGAGGGAAGGAAGGCGCTCGCCCCCGGCGCGTCCAGTCCGCCGGCAGCGGCCGCCTCTCAGCGCCAGGCGCGCTC